>PDGT01000093.1:208779-616973 GCA_003671415.1 Megathymus violae
ATTCAAGGCCACCCCTACACGGCCGAACATAGGGGTGAATAATGTTTTCATAATATATTTTTGGTACGACCCCATAGTCCTTTTGATAATGACCCTGCCTGGAGGTGGTACTCACCACAGCAGACCGATGGTGCCACCTACACCCAGCTGCCGCTCCAACACCTGACTGATGGGCACGCCGCAGTAGCTCAACTCCTGACCGCGCTCGTCACAGATGGTACTGATGAACGCAGCCGGCTTGCGGATCAAACCCAGCTTCTGTTGAGGTATACAGAATATATGCTATACTATGAATATACTAACCCGCCCTCGTTTCGCTTTGGAATCCCGCGGGACTAGATCCATTTTCCAGGATAAAAAGTATCCTAGATTATGACCCATAATATAAGTTCCACATATGCTAAAAATCATCCAAATATGTTGAAGGGTTCAGTGGTCAGACAGACATAAAGTGCAAAAAAAAGTTGACTTATTTCTTTAACAAAGTCTATGTACAATGAATTTGACCAAAAAAATCCAATGTGCTGATTCCAGTTCTGGTTTTAGGATAAATGACAAAATCGGTGTGTTCTCCTTCTGAGTTGCGTGCCGCATCTTCTTGTAGGATTGCTTACAGTAAGTGCTTGGTTAAAGTGCCGGATTAATTCGACTTTCAAGAAGTGTTTCTATAAACCTACTTGGATAAAAAATTTCAAATTCATTTTCTGATCATATATATATATATATATAGGTTAGGTTAGGTGCAGCATGGGACAATCAGCGCCGTAAACTCGTCGCTGCTATAGAGGAAGATCTCTCGCTCATTGCTTTGGCGAAAGCTATGGTGGAGAGCGAGAAGTCGTGAAAACTCGAAGTGTCCTTCTGCGAAGAAGTCATGTTGCAGAAGGAGACTGCGGAAAGGGAGAGAGAAAATACTTCTAACCGCCGAATCCGCAGCCGGCGAACCGGGCATAGGAGAAGAGGCACCCACGCCCATCTCCGATCCCCATAACAGAGGCTATGGCGTAGGATACGGGGGTATCCTGCGCCAAAAGAAACGAACCTCGAGGTGATGCGCACGGTATTCCCGCGTGCACCTCAAAGACGGAGGGATGAAGTAGCTCCAGATTCATCCCGCACAGGGACGGGTTATGTAGAAGAGCGAACGCCGTCGGGACCGCGGAAGAATGCGAGAGTGTACCCGCAGTCCCGACAAAGGGCGCTCAGAGGAACACCGTGGAGTTTTAGCCGTTAGGAGTCCGGCATATCCGGTTACCCCACGTAAAAAAAAGGTTATTTTAGATTAGGTTAAGTTAGAATGAACGAGCATACAGCGCGCGGATGGCGCTCGGAAAGAGATTCCCCCGTACTTGTCGAAACTTGTCGAATCAGGTGACGTCTCGCGATCAATGAGAATAAGATACGATGAACTTTGAGAACAGTTTTAACTGATTCACTTCGGAAAAACGCGTTTTGTCTAGTAAGAACTAGTTTTAATTGATATTCAATTTTGAACATTAGTTAATTCTAGTTTTAACACAGGCATTTAGTAAATACTAGTTCTAACTAGGAAAAACGCGTTCTATCTAAAAACTGGTTTTAACTGTAACATATACAATTAATAGCTAAAGGCAAAGTGCGCTTGCCACAACAAGACATCACACAGTCTTGTCTGTCCCGCGAATTACATATCTTAAACGCCATCCACCTTAATCATTCGATTTTATTAAACATTGGACAATCTTTTCTAAAAGTACAAAAAATGCGGAAAAGTCAACTTGGTGGCAACAAATATAAAAAAAATATTTCTTGGTTGGATAATTGATTGATTAATTCATGGATTGATTGGTTAGGGAATGGATTCGTTGGTAAAATGATAATTGCCTTATTAAATGATTGATTGTGACTAAACTTACCCTCGCCCAGTCGTAGTCCATAGGCACTTTGGGGGGCTCCACTTCCTCCTTCTCTATGATTTTGCCTTCAGCTACTAGTTTTTTGTAGACCTGTCAAATTTACAAAATATCATGATGATAATAGAATAAATAAAATAATCTTAGAAAAACGTTGCATTTTTTCAGTTATTCATAGGATATCTTTGATTCTGCTACAGTTTCATAGAAGTTGAGAGTTTACGTTGAAAAAAAACGCCGAAAAAAATCGTCGGCATAATTAAATTAATAAGTGCCGCGAGGAACAAACACAGTACGTGAATGGGAATAAAAGTTATGAAAAATTTTGTTTTGTTACAAATATTTAACTGGAAAATTATTTCCATCCAAATGTATTGACATTCCTGATTATTTTTAATTAAACTATTAGTGGCGTTAAATCGAGAGAAATCAATTATTATTAATATAACTGTGTATGAAATGTGCGCTCACTCCATCCCTCACTTGCTTTCTCTTTCACACTATGTATGTGTGTGTGTGAATGCGTACGAGTCGTTACGTTACGGTACCTGCCGCACTGCGTCGCCGAGCGTGTCGAACGATTCGGGCACGGTGACGCCGTACGCCTTGAGGCCGGCGTTCTTCGCCGCCGCCTTTTCCAGCGCGGATCCAGCCAGCGAGCCCGCGTGCCCGAACTGCACCTCCGACGTGAACATGTCTGCCGACAACCACATAGCGTACGGTGCTTCTGTTTTACTAATGTCCCTCGGTCATCCTCGTATTCCCCCATTCGACAGTATGGCGATAGTCAAAACACAAAGGAAAATTAAGTGCTTTAAATTGTGTTTGTTAGGAATCTCGTCCACCATCTTCCTTTATTGTACGTGTAACAATTATCTTTTTCTTTTGCGTTTCCGATTAACTAATGTATGTAGGCGAGGTCAATAAATGGTACGGGAGTTGTATTGATAACGAGCCGCAAGCGTTGTCAAAAATGGTCAACGCTTCGCCGGTGTCTCGACGGGTGTGTGCGGGCAGGTTAGACCACTTCTCTGAGATCCACAGAGCATGCAACAGGCCCATAAACTTTCTTATGGCTGCTTGCTATGATTGTGCCTAGTTAATTATGTCTTGTTTTCTACCCCACATTTTGCTCACACAAGTCTGATGCTGAAGATTCCCATCCCGGTTGACGCCTTGATCCATCAAATATCGCATTTTATTATATGAAAAAGAGCATGGATTGGCCCATGAACAGGTGCGTAGGGATGAGTGGACATTTGTGCGGATAAAATTGTTGATCGATGATTGAAAATTTGCGTAGATATAAGGTTGAAAATTAACGAAATAAGTGAATGAATACGTATGCGGATAGTTGGAATAGATGGATGATACCTGAGCACGTGCCGATGCACCAGGCGACCATGGGCTTCTTGATGAGACCGTCGCGGATGGCCCTGCACACGTGATACTCCTCAACACCGCCCACTTCCCCCAGGAGAACCAGCATTTTCACGTTGGGGTCCGCTTCGAACCTGGGAACAGGATTCACATATCATTAACTGGGCCAGCAACGCAATAATTTTTAACATCAATAATACAAATATACCTAGAACAGAATGGTCTCATGAGCGCCTGTTTGCACGGGTTCCGCCGAAATCGGTCCGATCGGTTTGGGGTGAGTCCCGCGTGAAATTTTTTTCGATTTAATGAAGGCCTTCGACTGGGTCTGGCGTGCTAGCCTTATGAGCGTGCTTCCAGCTTACGGTATACACCCTGTCTGGTCGGCTTGGCGAAGGACTTGTTGAGTTAACGATCATTCCAGGTCGTTGTCGTTGGTTTTTTGGCGATCGATGAGAACTAATGCCGGAGTTCCTCACGGATCCGTTCTCTCCGCAACTTTATTTATGCTGCATCAATCAATGATTTTCTTATGCTTGGTGTTCATGGGTACGCAATCTACAGCACATTGTGGGGAAATAGCGTCCAGTTATTAGGAGGAAAATTATCGTTGAATCTTATCTTTGGGTGGTTCATAGAGTCCAAGACGAAAGCAGCTCACCATCAGGTAGAATTGCAGTCAAGCATTGACTTGTAATAAGTAAAAAAAATTTTTCTTTAAATTAAAAGTAGTCGCGGGCGACCGTGTATGAGTGCGTGCTCGTGTTGCGGCCGTCACGTACCTGAGCAGGTGGTCGATGAAGGTGGTGCCGGGGTAGCGGTCGCCGCCAATGGCCACGCCCTCGCACACGCCGTCCGCGTGTTTCGCTAGAATGTTGTTCAGCTCGTTGCTCATGCCGCCAGAACGGGAAACGTACGCCACGCTGCAAGGACAATTATATGACTTAAGTTTATAACAATACCAATAATCCGCGCTTTGGGAAATACCTTGAGAATGGATAAATCCATAACATAGTCTACTTACATTAAAATTTCATAAAATACCCAATCTTATAAACTATTGAGGTTTGGTTTGATTTGAATGTTATAGTTAATTCACTTCTGTGCCTGTGAGAACTAATGACCACAGTAACTCAACAAGGTAAAACTCTAATTAATTTAATCCTTTAGATATTTTGTAAATACACTTGTGCACATTATTTTTTTCTTCTACTATCGTTTGGAAAAGGTGATTTGACATTGAGGAGAAGAAATGGCGTAAAAAAACTCCCCAGAACATTATTTGAAACAACATATGGCTATTACATAGCAAGTATTAACATGTTAATCAGTTACGACACTGTTACTTGTAGGCCATTGCTATGAAATTATTGTAGAGTCAGTCATTTTTATTTTATGTGAAAATAATAAACACACTAAACCTAACACACACATACCAACAATCCGAGAACAAACATTAATATGCACATAAATGTCTGCCCTGGTCGGGAATCGAACCCAGCACCCCATGCTCAACAATTTATGTCACTACCAACTACGGGTATACATTCAAATCATCTTCACTGTTGGGCGTGGGTCTCGCAACGAGATAGATCAAAGCCATAGTCCACAACGCTGACCGACTGCGAAATAGCAAACACAACTTTGAGCACATCATCAAGAACCCTTACATGTGCAGCAGGTTACTTCAGCTCTCCTTCCACCGAAACGGGTGATCATTAACTTGTAACACGCACATCATTAAAAATGTGACAGAACTCGATCCCGAATCTAACGTGCGGGCGACCAACGTTCAACCAGCTATCAAGCTATTCGTCGACTGTTGATTCAAAAATAAATCCCTATGTCGGCTATCGATAAATCCCTACGTTCGACGTTCGACCGCACGGCCGCGCTCACCTGCCGGGCCGGTACAGCTTACTCTCGATGATGTTGTCGATCATGCCCGCCGTGTTGCCGATCTTGAAGCAGCCCGGCTTGATGCCGCCCACCGTCGCCGGACCGATTATGTTCACCTGCACAGCACCGACCGTATCGAATGTAACAACCGTACAGAGCTGTATACTATGGATTTATTTATTTATTTTACAGATTTATTTGTGGATTTATAACCAATACATAAATATTGGAAACAAAAGTTAAAAAATATATATATATTAATTCTCCATTTGTAAACAGACTAAGATGAAGCAATTCAGTTCATTTTTCTCCTTTTCGTCAACATATTTTTTTCCTTTTTTCTTTTGCACAATAGCTATAAACTGACATAAGTTTATATTGAAATAAATAACCCACGCGAAGTAACATAACATTGTTATAACAAAAATATTAAAAATGTCAATTATTAATTGAAGCGTTTGACTAATGATCCAACGAGTTAATATTTTTTACAGATATTAATTTTTCATTGCAATACCGATGCATACATTGTAATAAAAAAATAACACAGTTATAAACAATCTGCAGCCGGTGAAACCATAACATATCCTCACCCCTCTGGCATCGGCCAGTTTGATGAGTTTCCTCGTCATGTTCTCAGGTATACCCTCGGCTATGATCACTATGGTGTTGATCTGCGGGTGCTGCATCGCCTGTAACGATATGGTGACAATTATTTTACCGTTAAAAGGGTGACAATACATACATACTTCACGACTGATGGCAGAATTACAGGGTCAAAGGGCTCTTCACCCGAGCAACGAGGTACATTAATAGCCGACGGCTCACCTGCATGGTGCTGTCGTAGGCGGACCGCAGCGACGCGAAGTTGACCAGCACTGTCGCTTCCTGGTGCTTCCTCATAGCGACGTCCATGTCAGAGAATACTGGAATGTAACACGTCGAGAATGATTGATGAAATATACGCACATGCGATACGGATACTCACACACACTGACACACACAAATACGTCACTAGTAATTAAATTGCAACAGGGCGAAATCTGTACGTGGAATATTTTCTTGATATCTTACATTAGGTAGGTTTTGTTATCGATATAGAGGTCTGAACATATATTTTGGAGCTTTTGTTTGTCTGTCTGTCTTTACACAAGTAACACTAAAACATTTGAACAGATATCGTAAATCTTTTCATATTTGGGAACTATATATACTACGGGTCAAATTCTAACGATACTTTTGAACAGTTCAAAAGTATACCAAAGTGAAACGAAGACGGGTCACTAGCGATAAATAAATATTAGCATATGCGGCATCATCGGGAAAAATCATTTGCACATATACAATACGTAGCTACTTTGTCACTCGTCCCAGTCGTATCTCCCGTCGTGTCCCAGTCGTGTCCCCGTCGTGTCGCAGTTGTGTGTACGTCGAGCTCTAACTCACCGGGCACGAACACCTCCTTGTTCCCGAAGTAGTACTTCTGCTTGTGGTCGGCGGTGAACGGATACACGATGGCCACCACCGACGGCTCGGCGCGCCGGCAGATGTAGTCGAAGTCCAACATGCCCTGTCGACGGCACACCCGCACACACACTCACACAACGGTACATAACGACATCCGGCCGTCCGCCTGTTCGAACGCGAGAATGTCGGAAACTATCGCACGGATTTTGATGGTGTTTTTAACTAAAAGACAGACCTAATTGACAAGGAAAGTTTTATAGGTATGAAATAAACTTGACAGATTTATTAAACGCTTGATAGCAACTAGAAACAATTGTTTGGGACGTGTTTACTGTATATAAACTAAAGGATCATTTTACTCTTTCTAAACCTCACCAACAATCCCCCGGTCGGGGATGGAATTTCTTGTGTTTTTTCTACGTTAGTTGGCGACAAGCGGGGAGTCGATCACATGTATACATGTATGACGCTGTATAACGCTAGAGGCGTGTTTTTGGGGCAAAAGGCAAAAGGCAAAAGCGTAAATCACCTGATGGGTTCACTATAACCCTTGTCTTAGGCGTTCGGTGTATCATAGACCACGAATTCCTTCATCAATCCACTATGGATTGCATTATACTGAAACATGTCTAGCTCTAAAAGCAATAAGTACACCAAGTACGATGCGAATATTATCCTCAATCTGACGACACCGTATAGGACAGTTGGTAGTGACCCTGACTGTCGAGCGAGAAGTGTCACGTTCGAATCCCTGCATGGGCAGGCATGTATGTTCTCGGGTGTTTGTGACGTCATATTTGTGTACCTTCACGCCACCCGCAACACAGGGAATCCTAGTGTGTGTGTGTGTGTGTGTGTGTGTGTGTGTGTGTATGCGCGCGTGTGTGCGCGCACGTTTGTTTGCCCACATACCTGTATGGCTCTGTTCTGCATGCCCCACACGATGGCCTTAGTCCGGTCGGTGAACAGCGGCCGCGAGGCAGCCAGCTGCTGGCCGTCGTCGAGCCGCGTCGGCGCTTGCGAGCACGCCAAGTCGAGCAGTTCGTGCGTCAGCTTCGGAATATCCACCTTCGGTATCGGCTGAGGACAGAGACGGTATTTGATGATCAAACATCCATTAATAATTAATTAATTAATTAATTAATAATTCTAATTTAATTATTTCAAACGACTCCACGCCCGGCGACTGTCCTTCATATCGTCGATAACCCTGTCCGATACGGACGAACCGTTTACTTCGTCACTCGTTACGCATACCGCGAAGGATTGGAACGGTCTGTCCGCATCGGTGTTTGCATTAAAGTGACTTCTAGACAGGAGTGAATAACTTGTTTCTAAGTTAATACGGTTTACTATCCATCGTCGCTCACCATCAGGTGGGAATGCAGTCAAGCATTGACTTGTAATAAGTAAAACAGAAAAGTAACTAATGTCAGTGTTGTGTTCTTATATCAATAGACAACAGAACATCCGAGTCGTTGTTGTTAGATGTTAGACTTATGTTAAGTTCGAATTGTAATTTTAAAAATAAAAGATGATATCGGTTTTAAATCCGTTTTTATTCCGCCGACGTTTCTAGTTTCACTATTTGTACTACATTTACGCCGCCGTATCTACAACCGATCATGCAACACCTCCGGTGAGTAGTTGTCGGCAAAGAAGGAAGTGTTAACGTCATGCCATCGCTGGTGTGCGCCGGTGTTCTCGTTTGCTAAGTAAAATTCGAAATATGTAACATTTGTACAAGTTATAAACCCACACGGATACACTACACTATGCAACACTACACAGATACACAATAAGAAACACAGGCATCGATTTGCTTAAAAGGTGCGCACTGACCGTTACGTTACTATGTACTACTGTGGTCCAAGTATTTTTTTTTTATACTCACCGCGGCCTGTGGCTTCGGCAGCTGCTTCGGCGCGAAGTCCAGTTGATGGTCGGGCGGAATGGGCGAGTGGCCCAGCGCGAGGCCGACGATCGAGGTCATGTTGGCCTCGGGGCCGAACACGTACAGCGGGATGCGCAGACGGTGGCCCACTTCGCGCATCTGCCTGCGGGCGCCGGGGCGGTGGCATTCGTTATAACATTTTGTAAGGGAAATTTTAGGAGATTTAAAAATAGCATAATGGATCTTTCATCAACGTTCATTTCCGTTTTTTGTATATAACATAAAGCTAAAACATAATAATAATAATATGCATTTTAAAATAATAATAATATATAACCAGGAAGTAGACTATGTATACATAGCCTATATTTGAGGAGCTACTCTATGGTGCGCATGCGACGTTCGATTGTATGTGTAGCGCGCGAAAGACTGCTTTTTACTCTGCGACAGAACGTCTTAGCGGTGTGCAACGAATGTGAAATATTTTTTCAGTTACAGTAATAATTAAACAAGTAATATATTCCAAATGTCCCGTTTCTTCATTGGGAAGACTAACTCTAAAAGACAAACGATTTAATTATCAAGGTACATTGTACATTTAATTTTGTTTTGAATTTTTTTACTTTTGAAAAAACAAAAGTATTTTTATTCCTACAATGACCTCTTTTGTGCTTTTTTGTACAGGAACGCTTGGAAATAACAGCACTGCAATTATACACAATTATATAATGGCTTAGAATACGTGCCCTAAGCATGTATTGCTGTGTATTTCACCTCTTTCTTTCATTTTTTTCTTCTCAATGATTCTTTTCAATGAAGGCACCGGTAGTAGAAGAAAACAAGTACTTGAACATATTAAATTAAATCGAAATTAAAAAAAAAACATTGTCACACACCTGAGCCCCTCCTGGTAGTTGGGCCCGCCGCGGCGCACGAAGATTGTGACGTTGTACTGTATCAGTGCGTCCTTGTACGTCTCTATGGCAGTGATGATGCCGCGGAACGTGTCCGCAACGTTCGTGAAGTTCGCTATACCTCCGCCTATGATCAGCACCTGAACGACGTCAGTGAATGAATGAATGAAATTTAGATTTTACGATACTCTGCCAGCAAGAACTATCGAGCAAATATCTTCTACTGCAATAAATTTCCTCAGAAAAGTCAGACTTAATGCTTAGACTTAGCTTTAGTTTTCTGCGAAAACATATCACCAAATATAATGATTTTGGTTTTTTTTCTCAACAGCCACAACAGGATATGATACTGGCAAGGATGGCAGGATATGATAATGATAATGTTGCAATAACAGTGAGAAGTGACCAGCAGCATCACTGGGCCCTGATGCCAACACAGACATACTGAATGCACCGGAGTCGTGTGCTGTCCAGAGAAGGCTCGAGAAACTAGTTTATTCCTTCCAATATTACATCATGCATTGGATACGCAGATTGCTCAGTACTGACATTTATTGTCTCCATCGACTCAGAAGATAAATCATCTATCTGGTCACTGATACCTATTATCTTAACTAGAGACCTTGCACAATCTAAACAAACCACATCGACTGGGCAGTATCGGTCAAAGTAGACCATTTACACCATCACAACCTCAACAAAAGAACCCAGAAACATGCCCCAATCAACCCTGACCGCAGCCGTAGCTGGCCACCGGAGCCTACCTTCCCGTTGGGATGCTTCTCGCGGCACATGAGACTGAAGATGGTCTTGGCGTAGTCCGCGGTCTGGCCCTCGGTGGGCGCGCCGGAGTACTCGCCGTAGTTGGCCAGCTCGGCCGCGCCGCCCAGCGCGCACACCGTGTCGGTGTACACGACGGACGCGCCGCCGCCGGCCACCATCGTCCAGATGCGGCCCGACTTGTTCAGCACCGTCAGCTGGGGCGGGAGGATACGTTGGATCTTAATACAATCATATACACCACACCACACCACACCACACAGATAATATAGTATCGAACGGTATAATACTATAGGGTTGTTACGGATATGAAATTAGTTCGGATTATCCGGTTGTTTGGGATAATTGCAGTTACGGGTATTTGATGATTTAGGACTTGAAAAATATATATACCGAATAAAGGTAACAATTTGACTTCATTTCTAAGTTTTATTAGAAATTTTAATCATACAAAAAAAAAACAATAGCCTTAAAAATTAAATAATAAAAACTATCTAAAAATGAGGCTGGCGACAACCTATCATAACGTGTTTCACTTAGATTCTGCCCCTACCCTAAGTTATTTGAAATATTTTTATCGGATTCCGTTATGGTTTCGGATATATATTTTTATTTCGGATATCCGATAGCGCCGGTTACGGAGCACCATAACGTCCCTGGAAAATTAGTTCGTATCCATGTTGCATGGTACAAAGCTTTTTTAATATTAATACATAAATACAGATACCGCCGCGTTACTAAAGGGTCTCTCTCACCTTCAAACTGGCCCCGCTCTTGGCATCCAGGTCGGCGATGTGAGCTTCCTCTGGATACGCGTCGCGGCCGAACGGCGGCGGGAAGGTGATCTCGCCCCAATTCTTCGCGCAGATGAAGTCCGCCGTCTGGTCCAGCTTGGCGGCCAGGTCGAGGAGGTAGATCCGTTCGTTGGTGATCACGATGGGGTTGATCTCCATGTACGTGAAGTACAGGTCCACGAAGACACGGTACAGCGAAAGAATGAAAGTGGCCAGGATTCTGTGGAAAAGAGATGTGATAAATCCGATTGGCCGGACACTTATTTAGGTGGCTCCTACTTGTTAGGACCACGCAACCCTTTCCTAAAACAATGCGGCTGCTATTTCTAAACGTCAGGCGTAGGTTTTCTGAAGCGAAACGAGGGCGGTTTACTGGTAGACTTGAAAAAAGTTTAAGAAGGCCATGAAGGCGGGCTCCATTGACTTAGTTCAAGATGTATTGCCTCTTACCTTTTAATATTGGTTGATTTGATATTCTTAAGGAGCACCCTATCAATTTCTTCTCCACTGGGGAACGTGTCCACTGGCACCTGAAACACAATAACATTATGTGACGGCTTTAAATTAAATTTAAGCCTAATATTTAGAAAAATATCAATACATTTATTATTAATGGATATAACCACGGTCGGAGTGCTCTATTGGCTGATCGCCTGCGCTCGCGATAAGTTTTTTCTTATGGACATGAGAACGAGCCGCAACAGTTTGATTGCTATTATTCAAACCTATAAATATGTTAATAGCCGTTAAAATATCAAATACATTGCATATAATCAGTGCTGTGTTATAAACCCCGGTTACGGACCACCGCCGCCTTCTGGACCGACACACAAGCAATACAATACACAATGTATGCGATGTCTGCATCTTAAATTAGTTATAATTATATTATTTCTCAAAATAGAAAAAGAACGGAAATCTAATTCATTTTTCATACAGAGAAACACGTTTTCTCACAAAAGATATCCTTTGCGGATAGTTACAAAACAGCTGGCAATGCCATCTTTCGGTGGACACTGGAAACTCGCTCTGTTTCCATGACGACAAACGGCGTATGTCTCACCTCGAGCCGGATGGCGACCGCGTCGACGTCACCTACGTCCACGCCGCCCTGGTGATGGAACAGGATTGTGTCGGATCGTCTACCCGACTGGATGCACAGGTACATCTCATCGTTCTGTCCACAGATAAAAAATAAATTTATACATGTCCATGGTTCTATTTTCAAAATCATTATAATAATTTTTACAATAACCTTTGTTTTTTTTTGACCCGTAGTTCTAAAGTCGATTTAACAATACAAACATTATTTACATACACAACGCAAACGAGCAGACACGCCGTGTGAAGTCTGGGCAGGTTATTGGGATTCATAGACACGCTTTTAATCAAAAAAAAAGGAGCGTAGTTGCGTGTTAATTCACGGTTATTTTTTGTCGATAGCAGCAGCGGGTCTGGCAGGTAACGAATGTGACCAGCACCTGTACAAATATCACCAATGAATCGCATTACTTTAGTTGCTCGGTTGGTCGTACGTATATCGTTCAAATGTCCTATTCCCACGGTCGACGAACGTCCGTCAAATCGGACGCACTCACCGGCTCGTGCTTGACGAACGGCTCAACGATGAACCGCCGGAGCTTGCCCACTGCGACCCCGACGCGCTGCTCCTTGTTCGTGTGCTCGGCCAGCCACCTCCTGACTTCCGGCGCCGCCTTGTTCACGCCCACCAGGCCCAGCTTGCCGCGGCGCTTGATGAGTTGGTCGGGTTTCACAACCAGTTGCTGCGGGCACATCGGATACGTGCGAGCAAAGGTCGAACAGATGAAATAGAGAATCTACGTTTTAAAATATAAAACCACGTATTACACCGAAATCACTGAACAGATTTGGATGATACTTGGCTTATTTATAATCTTTATTATGGATAACTTTCACCTCGGGAAATGGATCTGTTTCCGCGGAATAGGATATAGATGTTAATATTAATAAATATTATTTAATAAATAAAATTTAATTTGTAAAAATCTAAGCATGTAATAAAATTCAAACTGATCGCTTTCTGTACGTGAACGATATACGAGAACAACTATTATTAGGGGCCTTTATTATCGCAATAGAACCCAAAACAATAGTTGTTAGAATTTTTATATGTTTGTCTGTCCGTTTGTTCAGGCTAATCTCAGAAACGGCTTAATTGATTTCGTTATGATTTTCACTATTGTACTGCAATAAGCATCACTTAATACTTAAAATTCATTTATTTCATTGCAATCTGTCTATAAATAAAAAAGTTATAAAGAAAAATATTTATTTCTAATTCATAGAGAATATATGTATATTTCTAATAATAAATAGAACGAGAAAAACCCAGAAGCGAGTGCGGTTTGCGAGTTTGTAATAAAAATGTAAGAAATTTACATTTCAATACCACTTTTAATTTGCAAGTGAATGAATTGTATTTGAAAACAATTAAAAACTATTTATTATAAACGATTCATTCTCTGATAGTAAGTGGCCAGTTCCACTCGTGTAAACGTGAAACACTAAGGGGCGATCGTCGCGACTGCCGTTCACTGACGGAGACGGACGGATTATGAGACCACGCACACAAGTGACAACGCGCGTTTATCGTGTCGTCCAAGCGTGTGCGTTATATTTGCATACGCATATTCGGTGCGTCGGGTATTGCTCTATCTGCGCGTTTGTAACAAATAGGTACCCTGGTGTTTTGTCTGTCTATGCACGTATCATGTGAAGGTCGCGGAGTAGATTATACTTGACATACTGTTTGTACAACTATGAAAAGTTGATCGTTTCTGGTATGATTAATATTTTTTAAACGTACGGTTAATATTTGTAATGATTATGTTTCCCTAACCCGATTACCCGTAAAATTTAGCTTGGATAACCCGTAAAATACAGTACGGATAACTCGTAAATTATAGCATGGGTAACCCGTAAAATACAGTACGTATAACTCGTAAAATACGCTACGGATAACCCGTAAAATACAGTACGGATAACTCGTAAAATATAGCATGGATAACCCGTAAAATACAGTACGTATAACTCGTAAAATAAAATACGTGTAACCCGTAAAATACGCTACGGATAACCCGTAAAATACAGTACGTATAACTTGTAAAATAAAGTACGTGTAACCCGTAAAATACGCTACGGATAACCCCTAAAATACAGTACGGATAACCCGTAAAATACAGTGTGGATAAACCCGTAAAATACAGTACGGATAACCCGTAAAATACAGTGTGGATAAACCCGTAAAATACAGTACGGATAATCCGTAAAATACAGTACGGGTTACTCGTAAAATACAGTACGAGTTACTCGTAAAATACAGCAAGAATTACTCGTAAAATATAGCACGTATTACTTTTGAAATATACCGCGGAATATTCGTAACATGTATTTTTTTTCCACATGGAGTTACGTGGGTATTATTAATAGTATTTACGTGGCTGTTAAAGCCCTGTCAAAATGCAAGAATACCGTCAGGATTGCTCTGGGCCGTGAAGTCTCGTGGACCAAAGATAGGTGCCGGACACAATTGCCTCGTTCGTTGATCAGCAGGATTCAGTAATGGATTTCTTAAATCTGACATAATGCATTTTGACATTATACATATAATTAATTTTTTACCTCCTTAGTGAGCCACGGATTCTTGCCCAATTCATCTTCCCAAACGGTGCCTTGCTCAAATACCGCGAATCGGCATGGAACCAGCGCCGTGCCGGTTGCTATGTGTCTGTAAAAACAAGTTTAAATTAATAAAAAATGGCGTCAGCTTCCGCTTGGGAAACTTGCGACATATCCAGCGCATATGGGAGAACCTTGATACATTTTACTAACGTGACGGTCTCTTCGATGCGCAATGCTTAGCCCTCGTCCCAAGTTGACCCAGAAGTTCACAAGAATTATCAAAATTCTCACCTATTAATAAGATCCTTTCCAGTTGCTTCGTATATGGCCTTGGAAGACATATTGGCCTCGGCTGTTGTGTTTTAAACTAGAGATGTATGATTTTCACGTGCTATCTCCGCGTCATAGGGACGATGATGTGATCTGGTGAAGAAAAAATAGCCAGTTATTGTTTCCTACCGAAAGGTCCGTAGGTCCGTATAAGCTACTGATGTTTTTGATTTAATAAGTGTTTTTGTAATCTATTGTACTATTTTCTATATATCTCAAAATTAGCCGATTTCTATATCAATAATTTCTATTCTCAGTTTACTTTCTGCTGGTTAAAGTCTTCTTGCTGATGTCCATGGGCGACGGTGACCATTTACCATCAAGTAGCTCGTCTGCTCGTTTGTCGGCTATTAACATAAACAAAAAATCGGAAATACTTTGAACACTTGGGCGTATAAAAAAACATTAAGGCAGTTATAAAGAAAATGTCTTTGTGCAATGATTAGTAATTTATTTTAATATAATTCTATCTGAAATTACAAAATGTTAAAAGAGAAGATGTATTGAAAGTGACTAGATGTATTAAATGACAGTACTCCGTCAAATAACTCATCCGGGGAGGATGGAGGCGGCTGCATTTGATTTGCTGCCTAAACGTGTTTTAATATTGATAGACAACTAGCCCGGTCGGAAGTGACTTTGCCAGCCAAACGAGGAGTCCCTGGGTCGATACCCAGCCGGGACAGACATTTATGTGACATATATAATAAAATTACAAACACGTATCTGTGTTTAAGTACAAACAAGCAGGTCAAATTTACGTTTAACACTTAAACATTTATTTTATTTTTCTTATCTAGTTCGTGACGCGCGATAAGAAAGAATTTTAAAATGAAAATCAAAGTAAAACGCGAGTTACAAAAAATTCGATATCGAAATTCAAATTTCCTAAAAAAAAAAAGAGAATGGAGCGGGAAAATTACATCTTCGATATTGCGCCGCTGTGATTGGTCAAAAAACGTGGCACGGTATCGCGTGATCTTCCGTCAGGCTCTAGGCGGCTCTCTGTAGTGTGAACGTCTCGCACACAAACATACCGTTCCGAGCATAATGCTCAGATCCACAGTTCACTTTAATCATGCTGGATGTAGAATTAAAATTTAATTTGACCAGTAAGACTCTTTTCTATTTATTTTGTGGCACTAGTATGATTAAATACTTAAATGAAGATTTCGACAACTTCTTTTGTAATTGTCACCAATAAATTTTTATTGAATCGTTGAAAATATTTATGAACGACAATTCTTAAAATATTTAAATTGTAGTTCCATAGACAATAATTTGTGTTCTCGTTGGCATGTTAATAGCTACATTTTATGACATGTTAATAGCTACATTTTACTATGAATTTTATGATAATTTGCTTAGATAATTAATAATGATTGGAATAAATAAATAACACATGAATAGTGTAATCGGCTTTCACGATTTTTACGGGTTCAGAGATTTGTAACTGTTCGCATCACACTCGTAATTTATACGTGTGAGCGAGATAAAAGTTGGTCGATATCCAGGATGTCAGCGTTGTAGTTAAGGTAAGATTTTTGAACCTTACAAACTTGAATGTAGACGTATGCGTTATTTCTGCTAATTTAAAATCAGGCATCATTTCCAAGCGATCAGCTGTTACTGACGTTACCGTCTTGGCTTTCGGTCGGTCAATGACACGCGCTTGTTACGTTGGTAGCTTCGGCTTGTTTCCCATCTTATAGGGTGACCTTAAACTTTGTACCGTCTAAGACAATGTAAATAAGTAATACAACATTATTGTTGGTTATTTTCTCAATGTGTACGTCTCGCGTAGTGTTTAAATAATTTTAAATTTTTTCAATCCATTCTTCCACTGCAGAGCGTGGATGTCATTTCACAATTGCAAAAGGTTAACAATATTACAAGAAGTTAATTAGAAGTAGAAGTTAATAGCTAATGCCATAGTTTGCCACGTTTGCCAACTTCGAATTACATCACGAAGAATTCTCAGGTATACGGGTTTCCCCACGATGTCTTTCTTCACCGAAGCAAGTAATAATTAATCTCTTTGTTATACGCAAATAAATTGGTAATTTATAGGTGCGCGTAGGATCCCAACTCGAGTCTCCTGTGCGGGAGATCCAATTTTCAATTTTCCAACCGCCGCTGCAGCAATAAACACCTAATTTCTAATACCGAGTGAAAAACATACATTTCTGATAGACATTAAAAGTTTACGCATTTTAAGGAAACAAAAAGCTATGGTATTGTATTTTTTATTGTATATTTTATAATTTGTTACACAAATTTTATTTATATCTAACAAATATGTTAAAATATTGCTATTGTTTAGACAGATGGACAGTTTTTTTTTTCGAAATACGTCAAATATGTCAAAGAAGCGTGAATCAAGTTCAGTTCAGTACTCAAGGAAAAAACATACATTGTACACCTTTATAATCCATATTAAATGAGGAAAATCCAAACATGATACACACGGAGACAAATATATATGAAGACTATAAAATGTTATGCCGTTATTATTAAGTAAATATATATGACGTCACAAAATGACGCACATGATATGAATGTTTTTACGATGAAGCCATATTAGATAAACGCGTCCACTTTGCGCAATATAATACTCGTGGTAACTATCAAAAGGAGCAGCGCGACCAACTTGAGCAATATGACAGCGCGGAATCCGCGCACTGTTACCAAGATGCGGCGCTGACCGCAAGGTCGATGAGAAAAAGGGTCTGATCGGAGGATGTTCTGTGCTGCTTTTACCTTGTTCACCTTTCTAGAGCCTTGCAAGAAAAGCTTTATCTTTCGAACTATATGACTAGCTGTTAGTCACCTGACACATTTCAACTTCAGCATACTAACCATCGTCGGCTGTTTCATCGATGCCGATTCAATCGGTCAAAGTAATTCCGCTGTAACGAAACGTTATCAAATCGACGCGGAGCCTCAACGAGACATTTGAGGTTTTTAAGGCAAAGTAAGACTGATTGCGTGAAGTACAAAGATATGAAAGATAAAGCGTGAGAAAGAAACGATTCGTAATAATAATAATTTATTAATCGATAAAAATCGCATCACTTGTCAAGCGGATCGCTTATTAAAATGTTGGGAAAATAAAAAAATCCGATTATTGTCAGCGTAATGTCCCATCCCTGTAGAAGAGTTCTTTAAGGGCTCGGTAAGCTAGCTGACATATAACTGTCAATGTCAGTCGAAGAATTATTAATTTAAGTGGTAGCTAAAAATTTAATGAATAATTGTATTTAAAAAACACCTCAATGAATAGATGTTTTTGAATGGGGTCGTATAATTTCTTTTAATTAACTAGTCGACAAACGACCTGACGTGCCACGAGTGACAAGTGATGATGTGGGATGATCCGGTTGCTCTATGGACTGTAGAGAAATTTCTCCATCAGACGGCTCGTATGCTCCCATTCCGGGAAAAAGACGGTTATGTTAATATAAGAATTCAATACAATAGTCTTTAATGTACACCAAAAAATCAATAGCTCGTACGAAATGGTTCCATAGTCGGAGAGTCGACTCTTGTAACAAAGACGATCTTATGATTGAAAGCGGTCTCTTTCAAATATTCAAATTAGAAGACAAGGATAGAAATAATAAGAAAAAGGCTACGATTTAATAGGAAAACTAAGAGCTTGTAGGATTCGTGTCGTCTCGTTCTGTCCGAGGTACCAACGGTATTTGTGTATTACATTCGGTCAAAATTCGAATCTTTTTCCGTGGTATCGCTTTCACAAAGATGTTCTAATTACATGCGTTGTCCATCGAACGTCATTCGGCAGTCATAGGTCAACGTGCGTGACCGCGACACACCGACTACCTATTGTTTATTTTTTAAGACTACAGTAGTAAGCGAAATACGATTTTATTATGCAATAGTAACCATATGCTTATAATTGCCTTATTAATAGTTATTTTATTTGTAATGATAATATCAACCGAAAAGATAAGGAAAAACAATTCTTGCTCGTATTATAGAGCGAGATAGGTGATCATTGGTCACCACAATTAAAATTCAAATGTTCTTAAAAAAACGACTAACAAAACGCCTGCCAAAGTCCGATTTACATTGGTATGCTTCATTCCCGCCAAAAAAACTGACATTCTGACGAACAACACTGAACAGATAGTAAGTCGATCGTAGGTAATCAAGACTTTTTTTAATCTATCACATTCTTTTTCAGAGAAACGTCGTTAAAAAGAGCCAAATACAAACTAAAATTCATAAGTATCCGTTTTGACATTTGTATCAGTGAAAAATTTAAGACTTTCAATTTATTTTCCTCGTTAATATATAATCTTAAAATTGTGTTATGTTTGTCGAAATATTAATATTTGACGGATTTTAACATGATTATATTACACATCAGTATGACATTCCTCAGATCAGAGCTCCTCAAACTTTTCTACCTCGTCGACCACTTGGCATGTTTTTCGGTTTTGGGTAGACCCCCTGTTTACCTAATATTGATTTTTTGTACAGCTGGTTTAGCGGTACTCGCTTTGAAAGGTTAAATTTCTAACAGCAATGAAGTGCAATCTGTGAAAAAATATTTTTTTTACTTCGCCCGAGACAGTTTCAGACTTCCTAACTTTTATCTTGAATCAAGAATATATATACTACAGCCAAGATTTTCATTTCTTCTGTGCACTAGATCCCTATTTCGCTAGTAATATTAAAATTGTGAAAATATGCTTGTCCCTTGCTTCTCCTCGTCGACCTCTGGAGGTCGATATAGATAGAGCACCATAGATCATACCATTACGTACGGATAAATTTAACTGTAAGAATGTGATCACACCTTTCACGGTTTAAAATTTCAATTCCAGAGTTACTACCAAAAAATCCTTCCGTCTGAGAATACGAATCCGAATACGTTTAGGTGCTCATAAAGTTAAAAGCGCAAAGCGACAGATTGCACGAGCTTTACCCAACAATTATCATTTTTCTTGTCGGCCTCAGACTAAATACGAAACGTGGCATGTACGTCAATTTAAAGCTCCAATTATATTAACTGTATTTGTTGCTATAATGAACTAGATTATTGATAATCATAACGATGCTGGATACCTACTAAATATTTTAACTCGAATGACCTTGAAACGAACGAACTTCCGATCTCATTCAATACTGGCCCTTTCACTTGTTAATTCAGTGATTATTTAATAAGTAATTTTATTGTCCTGTAGATTTGCAAGGCCACATCCTGTCTGATTGCAATCCATTAGCGGATTCAAAGTGCGTCTCTTGTCAAAATCGAGGATGAAAAACTTTATCTTTATATGACTTAAGGTTAGGTTTAATGGCTTAAACAAACCGAACGATGGAAGATTTCTGGCCCGACAACATCCGACATGTCTTAACGACGTTTATTGTGAGGGTGCGCGTGTCGATGTGGTTTAAAGAGCAAAGAGGACTTCAAATATGATGAAAATATTGAACACCGATAATATATAAAGGCGTAAGAAAGATTAAAGACGGTGGTGTTATTTATAAATGCCATGGTAACGAAAATAGGATTCCTTATTTACATTAATGTACAAATGCAGGGTCGCGACACGTTCAATGTCTAAATCACTATCAATGATTGCTTACGAATGATTCAACACAAGCCAATGGTGAATTAATTTAAATTAATGCGAAATATACATAATTTTTGAAATTATGTGCGTATTACAAAGGAATTATACCTCGCTTCAGTATTCGCTTCGGTGAAGGAACACATCATGAGGAAACCACCTGAGAGTTCTCCATAATGTACTAAAAGGTGTGTTAAATTAGCCAACCGACACTTGCCCAGCGTGGCAGACTATGGCTTTAACCCCTATCACAATGGGTTATAATGATGATATTTAGATAAATAGACTTACATCGTTGAGAAATATTAAACTGTCCCACTTAAATTACACATTGAATTGCCAATGAAACTAGTAAATTAAAGCGCCGGAGAAATTGTTACATAATAAAGGTTTTTTATATTATATTTCCATACAAAAACTAAATCTTGGTCATCGTTAATTGCAAGCTACCCTTCAGTCTCTCAAAGCCCTTGCCACGAACCTCTTACTAACAATTGACCTTTCGTGGAGACTTGAAACTCTTCACACAAATTGATGTAGCTTCTGAACTTTCACCTCGTAAGGTGTTGCCATAGACTAATGACTCCAATAGAAGTAGCAAACGGTGTTTTCGTCGACTATTAACGTTCATACGCTCTGTCGCGGCCACCTGCATTGCAGCCAGCTCACATTAAAACAACGAAATACTGCCGATCCCAAAAAAGGAACTGCATAGAAAACAAATGTGCGTAAAATAACTTTGATGGCTACGAGGCTTTTGTATAAATTAAACAAATCTAAAAGGCCACATTGCCAACACAACGACGATATATGTATAGACGTATAGCCGAGTGTTTTTGCCAAATAGCCCAGCTGACTGGAATCAAACGTAACTGTGTCGCAGTTTTATCGAGTTGGTTTCGTTCTTCGACATTTAATTACCGAACTGAACGAGCCAAGTTGCCAACTCGTTGTAAATAAATACGTGAGCGTCTAAAGCTGAAAGAAGAAACAGGTCCATTTTCCTGATTAACCTAAGTTGGGACATATTTATTTCGCTGTTTATGTCGCGTAATTAGAGTAATTGTCTTTTTGCAAATGTCGTAGTGATTACAAAAATGTTTCTGAAATAATTAAATTAAATTTCACTTGACCAAAACCGGGCCCATCTAATTATGGTTAATTTTAAAGGTTTTGTAGTAATTATGATTTGCCTAGCTTTCTCCAATTACATCATAATTGGAAGCAGGCTATGAGTTTTTGTTAGAAACTCTCCGAAGCCGAAGAAGCCTAGACAATCATATTTCGATCGATTTTGAATGTATAATCAACACGATTTTTTTTTGGTTAAAACTTATCATCAAAATGTTATACACATAATAATTACTAATGAATATAATAATAAACCATTTAGGTGTAGATTTCAATTAATAAAAAAAATCATCTACTCGACTGATCGATTCGAAAATTAAACAGAACAGCTTATAGCCTTTTGACCACAATTTACGATCTGATCAAAAAATATCGTTTTTAATCGGACGGAAATCGATAACTTCATCGAATCATAAAATCTGGTAGTGGATAGTTAAACAACCACGATTAAAGTTACTGTGGCATATAATACCAAAACGAAAATTACGAGTATTACTAACCAGAAACTACTACACAATCGCGCATACCATTTGTTTCCAACCGGTTTAAGTTATTTGCGAACTGACGTATAGATTACATGTTAAAAACTATAGACAAGTTTTGTAATCTATTAAGTCACTACCATAGACTAACGAATAGAAATAAAAAGGCTATAAACTTCTAGCCAACTGGCAGTTGCCATTTTCCAAAGAGCTTTTCAAATAATTTAGCGAGTCTGCAAAACTCGGTCAATACCATGACATTTATAGCAGAGTTATTTTACAAGCATATATCTATACTAACAATAAAACTGTAACGGGTTCGAAACTGTACGTGGTTTGGTTTTTATTGTAATTTAGGGTTATTTTAGTTTTTTTTGAACTGTTTGAATCTGACCACGTATGCCACTGAAATCACAGAACAGATTTGAATGTCACGTAGCATATTAACCCATTGACTGCCAGACATATTTAGAGCGTCTTGCCCTGGGTGCCAAGGTTTTATTTTGAAAAATACATGAAAGTTTACAAAATATAATTATATTAAGTTACTGATATAATATTGTAATAGCCTTTACAGTAATTTTTATTTAAAAAAAACACTACGAGATATCTCGTAGCTGGCAGTCAATGGGTTAATAACTGATATTATGGATAATATTTTAGGACACTTTCATCCCGGGAAATAGATCTATTCCCGCGGAATAGGAACAAAATTTAATATGATAATATTAACAGGGCAATAAATAACATTTTGACAACCTGGCTGCAACTATTATTATAAATTAATATGTTTTTAATTCACACAACTATAAAAATCCATTACTAAAACAATGCGGGGGCTTGCTAAACGTAAGCGAGTACAGGTTACTGGTTAAACATAAGTTTTTTTAACCTATTTTACAGATAAAGACGTATTGAGTCGCAAGTAGTTTTTGGCAATCGGGTGAACTCTGTTGTATTTTAACACTGAACTGTGTGAATCTGTATTTTAATTAATCGAATTGGGCGGGGTCTGTAGACATGGTGATGAATAGATAGAATGAAATTTACTTGTGGATAATATTGGCGACGTACATAAATGTTGTATGTAATTCTTTTTACAGAAATCCGACATTGGAAAGAGGAGACGGACCATTTAGCTTGTGTCAAAAATTGTTTCCACGCGTGAAACTAACCAAATTGAATCCCATTCTATGAAACTATCAGTCTGATTCTGTCATAATGTAATGAATAAAAAAGATAGAGCGTATAAAATATTTAGGTAATGGTGCTATAAACAAAATTTTCTTTCTCTTAAAGAGAATTTCTGCAAAACGAATAATCTTATTACTTCCATCTATGAGTAGCTGTCAAGATGCACAGTATAAACCGCCAAAATGGACACCATAACGACAATTTTATCAGTGATATCACAATGTCAAATCGTATTGATCATTTGAATTTACAAATACAAATATTATTTATTTGTACACCATACAAAATAATAAATAATGATTTAAAAGTTATACCGGGTATACAAAAGTCGACCTTAACGCTAAGGTAGCAATCTCTTTCAGATAGGCTTCTTTAGAGAACAATGTTCGTATAGTTATTAGATACATAACCGATATACAATAATCCCTATGTTAATAGTATAAAATTACTAAGTTTTAAACACAATACAATGTTCATGATATTTCTGTAGTCAAAGTGTACTCTATTGGAGAGAGAATATTAACAAAAAAAAAAAACTGTAAAAAAAGCACTATTTTTATTTGCCAATAAATGTGAAAAGGGTTAGTTTGCCAGTAAATTGTATTCGGCATCATTATTAATCCAGTAGTTAGACCTCTGCCAGGACCACCGAGCCCACTCAACTCTCCTTATCCTGGTACCACATCTAAATTATAAATAGGCAAAGAAAAAACTCTTCAGCACCTTTTCTCGTATGTTCATCATCCGATTTTGTTTGGTCTTGGATTGTTTGGTAGTTATTGACGAACTTTATCTATCAATAACAAAAATTGAAACAAAAAGTTATTTTAAGATTATTATCGCTATTTAAAGATTATTATCATATTTCGACCTGACATCAATGTACATTAATTTGATAAGCGAGATAACGAATCCCTTTGACTTGTCACAACTATAGTAACCAACCTGATATAAAATTCGTATTGTGAAATCAACAAAACTCCCGCAAACATTAGTAATTGTAACTTTCACCATTCTCCTTAACGCGGTGAATATAACAATCAGATTATAACTCTTCCTTATCATGGCTTTCAAACATGTTTAATTTTACAGCTGTTTCTTTGTTAATTTTACAGCTGTTTCTTTGTTTATCGTTGTACACGACATAACATATGTTTTATTAGCGATGACGAATTTCGAAAAGGACTGACAAATTTCATCGATTTGTCGATTTTGCCATCTCTGTAAGTTTTAAAGTTTTAAAATTTTGTTATTATAAAAAAAAAATATAGGAGATGTTATTATGAATGTAAATATTTACTGCAACGCGACGTATCTTCCTATCGCTTGTTCTAGTCATGAATCAATTCAAGAAAGTTTCCTTTCAATCCGTCCATAGATAAAAATGTTATAAATGAACATATTTCTAATTCACGGAACGAGTAAAACCCAGTCTTAAAACAATGCAGGTTCTGTTTCTGAACGTAAGGCGTAGTGTTTCTGAAGCGAAGCGAGGGCGGTTTACTAGTCTGTAATAGATGTACTATTATTATATTATATATTCGATACAAGTGCGGAAAGTATGTCATTTTTTCACGAGTCCCTGTTTGTTGACCCAAGCCGAAGGCGCGGCGAAAACGAATGGTAATAACAATTTTTTCAAATTTTAAACATGAAATATGCAGAAATGTATTTTCGCGAGTAAATTTCTTTTTTTTTTGAGGACACTGCAGGGCAACGTTTTCTATGCATTCAGCCAGTTCAGTTTTATCTAAATTCAAAATAATTTATTTGAGTTATTTATTTATTTACATTATACGTACATATTATAAAATAACATATAATTTAAATGTATTTCATGTGTTAATCTTATTTAAGCTGTAAAATAGTCATTTCATACAAAAATTTTGTACACAAAACTTTTTGATTCAAAATTTGCAATTGCATTTGCATTTGCATTTGGAGATTATGTGCAGGTTTGAAACAAAAAGTATTAGTGCGGAAAAGAATAATTTTCCAGACGCTAAACATACGTGGAAAAGTCTACTTTTTAAGCAAATGTATTAAAAAAAACTATTTGTAGTATAACGATCATGTTTCTCGAAGCGAATCAAGAGCGGGTCTTCAAGTCTACGCTAACAATAAAACTGTGCTGGGTTCGAATCTGTACACTGAATATTTTTTGGATGTTTCAATGTTATCTTTGTTAAAACATATTATGCGATTTTTTTTGTCTGTCTCTATCTCCATTTGGATGATTTTTGGCATATTAATTTTTACTCACAGCAAAATTTGAAAGGAACTTTTGATTAACTAAAATTATTGTTATCATTATTAAATATTTTCTTACTTTCAATTTTTCAATGTGATTCTTTTTACTAATTTAACTTATTATTTTGCAAATTATGTTTGCTATGTGCTGGTTCTATTCAATGAATTAATGTAATTTATGGGTCACATTTTTTTTAATTGTTATTATTATCTTTTTAATTTTTACGATTTTCAGTTACGGTTACGTATATGAAATTACTTCGGATTATCCGATTGTTTCGGATAATTTCAGTTACGGATATTAAATGATTTAGGACTGCGAAAAGAAATATAATATAAGAAGATTACAGTTTGACATATTTCTGGGTATTATTTGGTATTATATGCACACAACAAAAGAGTAACCTTAAAAATTTAATAACAAACACAATGAGAGAGCGACGCGGCTAGTGTATCGGCTCGGCCGATAACCTGTCATAACGTGTTTCATTTAAACTCTGCCCCTATCCGAAATTGTTCGAAACTTTTTATCCAATTTAGTTACGATTTCCGATATATTTTTATTTCGAACATCCGATAGTTTCGGTTACGGTTAGGGAGCTCAACAAAATCCCTTGCGAAGACTAATCTCCGTAACCCGGCACCTATCTCAAAAATTCTATTACCATTCGAAAGGTACATTATTCCAGATGAACGTAGGCTTATGTATCATGTAAATATAAAAAAACTTTTCAACCCGAAAGAAGTCGAGGTGGACGGCTAGTAATACTATACAATTTGAGAGTTAAGAAAGGAGGATTTATTGTAAAACAATATCAAGAGTCAGCTTGAAAAAGAAAATGGAATTATCATTACAGCACAACGTCCCACTCAGGTCTCTTCTAACAACGACAAGGGTAAGGCCGTATCCAGACTTTACACACCGCTGATATATTATGGATTTAGGAATGCAGGTCATGTTTTCCTTCAATTGAAATTCAAAATCATTTAATAATTTAGGTATTCTATACACCAAAGTCATTGTTTGCCTCTAATACCATTTCGAAAAGGTGCTTTAAACATTGATCAGAAGAAACGGCGAAAAAAACTCTTCAGCACGTCTTTTGAAACAGCATAATATGGCAATTGTAAAGTAAATTTTAACCAGCACGGCACTAGTTTCGGCATTGTTATTACCAGGCGTCCTTCTCAATAATATATTCATTTACACAATAATATCATTTATGTACTTACAAGTTGTGCTTTACCGCGTCGCTTAATTCGCTTAGACGCAAGACTGCCAGGATTCCAACTTGAATCTAGTGATACCAGTGTTTGGAAGAAAACAGAATGAAGAATAAAGGCAATAATTCCAATAAAAACAAGTCTAGCTCAGTTGGTGTCTTGCCTGCCAAATAAAAAGACTCAGTTTCAGATAGGGGTAGACTGAAATTGTGTCAGATATAGGTAGGTATATTTGCTCTCAGCTGCTTGACGTGCGAAGCTATGACCTCTGCCGTTGTTCACCAAGATGCACTTTGAGCGGGGAAGCGGTTTACATCGTTAACTGTGATAATTACCAAAATTTTAAATGAATGTAAAAAATACGTTCTTTCCAAATTGTTTAACTCCGATCTTTGACAAATATTTAATACAAATTTACTCCCTTATTTTATCCTCTGAGGGGTTGTATATCGAAAAATCGTCTTTTAGGATGCTGACGCCATGAATTTCAAGTTTTAAAGTTTAATGATTTCGGTTGAACGAGTTAGATTTGTAAATAAAAAAAAATACATAACAGAATCCTTCCTTAGCTTAATCTGCAGTATATTACTATCGAGAAACAGAGATCTTATCTCCTTGAGATAACTGTATTAAGTGCAAATGACACTAACATTTAGAAAATCTCTTATGTTACCGAAGAAATCGTAAAATTTTACTAAACGGTAACTCGATAGTCTTTCCGACCAGATCCGATGCGTTACGATTACGTTATGAATAGGTAAACTATATAATATTGACACTCAAAAACTACACTTGTCACTACTTTTTCATCATAAATGCTGCAAAATTAAAGAAAACAATTGCAAATAAATTACTGACATTTTATTTGACCCTCAACATTAGTTTGAGCATTAGCTGAGAATAGCAACCTCAAAAATTTTATATCGAATTCAAAATAAAAGCTTCAAACAATATTTTACCTAAAATTGATTTAAACTACTCGGGTTAACGGTTTTGATGCGATTTTGTCACAGTTCAGAGAATTTCTTCCGCGAGGTTTATAAGATAAATACAGTTATAAAATAGAAAAATCTTTTATAACGGGTATAGTAATGATTCTTAAATGTCAGCAGCGTAAATAATACATTAATTACCAACTAATTATAATTATCTTTTATTAATTTGATTCAAAGAATAATATTTGTACCATAATATATATCATATGTATCCAAACGATAAATTTAAAACAAGAATACCTTTAAAATTAGAAACAAATATGTAAAAAAAAAACAACCACAGTTAAACGTTTCCATAGCAACGGCTAAATAAGCACATTCGAAAACCTTACCTACCACATGAGTTCACAATAAACGGTAAAAAAAAATGGTATTCGTAATACTGGCACGCATGTACCACTTTCGCTGGCGTACTATAATGACCACTCACTTGAACGGCGAACGGCACACTATCGCTTGATCACAGAACTCGAAACACGACCGCTCACGACGGCTGCCTGTTCGCAACTGGACTGATGGATTTAAATGAATGAATGAATATCGAACGTATTCCATTAGCGCACGCATAGTCCGAGCGCTGTTTCCGCGGGTTCACAATGTCACCGTTTGACCGCTTGTCAGCGGACCACTGCGGGAAGGGAATGTTTCATCAAAAGTGAAATCGGCAGTCTCCACATTGTGAGTACGCAGATCGGTCGAGAGGTTAATGGCTAATCCGTGTCTTAGGTACGTTATGCCATTTATCACCGCTTTTATCGTTAAAGAGCAGTAATTAAGCCACGACGATAATGAACAGACGTAGGGATTCGTTGGATTCAGGGCTTTCTGGACCGTTTGGAGTAGAGCCTATTAGGTGAGGCCTGCGTTTGGTACTGGACTTTAAATAGCTGATAGAAGTAAAAACGAATGCCTCTGGTATGAAAAACAATCCTGACGCTTAGATTAGTCGATAACCACCCGGCGCTGGTGTGCGGTGACATATTCTCCCAGCTAATTACCAGAAATCTGTGTTGAAGTATCTTTGAGACCCAAAGACACCACGCCAAAGAAGAAGTGCAGTTCACATGTGCTCATGTGAACTTTCCAGCTTATTCTGCACACTCCGAATATTACACAACCCTATTTAAGACAGGCGATCTGGTGAGGGTACTTCACATCTTGCACAGTAACATCAGCAACTTACCAAAAAAAAAAACATAAATAGCTAGACACCTGACACATTTAACCATCGATGTCAATGGTCAGCCACCGTCATCATCGACCGGATCCTGTTTATATTAGCATTCGAACTTTGCACTGTCACTGATCTCTAGCTAAAAAAATGACCTCGTGGAAAAATAAAACAGGTGTTAACGTCAGATCAGAGGTATACAGTAAAATGTCTGTGTATTCAGACTCTTCGTTTGAGTAACACGAACGTAGGTGGAAAAGGGATGCATATACGTTTTTAATTTCGTGATTTAAATTCAAAGTGTAATGGTGTTAATTCAACAAGTAACAGATAAATAGACGGTATAATAATTGGTTGTGTCGTTAATCAGGAATAACTTGGAAATATATTTCATAAATGTAATAATAAAAATAATGTTTAATTAATGATACATATTGTAAAACAGCAACCTAGCAAGTTCGTTTGAGCAGATATTTCAACAGTTACATTTTGTTTTAAGATTAACATCGCAAAATTTACTTCATCTGTATTATTTATTTATTTATTTTTATCTCTCCGATAACATTCCACAATTTATATGGTTTAACACAACACTCGAGAATAATAATTATACAAACAAGTGACAACCGATTAAAATCAAAATTACATAATCTATAAATTATTGAAAATTATTATTATTATTTAATTACCTACTACTTGACCCAAAAGCTAAGAAACAAAGGCTGCCGAAGAAATACGAAAGTAATGTTTTTTTTACGATTACCATAATGTCTACCGGTGTTATTTTTAACTTTTTTTATGTGACTAGTCGACAACGAGCAGAATAGCAACCTGATGGTAAGTGGTCACCGTCGCCAAAGACATCACCGAAATGTTGCCAATCGAAAAGAAAGCGAAGAACCCGCATTATCATACTCATTTGCGCAATCATATACTCTTCCTGTGCACTTATGTTCATCCTGATCGGTCAACACCGTTTGATCTATAGAAGCACATACAGACAGACTGCCAAAACTTTTTAAAAAGGTAGAAGTAAAATTAAAATTACAAACAGAACCTACAGATTTATATAGTAGTATTGATGTGAACATAAATTTTACTGCTACTGTCTACTAAATGTTAATTTTTTGACTCCTAACGGTCGCCTTTACGACGTTTTATCTTTGACAGGTAGTGTTAAATACATACACGAGAACACAGAACCACCTCAATTTGAACCGATTTCAAAAAAGGAAAAGATTCTCTATTCGTTTGAATTTTTTTTATGTTTGTTACCTCAGAATTCCGTGATTTATTAATCGATTTGGAAAATCCCTTTTTTGTTAGTGAGGGTATATTTTCCGTATGTTCCCATTTAGATTTCAAGAAAAAATACCACCCCTAAGGCTGAAAAATACGATGAAACCAAGAAATTAATCTTCATCAAATTTAAATCGTTTTTTTTTTGTTAAAATATTTACTTATTTCAAGTCTGCTAAATACGAATGAATCGGTATTTTTTTTACATAGAATAAGATAACGCCTGACAACAATCCCACCTGGTGGTAAGTGGTGATGAAGTCTAAGATGGTGAACGCACTAACATAAGTTAGTATAAAAAAGCCTATTCACTATCCTCTTGAAGACTCTCACATTGTAAGAAGGCGGGAATACCGACGCGGGCAACTTATTCTATCCACTTGCAGTGCGCACAATGAATGACGACGCAAACCGCGCCGTCCGTACAGGTGGTGCGCCCGGTATGTGCTGCCTGCCCGGTGGTGGCTTTGCAGATTGGTGTCTACCAGATCTGCGTATAATATTTATTACGACAATTCTTCACAAGACGATTACATAACACAACGCTGAATCTCGTTACTTTATTAATATAAGAGGAAATACATCATCATCATGATTACAACCCATATTGTCCCATTGCTGGGCTCAGGTCTCACACAATGAGACGGGTTAGGACCATAGTCCGCCGCGCTGGCCATGTGCGGGTTGGCAGACTTCACACCACATCGGAGAACATTATACTCTTATAAATCTTAGGTATACAGCTTTCCTCACGATGTTTTCCTTCACTGAAGCAAGTTATCATTAATTTTTAAAACGCACATAATTTGCATAACAGCAGATGCCTGCAGGATTCAAAGGAGTCTCCCGTACGGTCAAACAACTAAGCTACCACTTGCTTAAAGGGACATACTGAGAAAAAATAAATAATAGGTTATCATTTAGTCCTCAGCCTATTCGGTGATTCTCGACCTAATATTACGTATCATTATGGAAATAAATATTATTCAAAACTGATGTATTTATTCCAACTAGAATTGCGTCGCAAATATTAACCAATTGTTTAATAAATAATTAAAATCCATTTGTTTTGCAACATAATTAATTGTAATTTATTTGCATATAATTTCTTACTTGTCGCCGATGTAAAATCTCAAAATGTTTTTATTGCTAAAAGCCTTAGAAATCATACTGGAGTTTGGCGTACGAAGATACAGAGTTTAGACATCATCGGATATCCGAAATAACAATCTATTTATATAGTTTTTATTAATAAATTTTAAAGGCAACTGTTTTTTATGCGCTCACAATACCAAATAATACCTACGAATAAAGTCAAACTGTTACCTTGTAAATACATATTTTTCCAAGTCCTAAATCATCTAATATCCATATCCGAAAGTATCCGAAACAATCGGGTGATCCGAAATAATTTCATATCCGTAACCGTATCTGAAACCGGTAAAATATTAATCGTATATATGCGTATCGTTATCCAGATCCAAAATTTTATATCCACATCATCACAACACAACATCCCCATTACGAGTATACTTTCGTTGGTGCTAAAATAAGAAAAAAATAATATTTCTTATACAAATAACAGACAATCGAGCAGACGGGCCACCTGCTGCTAAGTGGTCACCGTTGACCATGCACGACCATAGCAAGTCCATCACTGATAGATGCAGGCTCATAAATGAATATCATATTTCAGGGTTGATTATGCAATCGTATTACGATAGCAACTTCCATTTATGATTTTATTTTTCTCCTAGCATACCGCCCTCGCTTCGCTTCACAAAAACTAAGCCTTACGCTTAGAAATACCACCTGCATTGTATCAGGACTGGCTTTCTCTTGTTCTGTGAATTACAGATACATTCATTTATAACTTTTTTATTTATGGACATATTGAAATGAAACTTTAAACATTAAGTAATGCTTACTGTCAATACATTAGAATACACAAACGCACAGACAAAAATTCTACCGACTATTGTTTATGTACTACTGCGTTTATAAAGGCCGTTAATAATAGTTTTTCTCATTTTTTAACTTTTTCCTTAATGTACAGAAAGCGATCAGTTAGAATTTTAATATAATTATGTATAGAACGGTAGTGACGTCGCGGTACAAGAACTACCCCTACTCGTAAAGGATCTTGTTTTGTTTAAAACGACGAAGTTAGTGAGATGAGAATACCATAAATATTACGATCGGTTTTATTAATGTTAGTTATTTTGAACGTCTCAGACTGTGTGAAAATTGTTTTCAAACGTGAATAAATCTACATTCACACTTTCATACACATACACTCACAGTAGTAATATTAATGATGTTACGAAATTGTAATTATTTTACAAAATATTTTTCGAAAGTCAAGGTACAGCATCGCTTCGGCGAGTTCCAACCACGAGCAGTCTTTGAGGAACAAGCGGCAAAAACTCCCAAGGAGTATATTTTTTACACACTCACAGATAACACTAGTACTTATGATTGTCAAACTCATGTCCAAGCATGTCTTGGAAACGGTCAGGCTGTTTTTGTCACTATAATGTATTAGACACGAGCTTTGAATGTACAATGCGGAAGTTCCGTTAACTCATAATTTAATTACAAATTTTTACAAGTGATTCACAGGTTCCCCTTTGAATTCCTTAGTAGTCATCTGTTATACCGACTGGCGATTTATATATTCGCGAATCCGTATGGTCTGGTACTTGTATGATAGTCTATTGTTACAGAAATAGGAGGAAAATAAATATATGAGATTGTAAACAGGATAATTTACTACAGGAACGTTGACAGAATTCAAGTTGTCCCCTTCGCGTATCGTATACAGTGACGTTACACCAGACCGTGGATTCGACGCCTAGGACGATCAGTATTTTTATAATATTAAAACATATAATAAATAATAATATGCGTTATGTATAAAAGCTTACCATGAATAATACCGGGTGTGTTAATTCACTATGCGCTTACCCCGAATGCTTATCCCCAAACGCTGTTACAGATCTGGGAACGATTCCCACACTACTCGTCCCGCGCGTAGCTCTGTGAAGAAGTCTCCGTAAGTCAAAAGTGCAAAACACTTCTTTATGTGACACACAAAGAAATTAACCCGCTATTTAGTCAGCAGTCTATGTTCTTTGTATTGTATCAAAGTGATCATCTATACAACCAATAATTGTTCCGTTGCTGGGCCCGGGTTTCGGTTTACAATAAAAGGGGTAAAACCACAGTCAATCACGCTAGCCATGTGCGAGTTGGCAACCTTCAAACGGCTTTGAGAACATTATGAACAATTCTCATATGTGCGGGTTACCTGTTCGATGTAATCCTTCACCGAACCAACTGATAATTAATTTGTAACACGAACATAAATTGTAAAGTTAGAGATGTGTGAACAGGATTCCATCTAAGTCTCACGTGCAAACGACCAACGTTCAACCCGCTAGGCAACCACAGCTGCAATTACCATTCCTCGTATAAGAAAGTACAAAGCAATGTCAATATTAAGCTATAGGTCATATTTAACAGATTGTCGTAAAGCATAATTACGACACTTTTAAGATAATTCATAACTTTGGAATCCTAAAGGCCAATTCAAAATTAGTTCTGTAGATTTTACCTGATGCTCAACAGATCAACGCAGATTATGTGTCTGCATGTTTATACCATGTGTATGTATATACTATACAGGGAGGTAAAGTTTATAAAAAGCATAAAAAAGTTGCTTTGTCTATCAGTCAATCAGTCACCACTAGTTATTTAACTAACCTAGTACCAAACTAGGTCATATACCTACCTAAAGGTGAACAACAACTTACAGTCGGCCGCAAAGTAATTTCCATATATGAAATAAATTTTGACAACCCTGTCTATAACTCAATCGCAATAACCCTGTCTGTCGCGAGAACGGTCCCGGGTCGATTCCCGGCGGTCAGACATTAAGTAACTAAAAAGGATAGAGATGAGGCCACTAGTTCTATAGGTCACCATACACCAACCGAAACTTAAGAGGGTAGCTCTTTAGGCAGACAAAGAACGTAATAATAATATAATTTAAAATGAAGCTGGAAGATATGTAGAAGAGCCTAAGCTATAGCTATTGCCTCGGCCGTAGGTCAGTATCTCGCAAGAGCAAAGTTTGGCTTGGGTTCAAAATCTACTCCTTAAAATGACAAGAAAGAGATGGATATACAGGATGACTGGAAATATTTTGGCAATTTGTTTGAGGGATGTAGGGGAGGACATTTGCAACCAAATTACCTCTTAAGACCCTTATCCAAATATCAACTATTTTTGAGTATATCAATTTTTTTTTTAGGAATATGCGATTTTGAAAATTGAAAAAATGTAGTAATGCATAAAGTATGATTTTATTATTATTATCCGGTTGTTGACACTTTAATACATACATACATACAATAATCAACCATTAGACGGTGAATATTTTCAACAATTATTACAGTCAGCACACTTAAATTAGATATTTTCAACTAAAATAGACGATTTTCGCAAAAAAAGAAAAATCAAAGAACTTTATCTGTAGATAATTCTAAAAACATCTCATATATTCAACAAGATAAAATAAGATACTAGAAATTGAAAGTTGGTTGTACAAACTCCAATAATAAAAATCAAGGCAAAATACGAGTACCTTCATGTCGCGTAACATTTTCTTCAAGTTTAGGCTTAGCAGTGAGAAATAAATTTATATTTACATTTTAATTTCGAAACAAGAACATTTTTAAATAGCATTCAACAAAATAATTAGTATTTGGAGAGTTTCAAGAAAAACGCATTCTTGAAAAAAAAAATATATTAAATCACTCGAAAATGAGCGATGTTTGGAAAGGGCTCGCAAAAGGGATTTGGTTGCAAATGAGCCCCTATTCCAATCAACCTGTACATTCAATCATCACCCCATGCCCTATTAAGATTATACAATTTCTCTAATATAAACACCGAAACGTCCTTCCATGATGATCAGTCACGCAGAGGACGCGTTGACATTGGCACGACATTGCCAAGGTTGAGCGGTTATCTGTGCGGGTCACGGTGTCAGGAGGGCGAGGAGTACGCTCGTCTTAACGTAACAGTCAGTCTCTCTCTTTCACTCTTTCTTTCAGGCTGACATAGCTCCGGTAGGTTCCACTATCCTTAAGATGAGATCCTTTTGTTAGAGGATTTTGTCATGCCTTAAAGTAAGATTGTAACATTGAAGTTTGTAGTCCGCTAATATCTTTCACACTTTCCGTTAAAAAATGTTAACTAATGCAATCTCATCTATCCCTAATAAAATATTTTTTAGAAAGGATTTCAAAGTGTCTTAAAGTTGTAATGAAGAACCAATAATTCTACTTTTTGAAGCACGCCACAGACGGAGAGAAAGAGAAGGCCGCACATATTTAAATACAATAAAAGAATAGTACTGGAATAGGAATATTTCTGAGGAATCAGCATATAACACCTCAATATCTGGTCTGATGTATCTTAAATCAGGCGTTTGAGATATAAAAGGTTGTTTTGATCCTAGAGTCCAAGCCAAGCTTGGCTTGTGCTGAATAACAGACAAAGTATTGGATTCTTCCTTTTGGAGCCGCTGGGACCTGCTGCTGAGATCTACCAGCTTGAATAGCGCTGGGATTAACCAACTCACCGAGATTGTATTTAACTGCGTAGCCAGCTAGCGACCCTCTTACCTTCCAAAAATAAAACGTGAAAAGTTTTTAAATTGTTTCGTTTACTATGCTGTAAGGCTAATAAAGAACACGTACCGTTTCCTTTTTCACTTAGTTCCTTTGGCAATGATTCGGGTGTTGCGGATGTACACGGCTGCCAGCAACCACATACCATCACGTCACGCAACTATTCTATTGTGGCTGTTGTCATACAAGGAGGTATCTCTGATATATCACACGCAAAGGTCAACGTGATCACGCACTGATAAGAGAATACCCTGTTGTTAAGTCGTTCTGAATGTTTTACTTTGTAGTTTTTTTATTAATGTGGAAAAAGTAAACATGCATGCAGTTCACCTGATAAAAGATGAAATATGCAGATAATAAATGTGAGCATTCATTCGAGTTAGGGCCTCTTTGTACACACCAGATGGCTACAGAGTCGGTTTTAGCAAAGTGTATAAAACGTGTGTATAATACAGACATAATCCAACAAAAATGCAAGCTGCATATGAACTGTCTGTATATACACTGTTAAAATGTTTTATATGTAAAAGATATGAGTACCACATAAGTCAGCCCATCGCCAAAGATGTCAGCCATTTCACAGTTGTAAAATTATTCTGAAAGTGTCCTTTTCCCCAATAAATATTGAACTGAAACATAAAGTCATTTGAAGCAACTTGGTTCATAGCAGATATACCATGTTTTGTGATTTTTCCCCAGGTATACACTACGTCTACTATGTCTTCCCACACTGACAATTTTACATAGTTCACAGTATTACTTTTAGCATTTAGTAGCATTTACTTTTAATAAAATTTGTATGACTGCAGACTTATTGTAAATTTATTTCTAATTTTATATTTTAAAAAGCTTTCATAGCTTTCTTTTCATCATTTGTGTAGTAACAGTATTGGAATCTAATCAAAATGTAATGAGGTGCTGGGAGGCTGAAAATTGGTTATTTAATATTTTTGTATGTAAGAAATCTAAAATAAACAAAAACATATTGGCTGAGAAAATGAGAAATCAAGGTTTTCACAATAGTGCTACTGTGCTACCTACAGAGTCTGACTATAGGTAATAACAGTCCAGATGAACCCATAAGTAAACAGTAATATCATCACAATTAGTCAAGCTATTTAGGAAGAGAAGAATTATAAAATATAAATACCACAATTTTATATTCAAAGATATTATAAGTGCAGTGCAATACAGCATTTTATTGCAGCAATATATTTGAACTGTTCAATGTAACTGTGAATCAAATATTTCAGCCATTATCATAAAAAATATGTTAAAACTCTATCTCTCTTATCATATCACCATATGGGAGATGGTATGGTCCACCGTATGGTGGGGCAGCCAAAATGCATCTTATGCAATTACAACGAACATAAAAAGTCCTCCTCAAGGTTATGCTGTTTAAGCCATTGAAATATATGGATATATATAACTATTGCTAGGTCCTTTCTATAAGAAAATTATTCATTTCAAAACCATTCTACATAGCATTTGTCTTTACGGTTTTTACTTGTATTATGGCACAACACTTGTAGTCTTCCTATCCTAAGACTTTAAAAGTCTCTCGCTCCCTCCCTACAATATACTCCCTCCAAACCCATTCTGGCAGATCAGGGTGTTGTAAGAGCAATCATCCTCCTGCTTGACAATAACAAACTTAATTTTATACTTTTAATATAGATAGTTTTTGCTTCCGGACTTAATCTTTAAGGCAGATAGTGGCATTATTATTTTCTCCAGACAATTCTATTACTTTTCGTTTTTTTGTATTTATACTTGCACCCCTTTATGTACTAGACTTATTATTTTTCTAGAAATGTCATCTAAGTATAAGTAGAGACACACAGCTAGAGGTTCTGGATTTGATTCTCAGCCCGTACAGACACTTATGTCACATATAAATGTTTGTTCTCGGGTCATGGGTGTCTGTGATGTTAAATTCAAATTCAAAATCATTTAATCATATAGGTATTCTGTAAATACACTTACGGACGTCATTTTTTTGCTTTTACCATCGTTTTGAAAGGGTGCTTTGACAATGAGAACAAGAAAGGGCGAAAGAAATTCCTCAGCACATGTTTTAAACAACACATGGTTATAACAAAAGTTTAAACCTGTGCGGAACTGGTTTCGACACTATTATTTTCAGGTGTCCTTGTCATTAATGTATTCATCTATACTATAATATCCTTTGCCCATAAGTTTTATTTAATGTGTCGTTTAAAAGTTCCAATGGGCATCTCGCTTGTCAACTTGGGAATCTTATTGTAAAAACGAACTCCAAGCCTCATAACAGAATGCTGAACCTTTTGAAGGCGATATGAAAATGTGACCAAATTATGCCTATTTCTTGTTTCATGATTGTGTGTATCACTTTTTTGGTTATACGTATTTGAATTTTTGTAAACAATTACTATATATATAATGACTGGCTACGGTGAGTACACCTATTTCTTTGTGTCTATTTCATTATGTATGTCATATAATTATGTGTGTGCATCACAACAACAGTGAAAATCCTAGTGTAAGGGTGCAAATGTGTAGTTTATTATTTATTAATAATGTATATACCAGCCCACAAACACTAATTGAAAACATTGCTTAATTAAGACAACAATATTATGACGCAAAAAATATTTTTGTTATATACAGCTAAAAATTATATAAAATATAACATGTACAAGTGATCTGTCTCCATTTTGAATTTCAAATTATATTGAATGCATTTTTAATAAATAATGATCAGGTGTGTCCCACAGATAACTATAGCTCATTTACGATAAAAAAAATATCGTACAATGCAGTAATTTTAAAACACTAAATTTGTACATAAACTGTTGTCTAATAAGATTATTTGCGACTTATTAAAGTTATTTATTGCCAAATCGTGTAATGAACGGCTTGTTACGACTTATAAATATTTACATGCTATATTATCACAATAAAAACATCGATTATGCGAAAATGAGAAAACCTCCTGTTTTTTATCGTAATACTTGATGTTTTGCTATGGTTAGCACAGGTGCGGAATGACAAGGCGTTAATATAAAATAATCCACAATCAAAACCAAAATCGTTATTTAATACGGCTTATAAAATAAGATTACGATAACGGTAGATAATAAGTCGATAATGTTATATGGATGACACCTGGCAAAACACCGGATAACCTAAATGTTTATACTAAAACACTTACCTAATATAATTCACTGTGCTCAGGAGTGAAAACGATTGATCAATTCACTAACAATTGATTAAATATTAACACTTCAAAAACGGAAACAGTAAGAACGCTCGGCGGCATAGACTCACGGTATGACGTTTGAACTTTGACGTGTAGCATGATATGAGCAAACATGCGACTATGACTGTATTGCGATTTTATGATTCATTCTTTAAAGCTGTTACTTGAACACGATACTTTTTACATGAAAGTTATTAACATACAACAAGAATTAACGTAATCCTGAGAAAGACGTATTATCAATCGCTGTATAGAATGTTACGTGTTACGATATGAATTCGTTGCATGATGGTGTGACTGCTGATAAATTAAAAAAACAAAGTTTTATCTTACATATCTAAGAATTCTGAATCAAAATTTCTGATACAGATAGAAAATGATTCATTAAATTTTATTTATGTGACCGCTTTTCTATTCATTATATTCTTATTAGTACAGTAGAATATGTATTAAAATCAATAAATTGTCCCGTTATGTAAGTTCAATTAGCTAATTAACATAATGATTTGACAATCATATAAGACAACAACCTATTACTCAACATTTGGCAATATATATCCCTGTTCTGCAGGTCGATTCAATATTGTAATAAACATTTGACAATTGCTGATTATAAATAAATTACACAGTTCAATGAAGCCATAATCTGGACTTTCTATGTTGTTTTCCATGGTGTTGCTTATCCTAGTCTATATAAAAACGCTCGTCTATACTGGTATTTCACTTCAACCATTTTATTACGTCTTAAAATTACATCGCGGAAGTAACAATTTACGTTTAATACATTAAAAAAATATGCCTTCAAAATAACGCTCCATGAAATAAAATTGTAAACACATTTTTACTATATAATATACACATATGCTTCTGAATATTTATTAATAGTAGACTTTGTTATCTGTTTATTTGTTATTTCAATTGATTATTTCTGAACGTTTATTGCGTTCGGCAATGCCGAAAAAAGCAGTTAACATTGTTAATATTAACACTATTAGATTCATTATTTACTTTACACGAGAATAGTGTATTAAGTCAAACTATAAATGATTTGTTTGAATAGTTAAGAAAAATAAAAATATGGTAAACTTTCTCCTTAAAAGGTTGCGTTCAGTATAAATTTGAATTATGACGTTTGAAGCTGACAGCTTCACGACGCTCATAGCATAATCAAACTTTATTTTATTATCTACACTGTCAACATTACACATAATATATAAACAGCCTAAAAGGGTTTTAAGAATTTAGAATATTAGACTATCAGGTATGAAGGCATCAATTGATTTTGTAATTTTGTTTATTATTAGCACATAGTTAGTTTGTTTTTACCTATTGTATTAGCATAAGATCTATTCATTATGATTTAATTACAATGATTACTGGCCTTCATTTCTTCCACGGTTGTTGTCAGGACTGAATGGTAACATTTAATAATAATATATATATATATATCATATATTTGGTTATATTCGGAATATTTACTAGTTACTAAAACTAATAATCGATTATAATTTGCTACTAATTTTGTTTTCTAATTGAATAACGTTACTTCTTTATGTTACTAAAATCTAAATCAGTAGTATTTGATTTCAGTCACTAATTAATTCATAGTTGCTTTATTAGCCATTGAGATACGCGCACGCGCGCGTTAGTGATCATGCAGGTGGTGGTCAGAATTTTAAATTGTGGCGCTAGATTTGTTTGGTGATGTCTATTTACAGTTAGTTTTAGTTTATTGTTAATTTGTTGTCATATTAATACATATAATTAGAATATTAAGTCAATTTTATTTAAAAAAGAAAATTTATTCCAAAACGAATACCTACTGGGTCTATTTAATTTTATTATTAAGTTAAAAAACTGAAGTTAGTGTCCTATTGGTGTACAATTAATTTCCTGTTTGATGACAAAGTTTTATGTTCTGTTATTTCTATTCTCATCCATTACATCTCTTCATTACGTTCCAAACTGTCCCACTGCTCGAGGTCTTCTTTCACAATGAGAGGGATTAAGCTCATAGTTTGCCACATTTGTCCAGTGCGGATTGACCGACGTCACACACCTTTGAAAATATACCGCGCCCTTACTAGAGGGCGCTAGGGTAATGATTGTGCCATACACGTAATATATTAACTTTATAGATTGCACACGGACGCTACATAGAGACGCTTCTGTGTGGTAACATAATTAAATACATTCTGTTTATGCAAAACCGCTCGATCTCAATAAAATCAAACGCATACTGTATTGTTCTGAACAAATAAATAATAATTTCGTGCGCATCATTTGTGTGTTCCCTTCACACTCAATATTTGACACCGTCACTACCAGCCACTTAGTGACGTTGCAAAATGCACACCCTTATCTACATAGATTTAATCTTTGTTTGCATAATTTAGTCATGAATCAGTCAATAAAAATCAAAACTCAGTGTTAACACTTTTATTATCAATCCTAAAAAAATAAAATAAAACGAAAATCGCCGTTGAGTATTTGCATAATTTATCGTAGTATTAGGGACAATTATTGCCTTTATTAAAATAGCATTCACGCGGCATCGATTGAAACCAAAACAGGTAAGTTGAAAAAGTGTTATAACGCTTTGAATAAAATTTGTGGTATCTTAACATTTTTTATTTTACAATTTTTTTATTTTTATTCTTACCGGACATAATTACGATAATAAAGCACATTGAATATAACAATTGGAGAAGCTAAATAAGAATTATGCCGAGACAACAATTTCACTTCATTCTGGACTACAATTGTGTACTTATATTGTATTTTACGATTGCAGTTTTTGTTCAGTATTCGTACACTTTAGGGTCGAAACCATTGCCAATGACCTTGTCATCTATCCAGCTCCTAAGGTTGGATACATCCACGTACACTCCTGGAGTACCCTCTTCACCGCAACCGAGTCCCCAAGCAACAATGCCAACTTGCACGAATCTATCTGGTTCGTTCTGTAAAAGTTAGAAACATGAGGAAATTGAATTACTGCGTAAGTATTTTTACAAAATTCAAGTAATAAGGATTAAGTGTGTTATAATTATTCAATTACTTGCTTCAAATGATAAAGAGTTAAACACATTACATGGCTTTAGTATGGCTGATTCAGTACATGATTTGGCTTGATGTGATCAAAGTAATTTAGCCGTATTGGGGCGGCTTAGAATACTCTCCCCAATCCCATGCTGGCAGAACAGGGTGTCGTAAGAGGCGACAGAAGCCAGCCTGCTTGGTGGTAGGTGGCTTCGCGTATGGATTATATTATCAGTATTATTATTAAGTCATCAATATTATTACTGGTATTATAATCTTTCCGTGAACCCTGCTTGATTAGCTACCACCCTTCTGCTTGAGTTAGCCGACAAACAACTCGTTGTGTTTCGGTTGGGGGCTTGAGAGCCAGTACTTGCTTTCTAACCTTCTTCTCATTTCCTGGCCGAAAACGCATCAGTGATACCTTTGATCTTGCTGATGTCCATGGCCGACGGTGACCACTTACCATCAGGTGGCTCGTCTACTCGTTTGTCGGCTACTAACATAAAAAAAGTAAGATACCTTCCCGAAACAGGTTACTTGTAACTAACCCTTACAAGTAGAACAACTAACTACTGGATCAATTACTATTTCTTAAGAATTTGAGTCTTCTTAGATAGCAAATAAAATGATTAGATGGTAGTCACGATGTCTTACTTAGACACTTATCATCGTGATAATGTGCTAGTGGCTTTTTCATTGTCAGGATAGTCCTCTCTTGTTTGAAGTACTCAATGCCTATTGGGCAGCGTGCCCACTGGATCTTGTAACTATCGTAATAAGTAATTAGAGGGAGCCACGACATTGAAGTGGTAAGGATTTCTAAGACTAGCAAGATATGAATTTAAGCTATGTTCCACTCGCCACATTAAAATTAATAAACATGTTTGGCACTTGTAAACTTTATTGAAATACCTCAGTAGGGCAGACGAGTGGTGAGCCGCCGTCTCCTCTGCACGTGTCTATGCCGGGCTCGCCTCCAGCACACATGAACGAGGAGTGCAGTAGGAAGAATTGACCCAGCCGTTTCTGGCGCAGTGCAGTCTGGCATTTGTTGCGTTCTACTACTGGAAGTTCCACCTAAAAATTTAAAAGGGCAACTTTACCTTAAGGTCATTGTCTGCATAATTCACAAATACATTAAAAAAGATGTTGAAAGCAGTGTCATGGTAGATCACCACAATATGGTGTACAAGAAATGTCCTGCGAATACATGAACGAGCCTTATCATGTATTCGATAGCGTCTTTAGCAAGTGGTACGTTGGTGGTACGGCGATTCAGACATTAGATCAGACAGCTCCTTAGAATACGCTGAGTATCATAAAGCATTACATAAGTTTATTTCATATTCAACTGGTAACGCTTGCTTCGCTTGAAAAAACATGCCTATTGAAAAATAGTACCCATGCCCAAATCATTTGCAACTCGATTTTATTGATCGTTCCATATGTTTGACGTTAACTCTGTATACCTAAACTTTCCTCGTGTATAAATAAATTGCATAACAGATATGCGGAAATTAGTGTGGAATCAGAAGAGAGTTATTACCGCGACAGGAACTTTGGAGTTTTTAAGATGCAATGTTCTTTGCATTAAATAATTAAGCGTGCACACACTCACATCCTCGCACTAGGATACCCTGTATTGCGGCTGGCGTGGATGTACACAAATATGACACTACAAACACCCATGACCCGAGAACAAATATTTATCTATCACATAAATGTCTATCCCCGCCATGGATCGAAATCGAGACCCTTTGCTACGTAGGCAGGTTCACTACCAACTGAGCAACAGGTTCTTCATTACATTAGCCTCGAGTTAGGTCCTAAGTTCTTACCTTCTTCAAGATAACTTGGTAACGACCTTCCTTGCCGAACTTGTCCTTGCCCCACCCGGAAGCAAAGCACCTAGTGCCACCCGGCGTGCGTTCTCGGGGTGGGGGTAGACATGCCACGCCAATGTGAGGTGCACTATCCACTGGCGATTTGAGTATCAGTAAAGCAATGTCATAGAAGAGATTATCTGTAAAAAAATAAAGAACGGATCATTTAAATGTGGAATAAGTCAGTTCAATATTTGAAGACGTTTTTGGCATTGAAGATGTTAAAAAGGGTTACAAATGGCATTAACTGTAATGTTGCGAGGGTTCGCGAAGATTCGGAGGAAAACATTGCAACCATAAAAACAGTTATTCATAAAAACTACGCAAAAGTGTAAATGGTCGAATTTCGTATACACGGTTTATTTTTTTATCTGCCTTATCTATTGTTATATTGTTTTCCGAGGATTGATGAACTGAAGCGAAGGGCACAGGAAGATTCGAAGAATTTGGAAACAATATACTCGTAAATAATAGGCACACCACACACACATTTCACTCAAGCGTGTTGACACCGTTTTCCATATGACCTCCACAAGTCATCTTGCTCCTCAGTCCGCCGTATTGCGAAGGTCTAAGCCGAGGTTCAAACCTCACAGGAGATGCTCTTAGGCTGTTCGCAACCCCTGTTTTAGCGGAGGGTGAATGACTCCCGGCCGTGGTTACAGGCCATGTATTTGGGTCCTTTATCCTGTTCACTGATTCTTCACCAGCTGAGCCTTTCCAGCCTGGCCCCACTGTCCACGTGAAGCTGTAAAGGCTAAAGGGTCAATAGCAACCCTTTAAAAAAACAAAGCCGTGGGTCATTCGGACCTCGAATACAGAAGTGAAGAGGTCTCTCTAGGTTTACGAAGCGAATTACCTGCGATCAACGAGTGCGACTAAGACTGTTTATTAGTGTTGAAGAGTGTTGTTTGTTAACAACGTAATAAATTTCTGCAAAACAATTTTGGAGCGTTCACGAACCCGTGTACCATGACACTTAACAATAATATAGATAACGGAACGAAATTGAAAAGAACAATCTTGAAGATGGTCTCGCAGTAGGTACCATAGATATAAAGTAGAATACATACGATTCGTTCTTGTAGCAGATTTCTGTAAAAAGTTATGATGAGCTACCCTTACCGCTGGTTAAAAGGCCATACTATGTACGTAAGTGTAACTGCATATTTACGTTTTAATAAATAAATAACGCGAGAGAAGCAATTAAGGTATAATTGCATTACATACGTGATTTATCGGTTAATAAAGATAAATAAGTTTAGATAAAAAAAGAAACTGTCCGTTTACTCGCTGTAAGGGTGAGATAGATAGGTTAATCGACACCTGCCGTAAATAGTACAAGAATATCGAAATCCGAGCGTATTATGACATGTTTAATACATACGATGACATCTCGTAGAGCTTTGTTGATGTTCACAACTTAAACGAATTTGATGACTTTTTAAGAAAAGACATCATGAGTTAAGATGAGATAAGTTAAGACATCATGAGTTGCCATCGACAATGCTACAAGTAAACTGTAGACGAGCGTAAGTGCGAACACAGGAAGTTATTGCTGCAGGCGCAACTTCAGGCACGGTAAGACAGCAGTTTCTGGTATATATTGCTTTCTGTTTAGATGCAACGACGCGCGCGGAAGCAAAGAGACCGCGAAAAAGAAAAACTTAACTCTTTTTTATGATTAAAATAAAACGTTCTAGCTAGTCGAGGCAGTATCATGATGGAATAAAAAGAACGATGAATCACTTACCCTTGTTGAAATCCTTATGAACTTCCACTTTCGCGACTTCTCTGTCCTGGTAAGGGTAGATTTCCTTAGTGGTCTGCGTGTCCCATTCGCCGGCTCGGATTCTCAACTCTTTAGCCGTAGCGACGTAATGGGCGGCCGTGAGCACCACGCTGGGGTGGATAAGGGACCCGCCTCCAACGTACACGTTCAACTTTTGCCCATCAGGATCGTTGTCGTTCACCGGCTCCACCCTGACATCAAGACCCCCCTCCCTTGCGTAAGATTATTGCCAATTCTTAGTTAAATAAGAAAGGCTGATGCTGGGTTCGGGATCGGGTTACTGGGATAGCAATTGATATATGGTTATTGTAGTTTTGTAAGTTTTTAAAGTCGATTGTTTATCTTCGTATTTGTTATCAAGTTTCGGCTGTCGTGTAAGAAAGGAATAAAGTAAAAATAAAGTCGTGGTAAGTACATATAATTTTTATGACAATAGCCGAGCGATGGTCCACGTGATGTTAAGTACACACCACCATCCATGAACATCTGTAACACGGGGTGTTGCAGAAGCAAATGGATGGAGCAAATGTAAGTTTGGTATTCGTGATACAAGCGCGACCATCAACAAAGCACGAAAATTGATAATAGACATTAAGAACGACGGACTGTACGGTAGGTCTCTATTACTTTTTGTAATTAACTTATTGATTTTAACGTTCAAAATTTCTTTAACACTAAACGATGTACACTTTCATTTAACTTTTAATCTGTACTACTATAAAAATCTGTCGAGATTTTTATGTTGTATGTCTCGAGATAATTCGAAAACGGCGCGACCGATCTTAATGAAAATTGGTATGTGATGAGAACACGTGATTGCGCAGATGATGGGCTTTATAAAATATTAGTAAAGCTAATGATGTCTAATCAAGGTCGAAAATATGAAATTTTAAATTATCATGTATATATAATTAATAGTCCAGCCCGAACGAAGTCGGACAGGGCTGCTAGTTACTATAAATATTCAGATCATGCTTCGCTATATCTAGAACGAATATATCGTAATGTGTAAGCGCATCTCTGATGTAAATCTTTTCCGATTTATCTGCTCTAATTATTTTTCTGGTATGAAATATCTCTTTCACAGTGACCTTAATAGACCACGCTGTTATCAACCAATGACTCTTTGCGCTAGTACTGTTTTATTACATTTATATCTGGTTCGTTAATAAGAACTGATAATTGTAAGTGAGTATAGCCGTTATATTAAATTAAAGCTGCCTTCGGCCGCCTACGATTCAAATATTCTCTAATATACTGATATAAAATACTATAACGTAAAAATAACCTTGTGGAAACGAATGTCAACATATCAAATTTTGTACTGTAGTTTTACTTCGATTCTATCAGTAGAGATTGAGTCTTAAATAAGCCGTTAAATAATTTAATAAGCACAGGTCATTTCATTAATAAAATTAGTAGAAGCGAAGCGTTACTGAAGATCAACGCCACCGTTGTATTGCGTCATTGCACTTGTAAGAGCAATCTGCTTACAATTAATTTATTTTATGTCAATAAATCAATGGAAGAAAGGTGTAATATTAGCTTATTATCTCCAGCGTGTATCCTCGTTGTGAATCATCAAAAAATCTCGTGAATCACGAAAAACCCGTCTTTAAATTAATAAAATATTGTAAAGTATAATATTATCAGGCCATATGAAGCAATTTTTTAGAACAGTTTTTGCTAATTCCTCTTTTTATTACGTCCCCATCAACTCGCTATGGGTCTTCTTGGTTCCTTTAGAATTTTTAAATTAATATTGACTTCATATTTCAGACAACAGAATCACAGTTTTGTTACATATTTTTCGTAAGTGTTATGTATGTATTTGCATGCTGACCACACCATAGGTGTGGCAACACATGTAACAAGTATGAATAAAGAAGATGATTGATTTCCGCGCATTCCATCTATTTGAGCATCCTAATTAGTATATATCAGTAAGCATGGTTACGTTTATGTACTTATCGTTGTCTTACTGTATATTTTTACACTACGTAGTAAATTGAGCTACGAAAACCTATTTAAAATGCTGCGGCCTACTATAGGGTTTATGTGAATCATACAAGCGCTTTAATATTTAATGTTTTTTTAATGTCTCCGTACCTACACTGTAGCATGGTGCGGCTGTCAGTTGTCAGTAGTGTCATAATATCTTTGACAGTTGTCAGTATGACACGACTAGTAAGTAAAGTCAATGGATATTTTCAGAGCGAAATTCTAATGAGAACTTTAAAAACGTATATAATCATTTGTTAAAATCAAATCAAACTGTTTTAAATGTAATTTTTAACTCCACATTTCGCACGTACTTGTATTTATCATGGGCTGAACGATAACGATTCAATAACTTATAAATTTAAAATTAATCAAAATCATTTAAAAGAAGACAAATCTATCGTAACATTATGTCGTAACACTTTGTTATTTTATGACCAAAACATTGTTTTGTAGTCTAGGTTTTTGGCGGAAAATATTTCGTACACTTTGAATTCATTAATAAAAATGTTTTTTTTTTTCCATTTGTAAAGTATATAATGTTGAAGAAGGTAAATATTTGTTTATAAAAATATAATTAGAAATTTTGTTATAATTTCGCAGCAAACTATAAGAGGTCAGAGTTAAATGGAACTACTTGGTAAACGTCACCATACTACAGGGTACGAAGTACATTGTATGCAGTCTTACAAGTGCAAAACGCCATTTTGTGCAACCGTACTCACTTCAAAATGGCGACCATCCAGGGGAACTCTCCGAATTTAGCCTCTCCGTTCACATCGCCCGTTGTCTTGAAATCTTTACCTTCCTTGTTCCATTGACCGCAACCTTGACGCTAGTGGAAAAGATAATGTTACTTAGTAAAAAAAAAAATTTGCAGAAATGTATTATACATAATCAATGTGAATTAAACACGAATTTACTTTGTTACTGATAAACTGATAACCCGCGAGTACAACGATTTTAAACATTATATTCCTACATACTTCTTCTGGACGCTCTTTTTTTCGGCGTTGCTGAACGTAGTAAATTGCTTAAGCCATGATTTAATTCTACTTTCGAAGTGTTTGTAAAAGTAAATAAATTCAATTAAAAAAAAACTGTATGTACTTATTAAGTACGAGTATATTCGCAGTAAATAGTAATTTGTATCTACTTACATATATTTATTTTATTATTAAAGGTTTTGGAATATTCACAAATATAAATTGCTACATACCATTGGTTGGGAGTTAGGTGAAGGTGTGATGGGTTCATCAGGTGGTCGTTTATCAGGCAAAGAGCAACAGACGTCCAGGTAGGAAGGACAGGGACCATCCTTGAATCTGTAATGCAATAATTCGTGCATTTAGCCGACCTGTCTTAATCGTGAACGGCGGTAGTGTAAGAACTATAGGGGTAACGATGTTCTGGCTGAATATCTTCTCTTTTTAAATCAAGGGTAAAATATTTTTATGTGTTTCCGTTGCACTGTTAGAGAGCGGGTTAAAGAAAGCGTGTGTGTTGCTATTGGTGTCAAACGAGATTTTGGGCAGGACTGACCACCTACCATTAGTTGACCGACTGCTCGTTTAACGGATCTATAAATAAATATACAGTAACGCAAGGTAAACGCTGAGTGATCCCAATATATAGATCCTAAATTGCATATGCACCAGGACAACTCCGAAAATGTTTAGTTTTCAATAGCGGTTAGTTTTAACTAAGCACATTTAATTGGACAATATTTATTTAATTGGAGTCCACTTTACTTTTGCGTCTTCGTTCCAACTCATTAACAGTATTTCTGAGGAGAGGTTTCCCCTCGTAATCGATGACAACAAGAATTATGCTGCTAATTATTATGTCGCCCGGAGACCTCTGTGATGGCCAAATTAACCACGTTCACTTACGACCGACACAAAGCGCTGGACTATTCAGCTGCATATTACGCCTGAATTGAATAGATTTCCAGGTGACTGGTGGTAATCAGTGGGTTCACCTGATGTCGATGATGCCCACTCCATCGGTGATGACTGAATTGTTCGCGTTGCATAAAAAGTACCGGACACACTCGCCGATTTCGCCGTTTTCCATTTTGCACGACAAGTCGTTGGTATCTGGACAAAAAGAGACATCATTGAGAATGACTTCAACTGGTCACGTAAATAACATTCTTCGTTAAACTATTGGCGTTCTGGTATCTAATGTCATGGCTATTTATCTAGTAGCAAGCAACAATTGTGATAAATATGTTATTAACCAAAATCAGACTTTAGCCAGGCGACGGAAGTAAGTCAGCCGTTCGACTGTCAAAAACAATGCATAATTTTTTTTATTGTAAATTTGTTGTTAAAATACGGTAAATTGCATAATTTATATGATCAATTCTTTTTCTACTGACATCTACAAAAGAGAGGTTAAAACGACAACAAAGAAAAAAATTGTGTCTTCATTTGTTTTTTAGGAATTGTTGTATTGCTCGTGACTCTTCGGTAGACATTGAATTTTCATGGTACATTTAACGTAAAATAGCCTCTGCTTTTTTAAAACCCATTTAATGTGAAATAGCCTTTTGGTAGATGTTGATTTTTTAAAACCCATTATATTCAAAGTAAAATAACCTTTATAGTCTAAGATCTGAATTAGAAGCCACCTTCACCCATCTGCTTAATTAATAAAACGTGTTTTATATGAAATTTAATATGGTCATTCACGTTACATCTATCTTAAAACATACTATGTTATATGTCAATGTTTAAAAAAGACAATTTAGAATTTTTTATTAATCATATGAATTAGGATTTTTAGCTAGGATTTTTTCAGCCACTCGCGATTTATTTTTGAACATATTAACATTATAAAGAGAGAATCCGAAAGTAATCTGGAACGACGGCGCTTAGTAATTTTTTTTTTTACAATTGAAAAGTACATTATAATAATGAATTGTTGAACCCGAACGAAGTCGAGGCGGCCGCTAGTTTCAGTAAAAAAACATTTTATTAATTAAATGGATGAAGATCGTTTTCAATTCGGATCTTGTACTGTTAGTTAGACATTGGTTTCAGAAAACATATGTAAGCTAAAATAGCTTTTAGGTAGACATTGGTTTTAGAAAATAAATTTGAAGTAATAAATAGCTTTTCGTAGTCTACGATGAGAATCGTTTCAATGGATGCTTTGATAAGTAATAACAGTCAAGATACATTATAAAAACACAATTTATCATAACCGCAAGAGGAAGTTGTAATAAATTATTTTTAACGTTATATTAAATACGTGTTCCAAGAAGCCGAAGAAGAAGGTTGGGAAATATTCATCATATTGCATGCAATATACATATACTTATCACTTTATTATTTACTAGCGTCCGTTCCGACTTTGTCTGGGTGCATCAATTAATTATTATTCATAAACACTTGATAGTATATAGCCTATTACATTCCGTATATAGACAAACACAAAATCTTCTCTAGCTCTTTATAATATTAGTATAGATTTTCCTTGTAATGTTTAAAGCAATAAAGACCTTTGACCCATGTTGAATTCATTCTAATTTATGCAATTCAGGGTCGCCCCAGAGATAAACCGCATACATTACCACAAATCTTCGAAATACAACTATGAAGGATCATTGAATAAAGTAGTTAAAATCTATTTATAATATATGTGATTTATTTTGGGAGGTATTAAGATAAACACAGAACAAAAATCCACATGCACTACAATGTTCTTGAACGATACAACATGTTTGTACAAATTGATTAAATGTAGTAGCTGTTTTATTTTAGTTTCAAATATTAGGAACAAAATAGTTTTTCGGATTTTTTTAATCAGCTTCACTCCTTTTAGTATGTGTACATGGTCACTCCTTTTTTTTATTTGACACATACTTATTGTGAAGGGCTCCTGAAAAATCTGAAGGGCCACTTAATCATAAGTGGTTATCGTCGTTTAGGGATGTGAATGCGACGCCGACGTCCAATGAGAAACTCTTTACACGTTCGAAGAATCCCATGTCATAGCGCTTCAGGTACACCTCGGAAAAACCATATTCCAAGTTTTTATGAACGACAGCGAAAATTGGTTTGTCTTTCAACGTCAGAAGTGATGAAATACTGTTCTTACCCTGACACACTCTTACCTGGCAATACAGTCGCAGGGACGATAGTGGAAGCTTGATTGTTGTTCTTGTTCTTGTTAGGTTCTCCGAAGATCTGCGCCAGGACGGCATCCAGGTCACCTTGTTCTTGCTGAGCGGCTACAGCAGCCACCACGCAAGCAAACATTAGGTACTTCAGCATCTGGAAAGTGGGAAGAAATAATTATGAATATCGCAAAGGTTGTCGAATTCACCTGTTTGATGTACCTACCATTTAGATTGATACGGTGAAAATAAACAACCGCTATAGTATATAACTCGATAATAAATGTCAGTGTGGTTAAATCAATCGGGTATCAAATCAATAGAGTATCTAGTTAAGTTTATTAAACTTTGTAAATAATATGTCAACCTTACACAATACTTTTGGTTCCAGGAATGACGTTAAGGAATTCTTAGGATTTAGCCAACTTGCATTCTTTGATTTATAGCTAATTACCCTAAAAAGCCGAATAAATCTTTTATAGTTTTTTATGTTTTGTTATGGTATTTTTAAGTTTTAATAAATTATATATTTACTAATAATAATATTGAAACGGGGTTAATAAGATATTTTTTGGAAATTTTATTGCAGGTACACTTTTGTAGATATAGATATCACAGCATATGTTTCTGGAATTTTTGTGTGTCTGTCTCACCACGTATCACACTAAAACTACTAAACAGATTTGGATGATAATTGATATATTAGTAGCTAACATTACGGGTTATAATTTAGGATACTTATTATCCCGGGAAATAGATCTGTTCCCGCGAGATTCTGTCAAGTGGACATTCTATTAAGAGGGCAGTAAATAAAATTGCGACTGCCTGGCTACAGCTACTATTCACATGTTTCTAATTCATAGAACTAGAAAAACCCATTCCTAAAAAAACACTCAGATGCTATTTTCAACTAAGGCGTTAGTTTTCTGAAGCCAACCTAAAAATGCAAGTTGTATTTAGTGTACGAATTAACTAATAAGAGCTATTAGACAACGACTCTCAAATACTCTAACGTTCTATGACTTAATAATTACTAAAACTTGTTTGGTTGTAAACGTCAATCATCTGTTTCAAAGCTAGTGTCACTATACTACTGCGGTTCAGGGCCGAGGGAATTACCTCGGCGTATTATTATACTGGTTACGCGGTAAATTACCACGAAATAAATTCCAAGCGATTGTGCAATATGAAACATCGCGATTATACATTTAATTAGAAACAGATTACATTTAATCTGTTCAGTGGGTTTTCCGTTATTGAATTTCAGAACGTTACACAAAAAAAAATTTGGCTCAAATATCTACAATATATTCGTAATTATATTACAATTACAATATATTTTACTATTATTATAGAATATAAACAGATTAACAGCTTTAAATATCCTGTAATTATTTGAATAATTCATTAAAAGGTTATCTGCAAAAAAACTTGACGTTCGGAATTATTGTTTGCGTTACTAAGCACTATTACGAGTCAGGGGACTATCCTCATGTCATACTATATATACTATCATCAAAAATTGTCATAAAATGTATAATTGGTGTCGAATGATATACATTTGTCAGTTTGTGTTAATAACTGACGAACAGGCAGACGGGATTCAATATAACACAGTACAATAATTCTTTATAGTACACCGAAAAAACATAAGAAATAAATTTTATATAATTAATTAGATATAAAAAATCGGTGATCTTATCGCTTCGAACGATCGTCTCCAGACAACCATACGGCAGAGAGGGATATAGTAGGTACTGTTTTTGGGCAGCGGTGCACATGAATAAATGACAAAAACTATAACAAATATATTAATGTCATGCAAATAATATCTGAGAAATAGAGTCGCTAGTCACTCATAAGAAGGAAAAAGAAAGGGAAATGAAGAGAAGAATTATAGACATGTAAAGCTCTTCAAATTGCCTCTTGAAACAATTAAGAGATTAAACTCGTCTTGTGGATAGGGGAAGAGAGTTCCATAGAGTAACAGAGAAGTCAGTGAATATTTTTTTATGAATATAACTAAAATGATGAGGAGTACTCAAACTCAGGTTTATGTTAAGACAAAAACGCAGATAGAGTGCGCCTTCGCCAAAAAATATAATTATTCGTAATTACTAATGGTACCTTTAATCTTCTATATACAGAAGGCAAGCCCATCAAGGATGTGTGTCAATTTTAGTCTGTAAATACCAGCGGTGGATTTAAGGATTATAGAGCCCTGACGGCAGATCTTTTCTTGACTCAGGGCAGAAGATTACTGAGACCCTGCAGCTCACACAGATTTAATAACATTAATTACGTGCGATTTAAAGTATTATTGTCGCCAGAATCTAATATCATACTGTGTCCAAATTAAACATGTAATTTGTATTTAATTGAGTGCAATAAAATCTTCAATCATAAGATTTTAATCTTAACTCAATGTAGATTTTACTTTTTTGATTAATTATTATATCCTGCTGGTTTACAATAAATACTAATATTATATACATGTTATATCAGATTATTCTCCCATTTATGGGGAGATACAAATATATTTACGCGGGATTTCGGGCGAATGACAGTACAGAAATTTGTTAGGTAATGGGGAGATTACTCATCTAAAGACAAAATTTTCTTGTTAAATAGTTTTTTGATTATACAGTGTGTCTATTCTTGATATTTTAAAGTTACGTAATAATCCTAAGTTCATTGACAAAAACACCCAAATGCGGGGTCTACTCCGGGTACTATGTGTGATGATAGTATTAAAAAATAGGACTATGATTGAAAAATTAAAGTACAGAATTCGAACTCGAGCTCCCCGTATGAGAGACCGACGTTAAATCCACTAAATTAAAACAGTTTACTATCATAGCACTTATGTATACTCGTTTACATTAATTTATTTATGTGCATTCGGATGAACAACAACATCTCTTGGAAAATTCGAGGTTCTAGGTCGACGAGAAATACAGTAACTTAAGTAGGTACTTAGAGTTTGACGCTGTGACCTGGCTATTTATAGAACAAAACTTGAATATTCATTGTCAGAAATGGTTTCGTTCGTTCAAAAATGTTGGTATTTAGCTATATATTACATACACAATATTGAAAACAACCAAGTTCCGAGACAGCTAAGTTTATCAATCAGATCAACTAGTTCACTTAGATTACGTTAGTATACTGTCATTTATGACTTAGATATATTATGAGTTCATATAATATTTATAGTCGATACTTGTAAGAGTTATTTGCAGTTGACTTCAAAAACAATTCTTTGTTCTTTGGTTAAAATGAGCTACTTATTTGAAGAGAATTGCAATTAATTGCTTTTTTATTATTGACACCGAATCCTATTCAGACAATAAGGTCACTAAGATTAGTTTCTAATTACCAATACATAAATTGGACACACAGTTTAATAATAGCACATTAATTTTATAATATTGACTGCGAAGGACAATTAAAAACGAAATAAACCATAAATAATCTCACCTTGATTGCAAATATTCCCTTTTTTTTTACATTAAATTACACTATTAAATTTACACAATCTATTTAAAATGTACACAATCCCTCAGTCGCGCGTCGGCTCTCCGCGAGCCGTTTGAGGTTTTTAAATATTTTTCCTTATACCGAAGGTTGATATGTCGCGTCATTGACGCGAGTGAGTGTGGTCACCGGTCAGTGTGGCTATATATAATTATTTTGGTTTGGTTATTCATATAATATTAACTATAACGATAATTTTCAAACACAGTTTTTTTATGTAAACGACAAGCGAGCATTGGTAATCGGTCACTGCCATAGCCATTAGTAACACCAAAGCCATCACTGATGCGGTATCGGCCAAGAAAGATGACGAAAGAAAGAAAGTACTGACTCTCAAGCTCTCAGTCGGATCACGAGTCGTTTGGCGGCTGATTCAAGCAGGTAGCTATAAAACCAGTAATAATATTAATGCCTTAATTTTGATTATATAAGCCTTTTGCGAAGCCCTACCACCAAGCAGGCCAGCGTGGGACTGGGGTCAGCATTCTAAGCCGTTCAAATACGCCCAAAATTATCTTTGTGTTTGTATTTGATTGGGATTTCTTTTATAGTAATATTTTGTGAAACAACCGTAGAACATACATACTTGTATCTTGGACTAATCTATTCAGACAAAGAGGCATACGGGGAGAGAAGATTTCTTAGATATCTAACAGCGTTTGGAATCAAATACTGCATTGTAAAATTATATACACCGGCCGGACTATAATTGTAATATTACTTTACACAATTGTTTTCATGTTTACAAACATGTGTTTAGTTGACAAACGAGCAAATGGTTCAGCTAAGTCGGTGGTCAGTAATCGGTAGACGGTCAAAGGTATTACCGACCCGATGACGACCAAGAAGAAAGCTGAGATTCGGTACTGGTTATTGTAGCTGCAAAAGGTTTAAAACATTTTCGGTTGATTCTAGAATATATCCATAGATCTTATCTATAGATCAAAGAAAAAGCGTAAGTCATTAAAATGTTTCTAATGACATTTAAGCCTTGGAGTATAAAACACTATACCTCGAGATTGATTTTATTTCTGATCGCCTTATAGACTTTCTGAAAAGTATCTATCCAGTATCTATCAAAAAAAAAATTATGCTCGTCTAACCTACAACAATATCATATCTTAACTAACGAATTTAGTAATTAATACAGTAAGGAAAGTGATTACTTTAGTGATTTGTAAATCGATTTTTAATTGCAAACTTCGCGATCGTTAGAATTAAATTGCTATTAAAGTGTCTTGCTATTGCATCGAGTACCGTATGGAAAAATAAAATATGAGCGGTCACTAACCTAAGACAGATATATGTATTTTTTCATCCCATCTATTCGAAAAGAGTCGAATGGTTCCTTGATAAGTGTGTGCAAAATGGGTTATTCCAGCGCACTTAATAATAATACTTATTATTTATTGAAAACGAAACATGTAAATGATAGTTGTGAATCTTCTGGTCCCTGAGGTAGTCGAAACTGTGTTTCAAGGACCAGCGTCTTCTCCCATATAATGAACTGTTGCCCAATTTAAGAATAGGATTTAAAAGTAACAAATGAATTATGATAATTGTGTGTGTTGTTCATTATATTTGCATATATTTTTGTATGTGTGTGAGCGCATGCGTGCATGTGTGACAGTGCGTGTGTGCGGGCGGGCAAGCCCGTGTGTGTGTTGCTTCATACTCTCTAAGATATCTTCCACTTCGATATAATTAAAGTTACTGAGCCAGGTAAGTGCAGCTTTTTTTAAATTCCTATTAGATAAAGTTTTTATATTAATTTATTATTTATAGTATTTAGCCTATTGTAAATATTAGGGGCAACTACATCAAAATGTTTTCTCGCTAGTTTACTACGTGTACGAGGCACGGGGCAGCGATCTACGCGTTTAAGTGATATAGGTAGTTCAGGAACTATTTTACTGTGGCACCTTGTAACAAGTTTTAATATATATATTTTCCGTACCGAAAGTACTTTTGCTTTGTCATACACATCAGTAGTAGGATGTCTATGTGGTAGATACCAAAGTACTTTAAGTACAGCTCTTTGTGCCCTTTTGACATCAATGAGGTATGTTTTGGCAGCGTTTCCCTATAAGCAAATGCAGTAGGAGGTAACACTCACATAAAGCTATATATGTTTGTATTAGCAGCTTACTGTTTGCAACAACATGTAAATTTTATGAAAATATATATCAGTTTCCTAACCCTTCTCGACAGGCTACTAATATGGCACTTCCAATTTGAGTCTACTGTTACTCCTAAATATTTTATAGTATTTGTACGAATTACTTGTTCGCAAATACATGTCTTAGCTGTGTCTGTCGGTCGATTATAGGGATAAGTATGGATAGTCAGCCGAAAGTCAGAATCTGGGCAAGTAGCAGATGTTTTACTAAAACAAATATATTTAGTTTTATTAATATTTAGCGATAAGAGATTATCTTCCAGCCAAGTAATTACTTTAGATAGACCACTTCCAGTCACAGTGATAGCTGTCTTATATTGTATTGTGGAAAAGGAGAACAGTATCACCTGCGAACATTAGTAGGTTTATTCCTGGAATTGATATTTTACAAAGCTCATTAACATAAATAAGGAATATTGATGGACTTAGCGTGCTGCCTTGAGGCAGGCCAAATCTGCTATAGCCAGCATCATTCATAAACTCACCGACTCTGATTCTCTGTACTTTGCCGCTTAAATAGCTTGTGAACCAATCTAAACCAACACCTTTAATTCCAATGTTTTCTAGCGTTGTTAATAGAATTGGAACAGAAACAATATCAAATGCCTTTTGTAGGTCAAGAAAAACTCCTATACAGCGTTCACTTAGGTCTAAGTAGATTTTAATTATTTAAGTGTGAGTACGGCGTCCTCTATTGATTTTGTCCTCCGAAAGCCAAATTGATTCTTACTCAATAAATTATTTTTTTTCAATAAAATCTAACAGTCGTTTGTTTACGAGTTTTTTAAGAATTTTAGAAAGAGTACTTAGGAACGAAATAACTTGGGCAATAATTTGAACAATTAGATTTGTCACTATTTTTGTATACTGGACAGATTGTCGCTTTTTTACAAATGTTAGGAAACCACGATATACAGAAATGCTGCCGGACTGGCGATATAGGGGATGAGCTGTTTAAGGGAGGAGGTTCACTTGATGGCTGCTTATTTTGATGATTACAGACGTCTTTTATTATTTTCCACGTTTCTTTAATATTACCGTTACTTTTTTTAACTTTGTTTGATAATATTTATTTTTTAAGGTTTTGATGATTTTATTGCAAACATTTCCATACTGTTAGTGTTGTATTTTTAAATCTACGTTTTCTGGTTACTTCTTCATCTTTCTGTATAGTTTATTTCTCTTCCTTATTGATCTGACAACACCAAAGGTAAGCCAGGCTTTTAACGGTCTATTATTTTTCTTAACATTAGTTATGGTTGTATTATTTTCAATATAAGTGAGTACATGGGCTGTAAATAGTGCTATGGCCTTGTTTATATCATTTAATTCATATATATCTTTCCAAGTCTCTTTACTTAGGTGATTTTTTAAATTATCATAATTAATTTTAATTTTACTGAAAGTAGACGGCACCCTACAAATTTTTGTTTTATCAATGTATAGCATTATTGGGGAATGATCAGTTAATTTTTGCTCAAATACTATTGTTTTTAAAGAATGATACCTTTTGATCATAAAGTGGTCAATGCAACATCTTATTCTTGTTGGCAAATGAATACCTTGTATAAGCCCATACATAGTCATGAGATCAAGATAGTTACCCGCGTAGGTAATGTTCTGGCTGCCTGGCAGTATTAATAACAGTGACGAAATGACTTTTGAATTTGGAACACTATTTAATTACATAGTTTGAACGCAATTCGCTTCGGTAAAGTCCTGGCTGGTAAAAAAAAGCGCGCCCGCCGACGCAGAATTGGTTAAGCTAATTAAAAAAAATACGTGAGAACTTCTTATTCGTTTTTTTTATTGCTTTTTATCAAAATATTACAGACAATATTCATTTGTAATCAGAACTCAGTCATTTATAATCGATTTGAACAATTCATTTTTTTGTTTGAGAGCGTATACTTCTCGTTTGGTCCATCTTAAATTTGAAGAAAAAATGCCACCTCCAGGCATGAAAAACCAAGAAGTCGGTTGTTTGTTAACATATTTGCTTGTATCATCATTATATAGCGTATATCAAAGCCTTTATATGTTCATGCAATTTTTACCAATTGATAGAGTGATTAAAAAAGTTCTAAATTGTAGTATTTAAGCACTAACATGTTTTAATATGTTGTACTAGTCGCAAGCTTTGTAACTTTTAAAATATTGCCTTGTTAAACTTCTTTTATAATTTCCTGTAAGTTTTACCCCAGACATTTATGTGACAGATAAATGTTTGTTCTCGGGTCATGCGTGTTTGTGGTCTCATATTTGTGTATGTCCATACCACCCGCAAAACAGGAAATCCTAGTGCGGGGGTGTGAGTGTGTAAACTTTTATTTATTATTTATTTATTTTGTAATTTCTTTATTTTGTTTACATGAATGTTTTGTTATTGTTGTCAAATATTTGGCAAATGTCTTAAATTATTGCAATCGTAATTCCTTTTATTTTTAATTTGTACGATTTTGCCCTCCTTGATAACAATATTTATTAGGCCAATGAGAAATTTTAAATTTACAGAAAACGGACACGGAAAAGGTTCATTTTAGAAAATTCGTCAAATAAAAGGCAGCTGTTTCCCGAAAAGAGACAGTCTCGCGTATGTTTTGAACGGATTATTACTCTCGAGTCCGGGATCTCCGCGCGCTGTACGCCGGAAACACTATACGTTTCGTGCGCCCTAACGACCCGCCTGTCAACGAGGTCTTGGTGTACTGAACGCCGGTGACTCCGATCGTCTCGTGCGCCCGAAACTTTGGAGAAAGGACGGGGCTACCCATAGGCCAAGACTTACTTAACAAGTGATTTTTACTTGTTTTATGCTAGTGTCTACTCTATATTATTGTAACATATTTATGTTAATTCCCAGGAATAATTTCATATTATTTATCTAATAAATTTCTTAACTTATTAATATTAACACTACAAAATATAAAACATGAAATATGAAACGCTTAATAGAAACTAATATCAATAGTTTTAGGCATGGTAATGACAAAAAATTGTGTATGAACGTAAAAATATGTTTCTTGAGGTGTTTAGATGAAAAGAAAGAAAGAGGAACAAAAGAAAAATATTTATTTCTTAATATAGTTGCGGCAACAGCCTTTACAAACAATTTATATTTACAATGAAATCAATTTAGAAATACATTAAATGGAAAGTAAAAGTAAAGTATAGTATTATCTTTATATATAAAAATATTATATACGTGTGTTAGTCACTGAACTCCTATACGGTTGGATCAATTTTGATAAAAAAAATGTGTGTTTAGGTGGAATCAAACCATTTATCTAAACTATTGAACTAAACCATCTGGTTTAGATTCACAATTGGACCCAGTAGAAAAAAAATCGGTCGGTTTTTCGACAATTACAATATAGAAAAAATGTTTCTTAAATTGGTCTACCTTCATCATGAAATATTTAAATTACGAAATATTTTTCGACAAGTTTATCGAAGACTTAAAGTCTATTTAGTCACAGTAAAAGAGCGATGTTGTTCAAAAATCATTTGACATTAAACATTTTGAAGTAATCTTAATTTTTTAATGAAACTTTAAAACTGGTATGTTTCTTTTGATATTTCTGTGTGTCTGTGTGTGTGTGTGTATTTGCATCAATTGAGACTCGAATTATTTCCCTAAAAGTATGCAAACAACACAAGTTGGCAACACTAAAACATATTATCATCTTCAACGACTCTTCATACAAGTTAATTTTAACAAATAAAATGTTGTAAACATACAAGTTCTACTAGATCAACAGGTTTTTCTGAAACCCGCGACGCTCGTAAGTTTATGTTATTAAAAGCATACTATATGTATTTAGTTTTTATATATTCTTTAATTTCGTATATTAATCTTGTTTGTAGGCTATGTTATTTTCAGTGCATTTACGTACTTACAATACCAATAAATGAAATTGTATCCTGGAACTTTCGGAGCAGTTTCACAATAAACAAGATATATTGATAACTCGAATAAAATGCTTGATTTCTAATTGTGAAATAAAAAAATTAAACACTTCTACGATTAATTTTACTTCAATGAAAATTCAAACTATGTCACGAATTTAACATATTATGATATATCCTATTACTATAAATATAGAAAATAACTAGGTATGGTTGATTTTAAGTTTACAACAACAAGAATATGGATCGATTTATATTATTATATTTAAATTAAAGTATAAATTTGTTTAGTTAAACAGACAACTTGTTGCGAAGGAACTGAAACACGGTTGCTGTGAGTTCTTTGACCTAAAAGATTTTCTTGTTCAGAAATAAACACACACATTCGCTTACTCACACAAACACATATATATACGTTGCGTGCACATATCTCGCTGGTGTTCTCGGTATTGGGGAGTTCTTTGCGTAGACTCCCGCGCAACGTATGAGAAAGAGGGTATGTATAAAAACAGCTGCTCGCGTTCATGACTCCACGTCAGATGACGAGACACCTCCTATTGCCCATTAAATTTGTAAATTTGCTACCCATAGGATATTTCTTTTCGCTGTGTATTAGTTATTTTTTATTTGTGTCTTTCTTGTATTTTTAAGCTTGTATTTTTCATGTTTTGTGTATTTTTATGGCAATATTAATACTATTATTTTTAAATATTAACCTATGACGTGTCCGGTAGTAGATAATCATGGAAACCGAATCATCGGTCCGCTCCTGGCTTAGCTCAAGACTGATTCGCTGATACATGACGATGACGCAATGAATGCCTTGAAGTAATCACTGGGGTTCAGCGAAGGTGAGAAGAGGTAAGCTTATCGAGTAAGTAATTTCCGTTTAATGCTCTTTTTTGGAATCTTGTAGAGGTCTTGATAGGTTTGTTAATGCTCAGGATTTAAGGGATACTTTACAAACGCACGAGACTTTCTTATTCATATTCATTATAAGTTAGTGCTTGGCTATAATGTCACCGTAGGATGTGATGTTGTCTGATGATGATGAACATAGAGATGTTCTTAAACTACAAGTCATAGGAGGAGTCACAAGCCTGATTTAATCAACTTTCTAATTACTTCTGAATTCCAACTCTTCAAAATTAGTTTTCCTTTGCACCGGAATTATGAGCTTTGTAATAAAATTCAAAAAAGGGGGAGGTTTTATGTTCATAGGTTTTTTTTTTAAAGTGTAACTAGCCAAAACTCTATAGTTTATGAATCGGCTTAGATTATTGTTTTTTATTGCATAGGGTATGGCTTGGAGTTGTTCCCTTTTAAATATGGTAAATGAACTTGATGATGAGTTTTGAAAATAAAATGTGGAACTTCTCAACGGATAGCAATATGTCAGCCATGTTTAAAGCTATTTGCTGTGGTAAAATTGACGTTGCAAACCAGTCTATCATTGATTATTTCGAGGTGTGACGGTATCTTGAAGATAAAAAATGCAACTCTTCAACGGACTAGAATAATACAATACAATTTGAGCTATTTGCTTTTGGCACCAGTTACATTGTAAAGACAGTAATTAAATGAGTTGTTTTCGTCTAGGAGTCATGAACTCATGATGCTTAAATGGTGATAAAAACAACAGCACTCCTTAATGACCAGGTCTTAGGGAGACACTGACATCAACAGAAACTATTAAGTAGTATTGTGGGTAAACGAAGGCCTGAAAATTGGAAAAATTAAAAACCTTAAAATAAATAACAACTTCAAAACGAAAAATGTCAAGAAAGAGCAAACACTAATTACCGGCTGCTTACTATAGGAGAAACCAGGTGCTATAACTTCGTTTTTTGTACATAAGGGCGCACCATGAATAAAGGTAGCTTAAACCAAAGATTAAAGACGTACTTTATACTCGGCGTTTCAACCTAGATTCCATGCTCTTACTCGAATGCCGTAGAGTATTGCCAGCACCAACATCGACCTATCCTGATACATGTCCTGTTGAGATAGCTACTGCTTCTTATAGATTAGTGATTCGTTCCTTTCCTTTTTCTCCTTTCGCTTCAGAAAATCTGCCTCGTCGTTCAGAAATAGCACCCGCATTGGTATAGGGGTGGGTTTTTTAGTTATGTGCACTCGAAACGTAATAGTTAAAATGTCTGCAGCCAGGCAGTTTAATTATTTTTTCCGTCCTTTAAAAATGTTTCTAAAAGTTATCTGTTATAAAGTATACTAGAATATGAACCATAATTTAAGCTACTAAAATGCAAATTATTATATCATCCAAATCTGCTCAGTGGTTTGAGTGTGATATGTGGTCCGATATACAAAAATTGAAAAAAAAAATGTTTTTGACCTCTACGAGTATATGTATAACAAAGTCTACCTACATTAAAATTTTCAAAAAATATTTCATATGTCCATACTTAACCCCGTGACAATATTATTGTTAGTTTAGATAAATAACTCGGAAGTCTATGCAACATTTGTGACGAATTAAAAAAGAAGATTTAAGATGAATATTTATTTTTTTGCAACTAGTTGGTAAATTACCAGACAAGCTACCTGATGTTAAACGGTCATCGTTGTCCATGGATATCAGTAACACCAAAGGCAACATCGAAATATTGCCAACTGAAAAGGAAACGAGGGGCCCGCATTATTACTGGCTCTTTGTCACTGCGACCGAAACACGTGTATGAAATAATTGTGGTCGGTTTGCAAGAGGGTTTCGAAGAGGGTTGCAGTTAGCCAGTTGGGCAAAATATTCTACCAATATGCAATTAACGTCGGGGTTGAATTGGGTGGTACGGAGCCTTGCGTTTTCAATCAGTAGCGACCTGCCCATAGCCTCGTCCGATATTCAGCAGGGCGCACAACAAGCAGGGGACGTCGGCATTCATAGATGGATGGAAGATCTTGCGTTTTACTTGCGTTGTGATTGATTGTGAATATGTATTGTACTCTACATTAACATATATGTATACAAGTGAGTTAATTTATTATCGGAACGATATCCATGTGACTTATTGAACTCTTTGATAAAGTAAATAATTATTGTGAAAACTGTGCTTCGGATAACTTCCGAACATTTATTTATTTAGTCGAGTCTACAAGTTATTTATGCATAATTACAAACAAGTCAACATACATTAAATAATTGATTTAATTAAGTGCCACCTATAAGGTAGCACTTAATTAAATAGAAACATAACAGTTTAAATTCATAGAGTTTTATAAGGATGTGATATGTGTTCGTCAAACTCAACTACAGAGCAGAACACAAGCACACATTAACTTGATGGATTTTTGATAGAAGGGGGTGGTGTAAAGGAGTACGTAGCGGAAGATTATATGTTGACCGAAAGATATGGTTATGGGATTAAACCAAAATGAAAACCGTTGCCTTAAATATGGAGGACTTTTTTATGTTAATAGCTGACAAACGAGCAGACGAGCCACCTGATGGTAAGTGGTTATCGTTGCCCATGGATATCAGCAAGACCAAAGGTATCACTGATGCGTTGTCGGCCGGGAAATGAGAAGAAGGTTAGAAAGCAAATACTGGCTTTCAAGCAGGAGGGTTGCAGCTAGCCAGGCAGGCTTCACGGAAAGATAATACCAGTAATAATATTAATGACTTAATACTGATAATATAATCCATACGCGAAGCCCTACCACCAATCAGGCTGGCTTTTGTCACCTCTTACGATACACTGTTCTGCCAGCCTGGGATTGGGGGGAGTATTCTAAACCGCCCCAATACGGCTAGAATAGTTGAAGTAGGAGGCAAGTTTAAGTAGCAGGCAATATAAAGCTGACAGATTCAGAGCATTTCAGTAAAGCCGGATAAGAAGCCACTTGAGTGAAGATCGAAATCCAGAAACGAAACAAAACTTATACAGGTATTTTGGAGGCGCTCAAGACGATTAAATTGCTCTTCAGTTAAGTCAAGACAACAAATCACATGGTAATTAATGACAGAAAGAAGAAGAGATTTAGCAAGATTCATTTTTTTTGGGATGGGCAGAGATGGAGTCTTCCAAGTGACCTCATTGCTGCAAATAACTTGTTGCTAACTTCAGCAATCTGATTGGCCCACAAGAGAGTTCGATGCATAGTTATACCTAGGTTTTTGTCGGTGTCCAATCTACCTGAGATATAAACCTTAGGCTGCCTATGAAAATTAACTGCTTTTACTGAAATTATTGAAATCGGTACCAAGCCCCAAACAACAATACTTAACTATTTAAAGATATTAATCAATAAGTGAATATCATTATTAATGTTGGCAACTCCTCAGCAACTGGTATGAATGTTGAAGGATAATGATGTATTATGCAATAAATTTACATTAGAACAGGATAGTAATAGGTCTACCGTGATAACAATAGAAATATGTTAGAATAAGATAGCAATACGACAAGGTTGGAAATACATTAGACAAAGACAGCAACGTGTACCGCAGATGTTGATGTTTTTTTATTATTTTAAATGTTTTTGCGAATTTATGCATTATAATTATAACTACAAATTATAATTTGCGCTTATGTGTAAGTTTCCATATTTTTTGTGACTGAAATAGATAGATAATATATTTGTCTTGAAATGTAAATATCTTATAATGTAAAGATGAGGGAATATATAATGTATTTATAAGGGATATAATATATATAAGGAAATATATCGTCAAAATTATTAAATTGTAAGATTATGATCTTACACAATAGATACATACATCGTACATAAGTATAAATAAGGTAGTTTTTTTGGAATAATTTCGTGACAATAGATTTAATATAAATAGTACATGTAATTTGGATACACAAAAATGTAAAATAACTTTAGAAATTAGTAATGATTTTGGATTTCTGTAATATTTAATTAGTCTGCCGAGGGGTATTGCTTTGAGTTGGAAATTTGAAGCAAAATTTCGGCATGTATCGATCCAGGATGAATGATGAATGATGAGTTTTCAGCAAGAAACAGAAAGAAATAAGGTATAGGTGCACCAGACTACAGGGCGCATCCGACGCTACGCTAACGGCGCGGATTGTGTACTCTCTTTCTACACTCTATCTACGACGCGTCGAGTCCGAGTTTATCAAACGAGCGACGTGACATGTGGCTGGCTGGCTTTATGCGGCTATTCCTGTATAGTATAATTTTTTTCTCCGTGCAGTTTGCGTCATAAAACGTCGGAGCGGTGAAGCGAGTATTTTGCTCCCTCTCCCACTCACGGGCCTTATGGGCGGGCATAGTGATGCACATTATTGTTGTCGGTAAGCGTTATCGATAGTGTATTTAGTTTTGCCATTGTGTGGGATTGTGATAAAAATGTAAGAAAAATAGATAAAACAACGTATTTATAATATAATAATAATGATTTAAAATAAATTATTAATTGGGTATGTATGTATGTACTAAATTAGCATTGCAATAATTTGCAGGTATTAGGTGGGGGTAATGATGAAAAACAAATTACATAACAATTGACAAACAATGATCATAACATAACAATATCGCAGCACCTTTGTATACCGCACTGCCGCCGTGCACCTGCCTTCGACGACTCATTTGTTTTTATCGACGGCGTTGCGCCCGCGCAACATGCTCACCGCCCTAGTCGGCTTATCTATTATGACCCAAACTGCACGGAGAAAAAAATTATACTATAGTTAGGGTTGCAAGTTGACGAAAATATCGATATAAATATCGATATTTATATCGAAATCTTGAAAATATCGATACGGATATCGACATTTATATTTATAACATTATATTATTACATTATAAAAATATAATAAATAAGCACAATAGCACATATAGAACAGACTATTTATACTTTAAAATTCTTCTTCTGGATACGTGGATTTTCACGGCTGCGTGTGCAAATTTCCAAGTCAATCTTAAAGATTCCATTGCATAGATATATACATAGTTACCGATCTTTATATAAAATATTTAAAATGACAAACGCTATCGCAGTTTTTTTAATACTTCAATATAGATAATTCATTTTATGATATATGATAATATCGTATCGGTCATGGTCCGATATCGATAAAAATATCGACATATTTATATATCGAAAATTCGATATATCGTTCATCCCTACAAGTAGTTGGTCGTTTGGAAAATCCTAAAAAAATACTGTGATTTTTGCAATTACGCTACCTGCTGACAAAGTAAACAAATATTTTTCATAATTGTGTATCCATCTTCTGTATCAACTCAATAGGTTGTCTGGAAGAGATCGCTAATTAAACGACAAGGCCGCCTGTTGTACTTAAAATATTGTATCTCAAGTTTTCTATACCATTTTTGTTGTACAATAAGATATTGTTGTTGTCGTTGTTGTGATGTGACAGGAGCCAACCTCGCCTATCTATCATATATTTTATTGGGTTTGCGTCGACCTTTAACATTTAATAAGTAAAAAGTTTTGATAAGAATGTCTTATCGGAATTAAATAAATAAATAAAATAAATAAACGTTTACACACTCACACCCCCGCAGTAGGATTCCCTGTGTTGCGGGTGGCATGGACATACACAATTATCACATCCCAAACACCCATGACCCGAGAACAAACATTTATCTGTTACATAAATATCTGCCCCGGCCGGGAATCGAACCCGGGACCCCACGCTCGACAGGCAGGTTCACTACCAACTGGGCTACGGGGTATTTAAATGAACAATAATATGTAGTTTTGTGTGTTGTATTAGGTCTGTGAAGTTTTTGTTGAGTTGAAGTTGGTTTAAGTAACAAAAGAAGAAAAATTAAACTTAAAACTGTATTTTGAATTTTCAAACTGATTTAATAGAAATAATTGAATAGAAAAATTAATATTTCATAATTTTTAAATTAAAAATATAAAGAATAATCCGATTTTCTCATCTATCGGTACTCCGTGAAACAAGTGTATTATCTGCCTGTCTGTGCATCTATAAACTTGACACAATTGAATAGATTTAAATACTACGTTGCATCTTTGTAACTTCTGATACGGGTCAGCATTTAGGTTACATTTCATATCATAGCAAAAAGACCGGGTCCGACGGAATAATACACGTAAATAGTTATGCATTCTGTTAAGGCAATAATAAACAAAGTTTTAACTGTAACAAGTAGCATATTTTCTAATTTTGAGATAAAACACACAACACCGCAATAGTTTGATCTTGACTCTTGGTTGTTTGATATCTCACTCGATTCCACGTCACCCTACGGAACCCGAGCTCGGTGGAACAGAAAATCCAGGTGTGGTCATGTAGTTTGTGAACTTTTTCATATATTATTCCGACAAACAATAACGTAACCTTAATAAGCAGAGCGGAATTCGAATCGTTACTTCGGAGCAACACTTACGTCATGATAAATACCGAATGATAATTTATTACGAGTAGACTGTTTACTGTTGAAATGTTATCGTCTGAACTTAAAGGTCACGCGCGGAAAACTCGTCACTAAATAATAAAAGTTATATAGCACCGCTCGATGCCCAGTGATTTCTATAACTGTTACTAACGGTACGTTTTAATTTGGTATTATATATTGGTGGTTTTACGTTTGGTAAGCGATAGCTTCCCAGCACTAAAAAACTGTCTAATTAATAGAAAAGATATATATATATATATATATATCGTTGCGAGTAATATGTTAATTTAACTAGCATTAAAAGGTAGATAAGTTATAGGAACTGGCTGTTAGCTTCAGCCAACCAAGGTACGCAGCGACAAGTTTTCATCATCAGTAACTGAGAACCTGGTGGTAGGTGTCACTGTCGCCTAGAACGACCGTGACGCCGAAGACATAACCGAAGCGTTGTTTTCAAACATCAGCGGGTCTACCCCGCTTATTGTTGGCTCTCTGTCTCTGCAACCGAAACAAGTTAGAAATTTTTTATGACTGATTCTAAAATGGGTGTTTTCAAGTAAAAAGTGAAGGGTTTTATTAAGTGAGTCCTCTTTTCGATAAAGACTACATCGCCGGTTACCATATGATGGGATTGTAGCCAAACATCAATTAATAACAATAACTTCATTTTCTTTTAGTCAGCCATTATTACATAATGTTTTTATTTGAAATCGGGTAAAGTTACTTATAGTTACACTTTTGTAAAGCGTTATTAGTAACTACGACAGCTTTTTAAAATTTTGCAGAAGCTTCGCATGTTACGTTTCACAGTTTTCAAAATTCACATTACAATAGTGCTTTGCATTGTATTCGTCGCTTGCATCCATTGCATGAACAGTTATACCCCGATTTTTTTGGGTATATAGTGTATGCAGCTATGCCATAGAGATACATTGTCTCGTGTATACCGGTAGGGAGAGTAGTTGTCAACTGTTCAGTAGGCGGGGAGAGTAGTTATCGAGCGGGCATTCTTACGACGAACAGTGTCAGTCTTATGACGGGCATGGTGTGGATTGGATGTGTGCTTAATCCGTCGTAGCTGTACATTAGTGTGTAATAAGAAGGCCGGTTTTAAGTGGATATATTTCGTTAATGAGTATAAATTCTGTATGTATGTTGTGTGAACATAACATTAGTTTGCAAATACACGTATTGGTGTTCAATACATATAGTTATAGTTCTCAAAAAGCATTTTGACGGATGTTGTGGACAAAAGATTACCATATACCTGTATTTATGTATAACGTTTCATGTGTAATCAACAAAGCCCATTTTCTCCGTCATGAACTGTCATTGACATAAATGTGAAAATGTTAAATCAATGTTAATTATCAACAAAACACTATAAAGATTTTTTTCTTTATTATTTGCACAACTATATGGTGTAATACTCGGTGTCGAAGCCCTCCTGCTGCATCTTGGCGTCGATCCAGCCCTTGAGATGCGCTGTGTCTGCGTACAGCCCGGGCACGCTTGGATCGAAGCATTTAGTGCCGTACGCGACCATGCCGTACACCGCGAACCGCATTTCGCCTGGATCGTCCTGTGAACCAAACATTCGGACATCTATTGCATGAGGAATACATGCAGTGTCGCCAGCACGTCTGTTTCTCTCCGTCCGTCACACTCTACGTTAACTAAACTGAATGAAAATAGTGGATATTTTATCATACATTGGGTTACCGTAAAACAAATACTTTTGACCGCAAATTAGAAAATAGAATATAAAGCATAGCAAAGAAGAATATGAATCTTTTTTTTTAGAAACTGGTACCACCATCGCGTGCTCGTCTGTTCATTTGCTGGTTACAATTATAAAAATAAAACTTACCGAAATTGCGCACACCAATGGTGATCCACCGTCTCCTCTGCAGGTGTCCACGTTCTCGTCGCCGTTGGCGCAAGTCAACGACTCGTGAAGTTCGAACAACGGCCTCAGTCTACTATTCGTTCTTAGCATTTGCTGGCATGTATCACGTTCAACAGTGTGAAGAAGCACCTGACAGGGAATTGCGTTACGTAAGATAAACGTTACAATAGGATACGTTATCATAAGATATGCAATATCACGTTATTATAGACCAATATCACCGCACAATGACGACCCCATAGTACAGTCGCTAGTGACCCTGACTGCCGAGCGAGGGGTCCCGGGTTCGATACCAGGCCGGGGCAGACATTTATGATAGATAAATGTTTGCTCTCGGGTCATGGGTGTTTGTGACGTCATATTTGTGTATGTCCATGCCACCCGCACCACATGGCATCATGGTGTATCTGTGTAAACGTTTATTTATTTATTTACAACAATATTTATAAAAAAAAACTGATATAATTTGATTTTCCTTAGTCTAGAGTTTAGTAGAATCAACCGAAAAATGTAAAGACATGGAAAGAAATGGTTTTGTATTTCCATCTTGGCTTGTCACACGCGAGTGTCGTCAGTGATTCCATTGTTTTGTGGATGTCCAATTTTTAAGCTTGCTACAACTTAAGGTGAAGCAAAACCTGGAGGAGATCTGACAGTGACAGCTTTGTTTTTGAATATGTACCAATTCTTCAAAGCAGCACTTGACTAGCGTTGGGGAGTATTACAAATACCTTTTAAATAGTAAGAGACGAGCCCAACTAATGGTCAGTGATGACATCGTTAATGATGGTGAACATAAAATACGCGTGAACACGAAAGTACTATAAGATAGATGAGATCATTCGAGTACTTAGCTATATATGCAGGTAAACTTCAATCGAACAGCGGAGCCTTAACGACATGTATCTAACGATAACAACCGGCATCAGAGCTTATCTTACCTCAGTTCATCACTTACCGACAAGCCGCTGGACCATAAACACTTTATATGACACACACACACACACACAAATTACCTTCTTTAAAATATGGGCATACTTCTTCTTATCTTCACGGTCTACACTCCCCCATCCCATGCTGTAGCACACACGGCCGGGTCGTGGCGGCGAAGGTGCAAGACATGCGACACCCATGTGTGGGGCGTTCGCTAGCTGGAACGGTCTCTCCAGGACAAGTAGCGCAATGTCGTTGTACAGAGATACTGGGAAAATGCACCTGGATAAATTGCATCCAACGGCATCTGTCGCGGTGTTAGTCTATGACGATGATGTTAGAACATGGAAGAAGAAGTGGTCGATCATTTATTTTACCGTCCATTCTACTATCGGCTACCCGATCGAGACACGTTAATGCCGAGATTTATCGATGGGAGCACGGATGTTCTGGAGCTATCGTAACCGAAACTATCGGATGTCCGAAATAATTTAATATCCGTAACCGTACCCAACACACAAAATTATTATACATATATCCGTGTCAAATTAATATAAAAGTTATTACCAGAAGTCGTTGTTATTATCATTAAGATATCACCTCTCTGCCTCGATATAATGTCGATCACTATGTGCAATGATTGAAACTGGAAATTCTAATCATGTGCAAAACAAGTTCATTACTTTAACATATGCTCTTTAACATATGCTGTTTTATTAAATAAATTTAACATATGCTCCGAATTTTAACATATGCTCTTTTATTAAATAAATAAATAGCATACACAATATCATAACAGGAAACAAAATATGTATGAAACGTTTGTAGAAGGGCGCTACTTATTCTAATGTTACGAAGCTTCCCGAAGGATAGCCGAGAAGAGAAAGTCGGCAGGCTTACGAAGTTTCTGGAAGGGTGGCCGACCCTTCCAGTGAGAACAGAGAGCACAGAACAGAACAGAAGTGGAAAAAGGCTCTGCGGAATTATTTTGGCATTTTATGAGCCTACGAATCCTGACACGTAAAACTAATTAATATGAAGTCACATACTTCTGTAGTAGTCCTCGTGTGTGATAAACTTAGCCACGTCTCGTTCTTGGTGTTTGTACAATTCTAGCTCCGTCTGTGTGTCCCACTCACCGGCCCTGCATTTTAACTGGAAAATAAATTGGCGTTACAGAGTCCATTGTGTAAATTAAAGGCCTCAGCAGTGTGTGTAAGTTGAAACGTGTCTTTATTTATTACACTCTTATTAGTGTGCAACAAACAAGATGTTGTTACAAGTCCCCCTAGACTCCATAAACCATGTATCGTACACACATAATCTACAATAATTATATTAATTAATACTCTAATAAATGCAATATTCAATAATATTAATAATTAAAATAAGTACAATCATTAACTTCCGGTATATGCAATATTATATAAATTAAATCCTAAAATACATTTAATGTTAACAATAATGTATACCTAATAATAATTTAGATAACTGAATTGTGATTAATTTATAATGTAAACAATTAAGTGTTAACTAGTGTTAGATGTTACAAATACGAGCCTCCGCGATTTTGTACGGTATTCAAAAAAAGGTCATCGATCTGACATTAGAACATTGCTGCAACAATGGCCCACTTGATAGCCCATGTGGTCACCGCCGCCCTTGCACGTCCATAACACTAAAGGCATAGCCGACATGGCTGGCCAGTATAAGCGGGTCTTCTTCAGTTATTACTGTCAGAAACATGTCACCGTAGATTCTGGCGACGGCCAAGTGAAAAATTCTGCCATTATACCGTTGTTCATAATAGTAACGTTATAATTTGACATAACTGAGTTTATCATTGTAAAAGAAAAGAAATTAAAAGCAAATAAAACTTATATTCATCATAAGATGACATATTAATTAATATGATAATCGAAAGTTTGCAGCAAACCTCGTTTGGTGTGAAACTTTTCTTCCGCTTCTTCAGTTTGTGCGCAAGTGTCATTACCACAGAGGGATGGATTAAAGTGCCTCCTCCGAGATAGTCGGCTTGCGACCAGACATCACTATTACTGGTTTTTCTAAAAAAAAAAAGAAAAAGAACGGGAAGAAAATCGAGTGTGTTACCAATGAGCCTGGTGAAGTGAGCAAAACCTTGAAAGATCATCAAGACTTATTTAAAATGATCGGAATACTTAATAACAACAACACACGAACAAAATAAAGGGAAACTTAAAAAAGTACACGGAACACAATTTTAGCACACTTTTGGTACAAATAAAATGGTTTGATTGATGTACATTTAAAATATACTCTATGGTTAAATTTTTAGTCATTAGGGAATCGTAAATGTAAGATTAGAGGGCTTTTCAAAAAATGTTTATTATTTGGATGTGAATATGCCCAAATTATTTATCATATTTAAATCTCAGGTTTTCTGTAAAGTTGGACAAATCAATATTAACTGTCAAGAGTCATTACATAACACGTATACAATTTCTCTTCAACAATAAGTCATATTCTTACAGTAGGCGTATTGCTATTTCGTCTCGAGGAGAAATATAATTCTGAGTTCGCAGTTTCGTATCAACACCATCTATGTAGGTTAAGCTAGGTCAGAAATAGTTACGTAAGGCTTTTAGGTGGCGTGTGCGGTGTTCCTGCGAGCGTCTTAGTGAACTTCAGTTCCATTTCAACTTCGAGAAGGGTTCATAAAAGGGATCAAACACCTTCGGGTGTGTATTATGCAGATAATGCAACTTACTGGAGAAGCGCTACCATCCAGGGAAATTCACCGTATAGAGCAAATTCATAAGTTTTCCTCGAGTTTGTGTCACGAAACACAAAGTGACTGATTGCACCAGGATTACTCCAACCGCATTGGGATATTCTTGGCTTTATGGGTTCATCTTTAACAACCACAACAGGTTTCGATGTTGTAGACGTGATGGCCGGTTTGGTTTCCTCATAAGTTGTTTGGGTACCGTCTTCACTCTGCTTATTTTGCACGTCATTGGTTTTACAACATACTTCAAGGTAGTGAGGACAAGTATTTGTTCTGTAATAAAAACAATGGTTTTTAGTAATGACAATTTTGATTTTTTTATGTTAATAGCAGACGACCCACATGATGACAGTGGTCACCGTCGCCCATGGACACCAGCAAGACCAAAGGTATCATTGATGCGTTGTCGGCCAGAAAATGAGAAGGTAAGAAAGAAAGTACTGGCTCTCATACCCCCAGCCGGAATACGACGAGTCGTTTGGCGGCTGACTCAAGCAAGAGGGTGGTAGCTAGCCAGGTAGGCTTTACGGAAAGATAATAATACCAGTAACAATATTAATGAGTTAATAATATTATTGATAATATAATCCTTACGAGAAGTCCACTAAGCTGGCTGGCTTCTGTCGCCTCTTACGACACCCTGTTCTGATATGTGGAAAATTGCTTAATGGTACTTAGTAGACGGGCGATATGGTCGCCAGTGCATCACCTTTATCGCGTCTTTAACATCACAGGTGTGATTGAACTACTGCTAACCAATGAGAAAACCGTACAACTTCGTGTAATCTGGCTCGCCAGAGCTACGTTTACTCGAAGTAAACGGATATCCGTTTTTGTAGAGTATGGAAGTCAGTAACACCTTCCTAAAAAATTGCAAATTTGTGCTCAAAAGCAATATTAGCCTTGAATCTGATATGAGGTTTATTTAAAGTTTAAATGAAATCGGAATATGCCTATAGCAGTATGATATTAAAATCCACACCCAGATGATTTGAGCTTAAGCAAGCAAGAAAGTTCTGTAAAACTAGTTGGTTACAGAATATTTCCTTCTTGTTTTGTCATTTTACTTGTACCTTAAGTCTAACAGCCCTTCACCATCTTCTATGACGATCTTGGTTTTAGAGTTGCACTGGTAATACAGAACACAAATACCAGACTCGTTGTCGTCTGTCGTACAGTCGGTAGTGGAAAGTGCTGTAAAAAGAAGAATTAAGCATTAGATGACAATGATACATATCTTAATCTAATAAATCCTATTGAGAAAATTCTTCCCGTAAGCGTAACAATGTGTAAGAGGTACAGTGAGGTGTATGTATGTATATACCGCATATATGTACATATTTATACAAATTTAAACACTATACATACTATGTAATATATATATCCGACAAGGTCATTAGTATAGACGTGAAACGAAACCCAGTACGGTATCCGAGTGATGGCAGCACCGTCGCGATGACGTCGATACTCGGCTAACATCGTGCTACAACAGAGCTTAGCTCGTGGCGTGACGCCGGATGGAGCCACAGTTGACATTCTGCGGTCAAAGAGAACGATTCCTCCGCACTAGGAACTGTTATTTGTTTCGTTTGCCCGGTGTGAAGTGTTTGTTAACAATTAATTAAAAGTGTTAAACGGTCCACACTATGTTTGACAATGCTATTAAAACTACTGGCATTGCCGACATATACATATATGTATATTTGTATAATTATTTATTTAAAAACACTGTTTATACATAGTATTTTTGATTCCTAATATGCATGGTAATCGTCTCTTCTCAATTATACCAGAAGGTTGACTGGCTCAGAATGCCAATAGCATTAAGTTTTTTTTTGGTTCATCATCATCATCATCTCAGCCGGACAACGCCCACTGCTGGGCATAGGCCTCCCCCAAGGATCTCCACAACGATCGGTCCTGCGCTGCCCTCAGCCAGTGGCTACCCGCGACCTTCACCAGATTGTCGGTCCATCTCGTCGAGGACTAATCCAACCCACTGAGCTGTCTCTCATTTTTGGTTTATAAGTAATAAATAAATCACAGGTATAAATTGTGTTACAAACCTCCAGTTGGAGTGAGGTCCACTTTGGTTTTATTTGGTGTAACGGCCAGATCAGCCACGACATCGAGGACCCAGTTTGCGGTGTTCTCGTCATTCGTGCCGGTCGCAGTCCAGGCAGGCAGGAATAGGGAAGCGATTAATGTCGACAGTAAAACGAATCTGAAAAAGGTATCAGAATAAGGTATTGCGCTCAAACATTTCTATCATTAGGCTACCATTTTTGAATAGATTGAGCAGATGGAGAGATTAAATAAATCTTAATGAGATTCAATATTACTATTTAGACTCGCAAATTTACAACGTCCAAGGCGTAATCCTAATTCCCCGTTTAATTCTAAACGTTTATTTAATTTATTTTCTAATTTAGAATCTATTTATATGTTTCAAAGTGTGTACGCAGCGCAAAAATGGCTCTGTCATACAGGCCATTCAGTGCGTAAGACCCACACATGTATACGGCACTATCGTTGTTTATTGAATAAACAATATTATAATTATTTCCAAGAATACTGTACAGGAAAAACATATATCTGTGTGATCAGAGCCCATACCATCCTCTTAAATGCCAAATAAAATTGTATCTAGGCACAAATATTAGTAGTGAAATTTGTGAAGGTAATTATTATGTTACAATACTCATTTTTTTTGCAACTAAATGCAGACAGGGATTGGTGTACGTATATATATACGTACATATACCAACATGTACGGGAATGGGCGCTAAGATAAAAACTTCTGTCACGTGTCAAACGAAAGACTCCTTACATAGAACACAGTTATTTTTTGTTTTTATTATTTCAAAACGCATAGTTTAACAGATACAAACAATCACTCGATAATTTAATACCGTCTTCTTGTTAAACTAAAATTAAAATACAGAACATATATTTATAATTATAAATTATACACGTGTACCTGTGCTCGGGCAATATTCTCAGCATCACTTACATTCCTTTACTTATATTTTATATCAATAATTTAGTTCAGTTTCACTTTATCTTTTAAGTTATCATGTTTTTATTAGACAAGTTTATTCCTCTTTTTACATACATAAGTTCTCAATGCAACTTTTAAGTTGATAAATAACTTGTAACTGTTGTTGGGGTGGACCTGATTCCCCATGACACAGGTTTTTAACCTACAATGGGAACCGGCTTTCACAAATAATGTGATTCTACACAGTTTTTGATATCAATTTATTGTGGCACTATTTTGTATTTTGGTGGACAATAAACGTGTATTATTATTATTATATCCACTATTTATAATAAACTCCATATAAATTCTAGTCACAACATTTCCACTGGACTACTTGTCGGCCAGGAAATAAGAAGAAGGTAAGAAAGAAAGCACTGGCTCTCAAGTCCCCGGCTGGAACACGACAAGTCGTTTGGCGGCTGACTAAAGCTGGAGGGTGGTAGCTAGCCAGGCAGGCTTCACTAAAAGATAATAATAACAGTAATAACATGAATGACTTAATAATAATACTGATAATATAATCCTTACGCGAAGCCCTACCAACAAGCAGGCTGGCTTCTATCGTTTCTTACGACACCCTGTTCTGCCAGCTAAATATTGGGGAATATTATAGGCCGCCCCAATACAATTGATTATATATTTAAATGATTGATATGTATAAAAATGTATCTATAATACACCCGTTGTGATACGTAAATATACAAAATAATACAACTTTATATTGAAAACTTACCTCATGTTGGCGGTAAATAAATAAATCTTTGTCGAAATGATTTAGTTGGCGTTGCTGCGCGCCGCAAGCGTCATCGCACAACTGCGCTTGAAGAGGAGACATGTATAAGAAACATAGCATAGTTGCTCGGGGGACATCGGGTTAAATTGATGCTGTGTCAATTGCGTAATTAATGATGGATATCCATTCTTACGTCAGGTTGTTCGAAGGAGGTATGGCGATCGGGGAATTATTTTGATCAATAACGTGAACTCTCTCTAAAATGTATACTATAGATCACTAAGAGGAAGGTAATCCTGCGCCTGTACTTAACGCTTTGCAGATTGGTTTCACAAATAAGCCTTATTGCACGCCCTTCCACCTAGTCCAAGGTTGATAGATGAAATTTGGTAGCACCGGCCCAAATGTGACAACAATACTCCACACATGAGCGTACCTGAGCTTTATACACAGTTTAACGTTGATTCGGTGTAAAGTATGCCGCACCTTTATCAGGACCACAAATTTCCTTGCAGCCGCTGTAGTCTTGGACTCGATGAATAGACCAAAGTTGAGATTCGAAGAAACTTCTACTCGCAACAATTGTGGACGGTTATTACATTCTAAGAATACATTCTGAAAGTAGGAGCCAAGGTAAACGAGCTCCTCTTGGCGTTGAACAGATACATCCGTGGTTTTCTGACGTTGAATCTCACAAATTACATCGCCCCATTCTGAAGCTGCCCGAAGTGTGAAATTCATAAGTTCATAAGTTCTCTCATTCGGACTTTATTTCGTCCTTACTGCCCCGAGAGTTTGGCAAGTATTTCTCCCGTACTTTGCTGTCTGTCTCCTTACTCAATAGAGTGATAGAGAGAATGGATTCCTGAGGAACTTCCGTATTAGTAGCCATTGATTACGATGAACAACTATCGATGACAACTGAGAATCCGTTCGCTCTGAAAGACATTTACCCAACCGATAAGGCTTAAGAATAAAGCTGGAAGCTTGCTAACCAGACGGCGAGCGCTGCCCCTGGCCTCACCTGATAAGTAACTGACACACGCTTGAAGGTCCCTAATCGACTGGTTTCAGTGAAATTGTTATCGGTCACTGAGGACACCGTTTTAGTCTATATTAATCTTGGGTATAGCTGGAATTGTAACACCACAACTGAAATGCCGATTTAAAAGAAGTCTTGAACAGTTTCTTTCGGGGTTTCTTTTCCTTAATGATAAACAACCGTTTCGAAGCGACCACAGAAGTAAAAATGACGTGCATAAGTGTATTTACGAAATATCTAAAAGATTAAATGATTTTAAATATTAATAATAATATAGGTTTAATGACATTGTAGTAAACTTAATGTATCATTATACCCCAATATCCCTGATTTGTGCTATAAACATCTTATTTATTATTCTATATTTTAATTACACCAGCGAGATATAAGGTTAAGAGTGGATGATATCAATTTTTTCTTAAAAAAACTTAGGTTCATTGCAAATCACTTAGCCTTTTGTGTTATGTACAATCAAAGAAATGATGGGACCCTTATATAATAATTCGTGTGCCTGTTTGTCTGTCTTTCATCTGTTACACTGACAGTACTATCAAACGACAAGACGTATATGCCATTTTCTCACTAAATATCAGGCGATCTCGACATTAATAATATGGTCGAATGCTCGCTAAAATCGAATGAAGGATAGGAATGTGGAAATGTGTTTTATAAGACACGTAAGACATTTCATAAAAAATGATAGATGGCGAAATAAGTCTTGTCGTGGAACGCAAGCAATATATTGTTATTATGATATCAGAGAAAATAATTAATTAAATAGTGTAGTTAGTTGTTTCATAGCTTGAATTGAATGAACAGTTATGATCCGTATTTTCGATACTTTTTTTGAACTGATGATAGCTCCGTTCATGTTGTATCAGTATAATGCAGGAATTCCCAAAGTGGCCGATATCGACCCCTGGCGGTAGAAATCGGTTTCCTAGGGGTCGACATAAACGATAACTGACAAACATTTTCTCCCTTAAAAACTAGAACTAATTATGTTTAATTAATACATTAACATTTGAAAAAATTGTATCACAATCAAGTGTCATCGACTACAAGTCTAAAAACATGTATTTGAATTTGAGTGGATGAATAAAAAGTATTTTATTAACGATTGAAAATTTGAACAATATATATATTTAATATATAAAATTTTCGTGTCACAGTTTTAGTTACCATGCTCCTCCGAAGCGGCTTAACAGATTTTGATGCAATTTTATATATGTATATATTCAGTAGGCCTGAGAATAGGTTGTTATCTATTTTTTATACCCCTAAGTGATAAGGGTGGTCCACCCCAAATTTTTTTTTTATTTTTGGGACAAAATATTTTATTTTTTTATGATATGGAATTAAAAAAATACATACAACCTTAAATTTTCACCCTTCTACCATCAACTCCTATTTTTAATAGCGGTATTAGTAATTCAATAATTTTCTATTGCGTTAAGGAATTGATATTGTTTTAATTTAATATTTAATAGTATAATTATTAAAAAATTCGATATATATAATTAACACTAAACCTACCGACATATTTATATATACCTATTTCTACCGATGCTGGTCAAATGACAGCTTTTGAAATAAACATTATAGTATTTTCCAGTTGAGTTTCAAGTTGTAATTAATACAGAATTTAGCATAAACAATAAACACAAAATAATTATCATATAATAATTAAAAAACATTTATTTTATAAAATCTCAAAAGCGGTCGTTTGACCGCTCTGGTGTCTGCATACAGCCCGGGGACGTTTGGATAGAAGCATTTAGTGCCGTACGCGACCATGCCGTACACCGCGAATCGCATTTCGGCCTGATCGTCCTGTGAACCAAATAATTATTATTACCAAACAATTCTTTACATTATTTAGAAATAAGAAAAAAACTTTAATGCATTTAAAGTAAATTGACATTTTTACGGATTAATACATTTATTGCATACGGAATACTTGCTGTGTCGCCAATGCAGCCGTTTTTTGTTCTTCTGGCGCACTCTATGATCAACGAATTTAAATAGAAATATTTCGCACCTTCAGAATTAAAGTGACTTAACTCAAAAATTCCAATTTATGGGATATGACGATAAAAGTTTTCAAAAATGTATGGACTTGAGTGAATTTAAAGAGACTTATGTATGAGGTTTTCCCTTTTGCCCTTTCTCACTCATAATTCGGGCTCTTTCTCACCATGGGGTTTTAGAGTAGGCTTTTTTAAGTAAATTTATAGTAAAATCTGGAATTTCAGGAATTTTCAGTTAAGTCACTTTAATTCTGAAGATTTTGATGCGATTTGATATGAACACACTTGGTCTCTGATGATCCAATCATAAAAGATAATAGAAAAAAAAATCCTTATTTTGATCAGGTAGAAAGTGAAGTGGTGGTAATTAAATTTATATTCATATCATTCAGTGTATTCAGAGTATTAATAATGACTGTGATAAAAACATATAATCATTCCAAAGAAAACATCGCGGGAAAATCTGAATACCATAGACTTCACTATAATATTGTCAAAGGTGTATAAAACCTACAGGTTTGCAGTCTGCCTAGTGCTATTACCTTAATTTGTTACCTATCGTATCGCTTTTTTATATTACTTTAATTTGCTTTAATTTTTAATTACCCTTTTTTTAAGTACCCTTTAAAGGTAAACCTTATATAGTCTATCATCTATGGTTGTAAGTATAGTTTTACAAGTCTATAAAAGATGACAGCGTCGACACCATTGTCATTTGACAGCATACCAATACTATTAATTGCTAAATAAATGTCAATGTCAGTTAGGATTAAGACTCGTTAATTTAATCCAAATAAAACTTAGGAAAATGAAACGAATTGTTTATAAACATTATTACTTGTTATAGTTAAAGTTTAAAAATATAATGGCCGTGAGTACCGTATGCAGGATATGCATGGACCAACAATCAAATATGACGGAGTTGTTTGAACCTTTTTCGGAGAAATTAATTAGCATGATTGAATTTTGTACTGGAGTTTTGGTAATTGCTGTTTACTTTTTAATTAATCATTTAATATATAGTGATTATGTTATCAAATACGTAAAATAGTCAATAATAGCAGTTATATATATCTTCTCATTTGTAATAATGTTTTATATAACTTCTCATTTGCCTGTGTAAATTTTGTAAAAATTTGTTGTGTACAAGCTTTCTTCGCTCGGGCACGTTGAGTATTGTATGTTATGGTATTGACTAAGCTTAAGGAGTAACACATATTTGAAGTCTTGTGTATTGGTTAAAACCAGAACCTAAGTACCTTAGTATGTGCCATGCCTACGTACTGTATAATGATTTTGAATATATTGAAGTGGTGGACCCTTTCCCTCCAGGTCGTGAGAGGAGATACAAACTTACATAACCAAATATAATAAAAAATGGAACTATTATCAATGACTTAAACTAAGACTTATGATTTGTTTCTAGCTACAAATGGAGGATGGCTTTCCATCTCAAATATGCATTAAGTGCCTTGCTGATCTACAAATAGCACATAAATTTAAAATTAAGTGTGTTGACTCAGAAAAAGTATTTCAAGATTTGATAAAATGTAGTCATAATATTATTAAGAATAAGATTCAGTTTGAAAAGAGTCATCAATTTATAAAACTGGACTCATGTATGGATGATAATTATAATGTGTCTAATGATGCTGAAGACAGAAGCAGGGATCTCATAGAAGAATCCAATTGTAGAAATAATGTTAAAATAAAATGCAACAGTACAGTAAAAAAGACACAACTAAGGTATTTTTTTAAGATTTTTTATTCATATGAAAGTATCTAATGCATAAGCATATTGGATATTATTATTTTATCTATAAGGAATTAACTAACATGTATGGCCATTGCAACATTAAAAATTTATCAAGTGAGTTATGACTTTTTATATACTTATTATTAATTTCATCTACTCTTTAATGTACTAGAATATTAATATATAGTATTAAACGCTGTCTCTGTATGTTTGTTTGTATGTGAAAATCTCAAAAACTACTGTACTGATTTTCATGTGGTTTTCAGTAATAGATAGTAATTTATGAGGTAATAGGTATATGGTGGAAATGTGAACATCATATACACCCATAAGTCAGATTTATATCCCCCTCTAAATCAAATTTAGAAATCTGAGTCAGAAAGGTAGGTAGATAAACTCTGGTAGGTCTCATTGTTCCATTGGATTGGTGGATTAGTTCGGATTGTGGCCTACCCAAGTTTTCAAATATTTTAAGTCCTAAGGGTCCCACTTAACTACTGTACCATAATCATGAAAATCAGGATGGACTTAATTTGTAGTACCATTCTCTGCACAAGCAATCTATAGAGATGGTTGTGAGTTATGGTAGATGTGGTTAGACTATAAATTATTTATATAGTACATATACTTAGTTATACTACAGCTAAATATATAATTTTATTTTAGTTTATTACATTTAAATTCAGTACAGGAATGCATTAATATGACTGGCCTCAAAATCTTAGTCAATGAAACAATGTTGCTTGGATAAACTTGCTTAAGAACTAACTGATGTGGTTATTATGTACTCCCGCTAAATCATACAACAATACCTTTCATTTGGTATTAGATGGTTTGATGCTTGAGTGTTTTTATTGTGTGTGTATATTCCATGTACCCAAGGTATATGTATTGAACTTTTAGAAGGGAACACTAAAACAATATCATTTACACATACATAGCAAGTTATTAGCTTTGTGTTCTCTCTCCGTTTCAAATATTTACTTCTATTTTCTACTATTTTCAGACTTTTAAATTATATTTTTTTAATTTTGTACAATCCAAACCAATAAACTTTTATCACACACCAAAATTCAATTTAAATCGCTAGATTTCAAATTATAGTTTAGTTTACGAAGACCAAACTGAGTGACTATACATCATATCTAAGTACTATAATCTCTCTAATTTCCAGTATAAATAAAGCAAAGAAAATTGTAAAACCAAATGTTGTTTCTAGTGAAGCTAAGGTCAATTCTAGAAGAGGACTCAATAAGTTCAAAAGATTGTATTGTGAACTCTGCCAGGTGGCATTCAGCAATAGGAAAGAGTCAATGGAACATAAAAAGAGACTCCACAAGGAGGTGAAGAGCTGGATTTGTGAGGTTGGTCCTGTATTGTATACAAATTGATGTACAAGTGGTTTTTGTTGAAGCCCATATTGCAATATCTGAGACATAAACGACCCCGTAGCCCAGTTGGTAGTGACCCTGCCTGCCGAGCGTGGGATCCCGGGTTCGATTCCCGGCCGGGGCAGACATTTATGTCACAGATAAACGTTTGTTCTCGGGTCATGGGTGTTTGTGATGTGATAATTGTGTATGTCCATGCCACCCGCAACACAGGGAATCCTAGTGCGGGGGTGTGAGTGTGTAAAGGTTTATTATTATTTATTATAAAGGGAAGGCTATGATTGTTTCGCTCTAGTTTTATATTCAGTATATTTCGACATATTATTTTGTGTATATACTGTTTGATTTCAATGATAATCAATTTACACATTCATCAGGCTTTATTAATTTACTGTCAAATGTATCTCCTCTAACTGGTGTCACCTCGAACAGGGTAGTTGTGAATCCAACAGTTTTTCGTTATTTTTAATAAATATAAACTTATTGTGTAGTGATTGTTAATAGTGTTGGTTACATTGTTTCTGGATAAATTTATTTTATGATGTTGACGTGTAACGTGCTAATTGACACATTAAGCTCGTTATGAAATTTAATTCGTAAATTTGACATTTTATGACCTATAAAGGATTATTCGTAAATATGTCAATGTCATGAATTTGCTTTGATTGCAAGTGTTACCAACAGTTGAACTAACTCTCCACTAGATTAAATTTCTAAAACCAGAAACCATGCACAATAAGCGGCGTTCGATTGAAAACCATAAAATATTCCACGAAACATATTTTTTGGTTGAGTACAAAAATCTTATAAAAGGAACTCTCTGGAGCAGTTCGGGAGTAACTCGCTGAAGTACTTCAAAGACTGTATGTACAGTTGGCCAAGTCTTTAAAAATAAAAGTGGACTGTTTTCCGTTGTGGCGAGATGCTGGTGAATAACCTAACCTAACCAGTGAGGGATGCAGTATAGCGGTGGGTCAGGAGTAGTACTTATATGATGTACTGTACTGTGTTTAGGTGTACGGTGGATGGCAGGTGGGCGTATAATTCCAGGGTATTTAGATAGTATGTTATGATATATTGAGTCACCAGACATTAATAAATGAAACATTGTCTGTGGTACGTGCCAAAAAACCTGGAGCCGAGAGCCTAGTGCTACCGTCGATTAAGCATTGATTCCGAATATCTTCTGTAAGATTATGAAAAGAAAGAAAACCTCCTATTATTGCCCGAGTAACATCGGTAAGAATAAATCGCCAACCAAAGTTATGACGCAAGCCTAAATTTAACACTAAATGAACATAACCTTATTTATGTATTAAAGATGGAACCGTTTGCCGCACACGACTGGTAATTCGTTTTTAAACGATTTACACCGAGGGCTTTTTTGGGACACACATTAATCACTCCCTGTGTCCACTAAAAACTGCATTTTAGATCGTTGGTCAGTCGTCGGCCGCCATTATAGACTACTCTGTGGGTTTTCCATTTTATAATTGCACAGTGATACACATTTTTTTTGCTTGATTTCCTTAATATGTTACCAGCAATAAGGAATTTCTTATAGTTGTAATTTAATCTCCGCACTGGTGTACGACTTCGATGTCAGGTATAGGGACGGGATCGATCGTGGGCTTCGGTGTTTGATCGCATATGACCTGCAGCCATCAGCGCACTATCATGTTTAGTGAGCTTGGTTATTTATCTGGCCATAGTATCCACCGCTGACTCTTACCTCATCATCGACATTGAAGCGAATTGCGGAAACGCCGCTGCGTCGTCGTGGACCCTATCCGCTAACTCTGCTAGTTCTTGGTGCGAGACATTTGGTTGGAATGCTAGTATTGCTTGTAGGTTCCTTAGTCCATCTGATTTAAACTCATATTTCAACTCAAAAACATTTGTTGAACCATAACCTCCGACTAAAGTAATTGTTTAATTTTCTTCTGACGCGACATGGAAAGCCGGTTAAACAGTTTTGTCTTGAATACTTTGTACTTTCTGTCTCGGGCGGAGTTTCTATTATACTTTACAGAATATTGTCCTTCTACGCTGGAGAGCACATAATAGCTCTTTGTGTTATCATCCGTTATTCTTGCCAGGTTGAACTGTGCCTTGATTTGCGCAAACTATATTTTCAATCTTTCGTACCAAAAGGGACTGCTGATTTTCGATCATCATCATACCCTTTTTCGTTTGGTGGAATGCTGAAGTCGCGAGGGCAGTCATTTAAATTATTTTATTTTTTAAAAGTAAATTACCTTGTGTTAGCTTCCTTGGAAATAAATATATTTTTTATATTTCAAACTGTTTTTCCTTTATACATGTTTTTTACGTTAACAAATTCATGTTCTACCCTGTACTAAGCTGTAATCTCCAATCAGATTCCACTTGTAATCTATTTCCGTATTTGTTTTTAGCATATATATAAGAACAGAGAATGCCTTTTTACAGAGGTATGTGCTGTTGATAAAAGCAGTAAATATTTCACTGCTTCTTCTGATATTTCCATATAATTTTTGTTACATTCACCCAAAAACTTAATAAAGAGGATTCTTTGAAATTACATTTCGAAGTGGAATCACACAATGAAGTGATCAGCGTGTTTATTGACGTCAACTACGGAATTGTTCATACAGAACATTCACCTCGTTTTTTTCATTGAATTTAATTAGTTCACAGAGCCATCAGGCACACAAGCGGTATACTGAGATTGATTCCTTTATCTTCTATTCTTCACAAATTTTTTATTATTATTTTATTTTTATTACAAATGCCTACTAAATTCTGATTTTTAAACTGCCTTATCTGATTCCTGGGCCTCTAGATAATGTCAGATTTTGATAATATTTAAAGTTGATCACGTTATAATGTATGATTATAAGTTATCGATTTGTTCTTTACATCCTCAAACTTTATTGGTTTTTTGTCACGAAAAAAATATTACATTGTCTAAGCCGCTAAGACTGAGGGAGATTTTGATTTGTAGTAAGCAAATCAATTTTATATCATGGCAATCATTTTGTAAACGTAAAGTGTATATCGATTCAAAAATGTATAAGTAAAAAATTCTTGAAACCTTTTAATATTTTTAGGTATGTGGCAAATCGTACGCACACAGGTCATCTCAAATAGCCCACAGACACTCCCACTATCCTGCGCGGTTCGCATGTCACCATTGCGATTACTCCACCTACAATAAATACGATTTGATCAAGCATGTCCGAATCCATACAGGCAAGTACTAAATCAACTAATCAATTGACGATCCCGTAGCCTAATCAGTAGTGAGCTTGTATACTGAGCCAGGTACCAGACTGGGGCAAATATTTATGCCTTTTGAAATAATATGCCTCCATCTTATTTATTATTATGTGGCAGATGTTAGAACATGTTCAATGCAGTTTAGTCCTGTTAAGTTTTTTTTAAGCTTGATATATTTTTGTCGATGTATGCTAGTTATGGTTTTGTAAAGGTTTCTGGTACATTATTTTTATATTATACGAGACAGAATAATGCCTTAGTGCATCTAGGTGGATTTTGGTATAGTGGGCTTACTATATTAATGGCTCGTGACTACTATCGTTTGAACTGAGATTAGATCAGATTCACAGATAAACTCCACAAAACATGTATAATTTGCAATGGGTATTGAAATATTTTGAAAAAAAATTATAACCTAAAGAAATTATCTTCCAATTCTTAATACATCCTTGTATAATTACAGGTGACAAATCGTATAAATGTGCGCAATGTCCAGCTGCGTATCGTACATCATCGAATCTACGCACGCACGTACGTCTAATGCACGAGCGAACGCGCGCGCACGCGTGTCATATATGCGGCAAGACGTACAACGACCGGGCTACCCTCAACAGGCATATTGATGCGCACAACGACATCAAACGGTGGGTAGTTTGGGTTATTATAACACATGCTGACAAATATATATCATACAAAATTATATTCATTACAACCAATAATTGGATAATTTTTGGATCTTCTCTCACAATTAGGTTGAGGCCGCCGCGCTGGCTTAGTACAGATTGGCAGACTTCAACCAACTGTGTGATTCTCAAGAGTTCTGATTTTACTTGTAATGATCAATTTTCTTCATGCTAGCAAACATTTCTATGGTAGAGTGCTTACTTTCTTATTTACAAGACACAGACTTTCTTATTTACAAGATGTTTACCGTGCTGTGAGCTGTTAAAGTTTAACTAAACTACAAAGTGGATTCATCGCTTCTTTTGGTGACAATAGATGGTATTCATTTCTATTCCAGATATGTCTGCGAAGTCTGCCATTCGTGCTTCACACGCCGCTGCTACTGGAAGAAGCATCTCCAGAAGCAACACGACATCGTCATCCCCAGCTGCAGGCCTGGCAGGCCCAAGGCCGAAGTTCTGCTTTTGGAGCGAAGCGAGACAGTCACGTAGATTAAAAAGAATAATACGCGGGTAGGACAAATTTGTATATATTTTGCTACATGTTAATAGGTAAATGAATCTACATTTATATATATACCTATACGGTAGCACAGGCCCATAAAGTTCAAAACGGATTTTGGACGACAAGAAGTGACATGACAGAGGCAGAAATGGAAACAAATGTTAAAATTACAATAGAAGCAGAAACAAAGTTAATACATAATAAACTATTTTTACATACTTTGTTTTAAAATCAACGAATGTTTCTATAAGTAGTAATGTATATCAATATGTAGGTATATTATTCCACACGCACTGAATGAATAAATAGGAGCAAAAAATGTTTTTTTGATTTTGGCAAAAGCTCTTCTGGAACAGTGTTTATGCCAACAAACTAGTACAATGACCATCTAAATGTACACCACTGCCACATATGAAGTTCTATAACATTTCAATCTAAGAAGGAAACCGAAAGCTCGATTACTTCTCGCTCTCCGACACTTCAACTAAAAAGCGTGCACGGATATTTTTTGGGAAAATTTGGTAGCTGGGTTCTAAATGAGGCGAAAGCAAATAAGGTTTTTAAACAATTTAGTTAAGATTACAATTATCAAAATTACTTTACTATTTTATGTTTCAATTACTGTAGGCTGCGTATAGGCTCACTGCTATACAAGCTGCAACAGACACGCGTCCATCCCCGTCTGCTATCCGAGAAAAACTAGCGAAAGCCGCAGATAGGTGCTCCGTTCACTGCTCGAGGGAGAGGGTAGATTCTTCGTTCCCCCACCACGTCACAGTATACAGCGTATACGCGTGAGATGACAAAAGCTACACATATTGTCATGCATTATAAACGTAACTTTAGCATTTCAGTACTGGCACAAGACTTTACACAAATTAGACAATTGCTTTATTGTCATCAGAAATCATCTTATTCCACCGAGCAGGAAAACCTTACGAAAACACGAGTTCTATCAAGATTAAACTGATCGGTACAGACCTCAGCGCTTTCCAGCAGGAGGAATCTGGCTGGGTAGGCACGTATAACACTGCACGTACATCTCAGGATTAAACTGGGTCGTACCCCCACTATCTCGTGCGTTGTTCAGCGGGATGCAACACGGACGAGGCATTTTGGTGGATTCAAGAATGGATGAAATCCCTTACAGCCTATACACGATTTAATTAATATTAAAATTTGTGTATTTTTTTGTACTCTAATGGACAGACGAGACAGTAGACGAGCTCTCTGATGTAAGGCAGGCACCGTCGTCTATGGGCAATGGCAAATATGGACAACATTACAAGATTCATCAATGCAACGTTGTCCCCGTTCAAGTGTTCTAATTACACCTCTTTTTTAGAATTCGAAATCATAACTTCAAAATACATCAGAAGGAAGCTCATATTTCAGTTTGCATTACTGTTTACTTTGGTGCACAGGTGGTACAAACCTTAAAGAATTCGACAGTGTACGAAAATTTTATAAATTAATTGATAAAAACATTCTCATAAGTTTTTTACATTAAAAAAAGAGTATAGTAGGATACGCTTACAAATTATTTCACCATTTTATTTCAAATAGACCTTACAGAGACGTAGCTTCACCCAGTCAAAATATAAGGTAAAATATATACATAGGTTTGCCATATTGTATACATGGTTTCAAAATGACAATTTTTACAAGATTCTTATTTTATGAAAATATCTATATGTGTTCATTATTTGGTGAGAGTTCATATTGCAGTAAACCTAGTTATATCACCCACATCGACCTCCCATCTTCCTCCCGTCTTTAATGTTTAGTAGTTTAATGTAATGACACAGAATGCAACTGTCGACGTTGCACTAATGTAACACCATCCTGTATAATTCAATAAATAACAATCGGTCGATTGGCAACCACCACATGAACAAGTTTTTTTATTAGTAATTTTGAAAAAGACTTGCGCTCTCGCTGAACAAATCTACCTACCCTATGGATTATTATATTATTATAATAATATTGCGACTTGTTGTTTTAATGTACATTATTTTATTGATTAAGCTCTTTACATTTTTACTGTAATAGCGATGATTACTTACGAATGTACATTGCTATCAAAACAACATAACAGTAATATTTTTCGCCCCTTCTAATAAAAGAAATATAAAATCTTATTTTCAATAATCTTTGTAATTCTATTCAGTATTTAATTATTCACTTTTTAATTTAATTTATTGTATTTATTATTAGGATGTTGAATCTGTTTAATAATGCTTTGTTGATTAATGTTCTTCTTTTTTAAATTTTAAAATGTGTATACTCGTAGTTACCGCTTATTTATGTGCATGCAGTCTTCGCCTGTAATTGTAATGACACTAATGTTATCATCCTTAAGTTCAACAAATATGTAATGATAGTGTACATTATGGTGGCGTTCAATAAATAAATATATAAGATCATGATAAAATATATGGATAGTTATGGATAGCTTTACCACTCGGTACTCACGTCTACAATTCCAATGTAATCGAGAGTCGTTATGTATATTATCCCAACATTACTGAGGTGGCGTTAACAATGAACGCCCTAATCATATAAGGAAGATCATTCATATATTTATATCAAAAAAATAAGGGTCTTAATATTGATCCTTGGGAGACTGCCATAGTAATGTGTGCTAAATATATAATAAATATGTGTGTCTGTGTGTATATGATCGTGCGTATAAAAGAAACGAACTATGCAAACAGTATTAATCAAACCCTCAACAACATGACATAATTGTTTCAGAATGCCTTATAAGCATGTAAGGAAGACTAACATAGGGCAGTCTAGTGTAGAAATTAATGAACTAGCCAATTAAAAAGTCAAATTAAGAGGCCAACGCCTCAGAAGCGCTGCGTCCTCGTATAACCTCAACTATATATTTACATAGGTTTTACCCAACAAGCAAACTTCCATCTGTTGGTTGATAAGACCAACAGTTTTTTCAGAAGAAGAGGAGACCGTATTATGTGACTATTTATTAACTTTTGCAGCATCCAATTATGGATTGACAACAAAAGAGACCGAGAAGTTTAGCCTATAAGTTAGCACAATAAGAAGTGTCCGCCGTCACGGGAAGAAAAAGAAATGATAGGAGAGGTATGGCTCAAATTATTCATCGTACGACATTCTAAGGAACTCTAGGGACTCCGGCTTTAGCTGGGAATGCTCGAAATTAGTTCCAAATTATCATGTTCGAATTTAATTTTTAGCGATTACATTATGCTATACCAGCAATGAAATTTCGGCCGGAATCAAACCTAGAACCACTCGCCTGACAGGCCGAATCACTACCAACTGGGCTACTGGGTTGTTTATCCATTAATAATGACTACAAATAATTAATACAACTGACAACATAAATGTTATGTTATATCTATATTACAAGTCATATGATTTTAAAACTTAATTAATCGTGGATTGAATTGATTTTACAATGATGTGGGTACTTACCATATATGTTGTTCGCCGAAGTTTCAACCTAGTTATACGGATTGTGGTTATAGCTAAACATTTAGACCAAGATCTAAGGTGGGTACCAAGTGGTCTCAAGTTGGTCAAATCTTTACATGACCGGAGGCTTTTTAAGATTAAAATTATGTAACACATTCATGTAACATGGTTTTTTCTCTAAGATCATATAAAAGAATTCTAAATATAAATCTTCCAGAAAAATCTCCAAGAGGAAAACCATATCAAAATCTACTGCCTAGCAAAAGATACAAAGGACACAAACAGATCGATTTTATTTTGTATTATTTACTACACGTATATATGTAAATACATTTTATGTGTAAATATATTCTTTTACTCATTTGTATATGAAAAAGTCCACTTTATTATAGTATAAAATTACATAAACGCAAGCATATAATTTGAACTTACTTATAATAATACACACATATGACACATGTGTAATGTGTTACATTAGCGTTCCATTTCAATATAATTTTTTTAATAAATAAATAAATGTTTACACACTCACACCCCCGCACTAGGATTCCCGGTATTGCGGGTGGTATGGACATATGCAAATATGACATTACAAACTCCCATGACCCGAGAACAAACATTTATCTGTCACATAAATGTCTACCCTAGCCGGGATCGAACCCGTGTCTCCTCGCTCTCCAGGCAGAGTCACTACCAACTGGGCTATGGGGGTCATCGAAATTAACGGTGTTTGTCGTCAATTACTTAAGGTCCTTTTCGGATGGCGCAAGAGTAATGCTAGTCTTGGGCCTGCCAGGCCTGCAGCTGGGGATGACGATGTCGTGTTGCTTCTGGAGATGCTTCTTCCAGTAGCAGCGGCGTGTGAAGCACGAATGGCACACCTCACAACTGTATCTACAATAAAAATCCAGCTTTGAGTCCAAGCCAACATCCCCTGCTTTAGGTGTACACTGCTAAGCTAATGTGATGACATCTGCTACTGATAGTCGCTGACCTCTGTATCATATGGTTTAATTTCGATCGTACTCGTGTTATAGTAATGAGGTGTCTTTATATTCGTGTCCTACAATTACCCTCTTAAAAAAAAAACTTGTTTTCATGTGTTTCTATAGCAATTCTTGAGTTTTCTCCTACCGAAGATAGCTGAATTTTCTACCATGTGGTTATATTCCAACTGTGGCCAGTGTATGTTTTTATACAAGGACCTCTCTAAAAAAATTAGCGTTTAACGTTTTTCGATAGCAGTGCTAGAATCATTTAAAAAGCATTACCAATTCCTTTGCTAACAACGCGTCAGTAAGCACCTGCTTCTCCGGATGGTGCAGATAGACGGCGGTGACATAACCATTACGTGGGCCAGATGTCCTTTCGGCTGTTATCATGAAACATACCTTTTGACGTCATTATGCGAGTCCATATGTCGGTTCAACTTGGTCCGGTCGTAAAAGGTGCGCGCGCACAGCGTACACGCATGCTGACGTAGGCGCTCGTGCGTCAGACGGATATGTGCGTGCAGGTTCGATGACGTGCGGTACGCTGCAGCACATATAGGACAGATGTAGGACTTGTTGCCTGTGAGGAATAAAATAATTAAGAAGAAACTTGGAATAATTTAACATGATATTAAATGCATGTGAATCAAACGTGCTTATGAAAGCAAGATGTTTTTATATTCTAAATTATACTTGGATTGAGTCATGGATGAGGGTATACGATGGGGCCATCTCTTAGAACCGATTCACCAACGAAGTTGTAACATCTTATCGATATGGTATAGCAGCCGGGCATGCAGTCAATCTGAAATCAAGTGGCCCTGGCACTGTAACTCCTCAAAACCAAGATGGAACACTCGTATGTCTTTCGATGCAACACCTTTCTCATCCAACGCATAAAATGGTTAAATCAATCATCATAATAATTACTTATACAAACTGTATAAAGTTAAAATTTACTTCATTGGCCCATTACCGGCCTAAAACCTAGAGCGTCTTCACCCCGCTGGTTAGTGGCTGTAGTGTATGTACCTTTTAGAGATAGCACATTGACTTATGTATACCAGTGACTCGGTCAATTGTATAGCCGGTAAAGAGGGTAGTTGTCAAGTGGGAAATCTTATGATGAACAGTTAGTGTTGTGACTGACACGTTACGGATCGGACGTGTGGCTGCACCAGTAGCTGTTAAGAGTTGTGTCGGTGGACCGATTGACGTGCACTCCGATTTACAAAACCGTTCGATTTTTCCACCAGTGGTCACCCAACTACCAGAATGTCCTGAGTTTCCAACTGAATCAATAAGTTACTCAACACAGGCCAACGAGTTCTGAGTAATACTACTCTTTGATAGATATTACGAGTAGGTATAGATTTTTAACAGCAAAAATTAGATGGACGACTGATCAGATGATTTAGCCAGATACGACTACGCCATTCTCCCATTACTGTGACATAATCTAGTAATCTCGTCGATACATAATTCTTATTTCAAATTTCAACTGCCAGAAGGTAGCGCTCAACTGACTGTGGCGCAAATAGAACTACCATTAAAAAATTAATAAAAATAATTCGAAAATTGAATCAAATCTGGATTATATCCGAGATTAACTCAAACGGTGACAAATTACACTCTCCCCGATACTCAAAAATAAAAAAAGCTAAGACGAGGGTACCTGAATGTATCCTGAGATGTTTGCTGAGATCGTGTTTATTCGCAGTCTTGTAGTCGCAATGGTCGCACGCGTGCTGAGGCGGATAGTGTATGCGCATGTGTGAGTGATGCGACGAACGGTGCGCAAACGATTTGCCGCATATCTGCGAGTATCACATATCGACAATTATAAAAATTTGACGCGGTGTCTTATCTTTAAAAGTAGATGTCAAAAAAAACGATTTTATATTAAGAAAGGCATTTGAATGTTTCTATTCAAATCTAAGATATTTTTTTAATTATATCGAGCGTCTTCTATTATGTGACAGATTAAAATATAATATGTGGACTAGGAAGTATATGCGTTTACATTCACAGATAGACATGAAAAATTTCCAAAAAAAAAATTCGATGTATAAGATTTGGCTTCATTACAGTTATATTATTAGTGAGTCATTGGCTTCATTATAGTTTTATTATCAATGTGATGTCTTATGGTCTGTTGTTGTGGGGCTCAGCTGTTGATATTAAGTCGATTTTTATATTACAGAAAAAAGCAGTACGCGCCATTTACAACCTCAGGCCTAGGAATTTTAATTTTAAAACTCACGTCAAAGACATTCTTATGCGGAAAGGTTATTACAAAGTTGATGATCACTTTCAGGATAAGACTGCTTGGACATGAGTTTAATATTAAGCCAGTTTAAGTGCGTTCTGTAACTGTGAGTAAGAAAAAAAAACCCATCGGCAGTTCCTTGCCGCTTCTTCTTCCGGGACCACTCACGATAGGGATTTGTTGTAGCAATGGCGTAGTTTGACGTTCGAAAAGTGTTTTTAAAAACCAACTACGAATAAAATATTCTTTCATTTCACAAAATGTATTTCTGTGACAAAATTATATGCAGAGGAACAAACCTAGCACTATCAGCTGGGCTATGAGTTTGACTAGTATAACAATTCAAACCTCACAGATCCACAACTGTGGCTCATTGTGAAACTCCTTCTTATGTTTGTCCGACTCTGTTTTGCTGGTAAACTTCATGTTACAACTTTCACAGAACAGTTTTCTGAACTTTAATTTAACTAATCTTCTGGGCTGTTTCGCTGTCTTCTTGTATGGTCCCCGTTTCTTCATTACCTTGACAGTTTGTTTCGTTTTTAAGTTCTCTTCATCAAGGCCACTGAAAATATACAATTTACCATACTTTTAAAAAATATAATAAAAAAAAATATCGTCTTACATATTCCCACTTATAAGTTTTAATAAAACGATTGCACAAGAGCACCACACTAGATCTCTCTGTGTCAATGCCAGCATGGATATCCCTTGAAACAATACAACCATAACTGGAGTATCAAATCACACCTAAGACCCGAGAGCTAGTAAATAATTGCCACCATGGATATCTGCTTTTATAATAGTATTTTGTGTCAGATTCATTATCAGCTTATTTCATAGGCTATTTAATAATATAGGCATTTTAGAGTAATACAGCTGATTAGCAACCATATAGGCAAATTAGATATCTAAAAAGGTAGAATTGTTGTAACATTTGTAAGCAGAACTGCCATAACTCCCTGAGCAGGGATCTATAAGAGTTTACTAGGCTCTATACTACAAAGTTAAAACTAACGCTTTCCAACCACAGGCCCATGGGCCACAATATCAATCTGACACTAGGCGACTGCAGGCTAGTGGACTTGGATGCAAAATTTGTGCCCACTTTCAAAATTGGTCAGCCAGCCTTTGTTTTAAGCTAAAAATAATTAAATATGAGAAAATTACCCAATCTTTTCTTTAGTTTTTAACCTGACTTTCTTAGTTTTTCTTGCACTCTTGTTCATAAACTGTGCATTTTCAATTTTAATATCAACATCATAATTAAAACTTCTAACTATGTCTTCTTTAAAAACATCTTCTTGATCATAATATACATCATTGTTACTATTTTCATCATTCTTAATAACACACTCTTCAATACAAACTGTAATGTTTTTAACACCTTTATTGAGATTCATGTCATTGCACAGATCATTGTTCTTGAGTTCATCTGGTTCATCCTTAATTCTCAAAATAACAAGATCTCTGAATGTTTGTTCCGATTTCAAACATTTCATCTTAAACTTGTGTGCTGTGTGCAACTCTTCTAAACATTTCAAACATATTTTTGAAGGCAAAACATCCACTTTTGTAAACTGTAAAGAAGATGGAAATACATATCTGCACAGATTCTAACAGATAAACTTGACAGAACATAAATATTGTATCTTTCATGTAATTTGTAATGACGAATAAAGGAACTTTTAAATACATAGTATTAGTACAGTTATGATTTGCTTATCGAATGAAAACATCTTTTAAAAATACAATTATCTTTAATTAGTAACATCCTCACTTTACTTCGGAAATCAAGACCTTGCATTCGAGTATATTAACGGCACATAATATAATTGTTACTCACTTTTATCAAATTTTTTATGTAATATATTGAATAATTCAATTACTGACAGAAACCATATAAAAATCTAAGATTATCCCATTCAGATAGACAAGCCGACTGCTTTACACCTATGTAGTACTATAATATTAACTATTATACTTTTGGCACATCTAGTGTAATTTATATGTGGTAAATGATGTGTACCCAACTGTTTCTGACTTGTATTTTTTTAAATAAGGTTTTATTTTAATTTTGAATACGCTTACATATAGGCTTATAATTATTATTAACTTCAACCGCACTCAAAAATGACGAGGATAAATTTATCGCGTATAGTTCCTTGTTTAATAGGTATTTGAATGTAATATTTTGGTTGTCGTACTGCAAATTACAATAATTATTTACATACCTACTCCACATTTCGAAAGTGGTATAATTAAACTAAAATAAATAACTATATTTACCAAAACACCAGTACAAAATTTAATCTTGATAATAATATCGTCTGAATTTGAATCAAATAATTGGGACATCTCTGTTTCATTCCTCATGCACACTCGGCAAAGTTCCATGGCAATAAAATAACTTTAAAAATTTTATGAACTTTATAACGTAACAAAACAACTACTAATGTTTGTAAAGCGTAATAACATTAAAATTTTTATCTTTCTTATCACAATTTCTCATGTTAAATAGTAAATACAGTAATAAAATAGAGAAGTAGGTACTGTAGTTACAATTACAGATATTAAATTCTAGAAATGTCATCAGGACAATAAAGACATTTAAAAAAAGGTTTAACGGTTTGGATGTCATCTTTTCGGCCTATGTTATTATTTGACCTATAAACCTAATATACTTTACGTTATTATATTAAGTTTAAGATTTGAATAATAAATTATGTTCGTTAGTCATCAGAGAGCCATCAATAAGCGAGTTCTCTACTTTCACTTTGGCAGGCAGTGTGTTATACATACTTTTGGTAGTACGGATGTAAAACGTAGTAAATACCATCAGATAGTTTGTCCGCTCTATGTTCTGTTATTGATATTAAAAAGAGACTATCAACAGTTATTCAGATTCAGAAATATGTACATCTAGTTCAAGAAAAATCAAATCAACTTACAATTACAACGCAGTTTGAGATAAAAAAAAATTGTTTTTAATCACTTGTATGAAACACGTCACGTACGTTGCTTTATTTCGTAAGCAAGTAAAGATAATATTTCAACCCGTCTAAAATATTCTGTCTGCGTTGTAAATAACAAAATTAGCATATTTTAGAATTGTTATTAGGATGATAATTATTCATTTAAAGTTCAGATTCAGTCTTTATTCAAAGTCTAAGATTCGTCTTAGACATGTTCATTTAAACATTACCATTACCATAGCCTAATGTTTAATGCTAATGGTTTTTCAGTCCTAACAAAGTCAAAATAGACAATGACAAGTTAGAGGTGGGAAGGCAGTAGGTACGTTGATCTTGGAAATGATATATCTTCTGAGAAGAAGTGTGCGGACAAAAAGATTCTGAGACGGATCCAGCTTGGATGGGCAGCTTTTGGAAATTTGGAAGATATCCTCCAGTCAAAAGAAATCTCAGAAAGCCTGAAGACACGTATTTTTAACCAGTGTGTTCTGTCAACTAAAACGTATTACATTTAATGCGCAACACGGTGAAACGACCTCGGACAGAAGTCTACGACGTCTGGGACAGTGCGATAAATTTCAAGTGCAATTGGGCAGGAATTGGGCAGGATACACGCCAGATGAACCAAACTATGACCGAGTATTGGCCAATAGCAAGCAAAAGAAGTCACGGGCGTCCAAAGGCGCGTTAGGTCGATCTAGATCAAGATCGAAGAGGCTGGCAAAAATTAAGAAAGGTCTAAACCCAGCAGTGAGTGATAACAGGCTGCTATGATGATAACGATTATGTCCATATATACGGTTCCTTAAAAAATTTTGTTCTTCGAGGTGGAAGAGAAATAAAAACAAAAATACATTTTTAAACAATTTTACTTTATTAGCTTTGTATAAATTCTAATGCATAGTCTGTTCGCTCAAATAGTGTCGGTCTTTCTAAAGCACGCCACGACTTGCGTTGGTGTATATATTAGTACTTTTGAGCTCACAAATTACATTTTAATCGGAGCGCAAGCAGCGGTCGGAGCAGCGCTTCAAGCAGTCCGGGTCGTTCTTGCAGCGTGCGCGGCAGCTCGCTTGACAGCGTGTCACAGTGCGCACGTTAGTACGCGACAGTCGCTCGTCAAACATAACGCTAAACAGAACATTAGAGGTAGACAGATAAGACATTAAGGCCCGCTTTCACAAGTTATCGTTATTTTGCGTTTATCCATTATCGACTCAAATTATCCTAATGACTTTTCGGTGTCGGTCCGAACTTGTAAATGAACTTACCATGTTTATTATAAACACATGTTCCTCTGATGAAAGAAATGTGCAACGCATATTTATTGATGTAACATGAAACATCGTGCTTTTCTAAAGCTGCTATGTAGATGTAAATGATCTATGGCCTGACCTGTCAATAAACGGCACAGAAGTGCAGGTAGCCGCGTCGCAGTGCAGCACAGGGGGAGCCACCGCCGCCATGAGGGACGCGTCCTCTCCAATGACGTACGGGATGTGGTCTATGTACACGTTGTCGAATAGGCACATGCGCTTCATGTACTCTTCGGAGTGAGTAAACTGCGTGGGTGGTATTCCTGAAGATAGGAGAGTACATGGAAAGTAACATAGAAAACTACAGCATCAGCAGTAGTTGAATAATTTTACTTATTTAAGAATTCTTTTAACTCAATTGACTAAATGATAAACTAGTGGCAAGATTCCATCAGTAATTTTCGTAAATCAGTGCATCGTTCGGTAACTAATAACGTTAGAGCGAAGATGAGGACGTCAGATAAAGCCTCCCATTAATGTGTAATAATTTAGCTATCCAAATCAAATTAGCTATCCAATTAGTGATCCAAAAGTAATGATAATCGGTTATTTCCAGTGCACAGAATAATAATAATTAATTGTCCTCTAATCACTTAGGTATCCACTAAGGTCAGGTACAAAAAATCATTTAATTAGGTCATGATTCCCGAGAGTTATATTCATTTGAATACGAAATTCTGGGGAGTGAACTTCAAAATGGAAAAAAATGAAATCAGAGCTGTCATTAAATACCTCTGCCTGAAAAAATGTCTACCAAAGACATACACAGCGACTTAGTAGAAACATTAGGGGACTCTTCCCCTCCATATTCCACAGTTGCACGCTAGATCAAGGAGTTTAAGCTGGGAAGAACATCGACAGAAGACGAACATCGGAAAGGACAGCCATTCACGTCCCTCACTGAAAAAAACGTGAAAAAAGTTGAAGAAATTGTATTGGCCGATAGAAGACTGACTATCAGGCATGTAGCTGAGGTCACAGGGTTCTCATATGGCAATATTCAACGAATCATTGCGAACGAATTGCATATGGGAAAAGTCTCCGCGCGTTGGGTGCCGAGAATGTTAACCGACGAACAAAAGCAGAAACGAGTCGACACTTTGAAAGCAAATCTCGAAAAGTTCCAAGCGAACAAGGAGAATTTTTTTGATACGTTTTGTGACCATGGAAGAGACCTGGATCTACCACTTTGATCCCGAAACCAAACAACAATCAATGACATGGAAACAAGCCGACGAACCGACGCCGAAGAAATTCAAAGTGTCAAGCTCAGCAGGGAAGGTTATGGCGTCCGTTTTTTGGGACGCTAAAGGAATTATAATGGTGGACTATTTGGAAAAGGGAGCCACTATTACGGGTTCCTACTACGCAGAACAAATAAGAATATTGCGGGATGCTATCAAGGAGAAACGGCGCGGCAAACTGCGGGCTGGAGTGCTGTTTCACCAAGACAACGCACCGGTTCACAAAGCTTCAGTTGCCATGGCTGCTATTCTAGAAGCGGACTTTGAATTGGTGGAACACCCCCCCCTATTCGCCGGACCTAGCCCCCAGTGACTTCCTTCTCTTTCCTCGGCTCAAGGAACACATCCGGGGCAAGAAATTTGACGACGATAGCGACGTGATGGCCGCTGTTGAGGAATTTTTTGAGGGTCAAGATCAAGATTTTTTTTCTAAGGGAATTCTAGGTTTAGAAAAGAGATGGACTAAATGTATAGACTTGTTAGGAGACTATGTCGAAAAATATATTTTTTTTATTATCATATTCATTGTCTTTGTTACTGATTATCGTTACTTTTGAATCACCCCTCGTATACTGCGAAATGACCCAACGGTATGATAAGCATTCTATTTCCCAGAATGTTGTTCTCATTCATGTGACTTAATCAAATACCCATACACATCAACTCAATACGGTTCGCTAGTAATTCTAACATAATACGCTAAAGGTTTAGGTATAACCCGACTAAAACTCAGGACGCCACTATCAATTATGCCTATAATTTCGTTTCGTTGCTTCATTATTTCAATTTTGTCTCAAGACTTACCAACGGCGTAGTATCTGGTATTGCACATATGTTCTTGGATCAGCTCGGAGCGGTTGTTGAACCAGCCTATCAGCCATTTAAGGTCTTCGAATTTTGTGATTTCGTCATTGATCACCTTCCTGGTCAGTCGGAGATATTCCACGTCAGCTTCAATCACAGATTCGTCTTTGTCTTCGCCATAACTGAAAAAGAACAGTCAATTAGACAGCCAGTGAGAAGCATTGATAACGGTTTCTCTGTCCACGCGATGTGCACGGATTCGCAGTATTGTAGGCACAGTGCATTTAGTTATAAGCGAATATTTACCTCTGTATTATTAAATAGTGCTATTATATTGAAGAGTATATTTTTTTATCTTAAAAACCTCATTGTCTTGTTCTTCGAAGGATTTAGAACATTCAGTTAAAGAATGGGTATCAAAACGGGCCCGCTCAGTGTCCTCCGTCTCAATAAATCGGAAAAAAATCCGCAGAATTGAAGAAATATTTTTTTACTGTCAACTTGATATCCCACTAATTTAGATTCTCTACGCGAATTCTTAGAAAAAATTACGGGAAGCAGCGTGCTTTTCAATACTATCGTGTTGAATTTTTGTTATACGGGTGGGCCAAGAATTCGTTAACATTTAAATCTAACACACCACGCAAACTAGTGAGGGCGCGGAGTGCGGGGAGAGGTCTGTCCACTAGCTCGTTTCTCGGAAATTTACTCACAATAGATCGCTTCACGGGGCCGCAACGCGCTTACTGTGTAAAACAATTTTATTTAAACAACAGTTCGCTCATTACTGTGAGACGCTTATTTCGCGTTGAATACGATTTACACCACTTAAGTCAGTGTCCGAGTGCTTCTTTAATAAAGAAATGGGTGAAGAAGTTTGAAGAGACGGGATCTACACTAAATGTAAAGCAAACCGGCGGCCCACGGACTTCTCGAAGTGCAGAAAACGTGCAGCAAGTTTCTGCTTCTGTTCGACGTGATCCAGACTTATCGACGCGCAAACGTTCGGCTGAATTACGATTATCCCGCACACCATTACGCCGTATTTTGAAATTAGGTTTGAAATTACATCCATATAAGATTCAGATAGTGCAGGAACTAAAACCTAATGATTTAAATTTGCGCAAGTCGTATGCTGAAATAATGTTAGCTCGATTCAGTAATTTTGACAATCTCTTATTTTCTGACTAAGCCCATTTCCACCTCAACGGACATGTGGACATGACATCAAACAAACAGAATTGCAGGTATTGGAGCAGCGAAAATCACAAAGCTAAACACGAGAGGCCACTTCACTCTTCTAAGGTAACTGTTTGGGCTGCAATTTCAGCAAAAGGAATCATCGGACCTTACTTTTTCGAAGGCCTTACGCGGCCGTACAGTTACTGTTAATTCTGCCGAGTACGTGAAAATGTTACGGGAGTACTTGCCACCGATGCTACTGGGATTTGCTGGCTATAATCGCAACGTGTCACACCTCCAACGAGTCCCTGCCGGTGGTCAAAGACTTGTTTCCGGGAAAGCTGATTTCTAGATGAGGCGACATCCCATGGCCACCCAGAATTCCAGATCTATCCCCAGCAAACTTCTTTTTATGGGGTTATATCAAGAGTCGTGTCTACATCAGTAAACCAAATACTCTCCGTCAACTTAAAGAAAAAATCAGCGAAGAGATTTCGGCGATCTCGCGGTCTCTTTGCAGACGAGTGTTTGAAAATATGGGTACCAGCTTAGAAGAGTGCAAGAATCGAAACGGTGGTCATTTAGATGACATAATTTTAAAAAAATAAATTCCAAGTAATTATCTTTCTCGCAAAATATTTTTTTTAATACGAATTTTTCAAATGTTAACTAATTCATGGCCCACCCTGTATGATGCAAACCTTAATTTTTGTATTTTACCACCTAAAACAGCTATCCTTGAATAAAAGATAAGTTTAAATTTGTTTTATGAGTAATTCTCTATTTTTATATTTATTTAGCTGTACCCTGCGCGCATTGCTACGCCACCAAGTAAAATAAACAGTGGCGCCATCTGTCGAAAATTGGTCGTACCAACTCAGAAACCTTCGTGGGCTCATGCACAACAACTTTGCCAAAGATCATCACGTGATCAAATGCATAGTTTACGATTCTATAAAGGACATACAGACAAATATTCATAGATTTACTGGCCGGGACTTTATAATTATTAATCCATAGCGTTTATTTTCTCGCAAAATTTAATTCGATTGAATTCAATGAGAATCTTAATTTTAATCAAAAAATTCTTACTTTCGATATTGCATCTTAAGGATAGCTTCCGACATATGGATTCTGAATATTACCCCTGGCCTCAAATGTGCTTGGTACAAATCCTTTGGCATTTCCACGAACGATGATTCAAAGGCCTGAAAAGAGTATTAAAGAGTATGGTCGTACTGCGTATTTATAGTAGAAGAGATATATACCAGTAGCAAGAAGAACGGAAAAGTTTTCACTGAGAACGAATATTGATACTGAACACTGGAGTGGAGTGGGAGACTTGTGCGTGTGGAAAGAACACATACAGTTTGTGCAAAGTTGGGTATGGATAAAGTGATAGCTGTTTGAAAGTAAAACCTTTTAAGGACACGATTAGAAATCCCATACGAACCTTAACAGGTGGATCATAGGAGTCATAGTTGGGTTTCTTCTTATTCTTTGTCTTCTGCCTTTTCTTTGGCATCTGCTCGGTCTCCCACCGGTCCGCTCGTCTTGCAATTGGTAACTCTGTCGTTGTCGAGTTCTTGATCTAGATAACGATTGAATTGATTATTGAAATTTTTGTACATTTTAAATTTTGAAATTACATACTGTTTTGGGGAAAAATATGGGATTTTTCTGCAGTGGTGCCTACTAAATTCAATCCACAATTGCTACCACCAATGTCGGTAATCGTTTACTGTACATGAACGATATATAATAACATTATTAGGGGACCTTTATTAACATAATAGAACACAAAACAATTGTTGTTAGAATTTTTGTCTGTTTGTTTGTGTGTTTGTGCACGCTAATCTTAGAAACGGCTTAACCTATTTCGTTTTGGTTTTTACTAATGTATTGTAGTAAGCTTCACTTCATATTTAAAGTTCGTTTCAGCTCAAATCGTCCATAAATAAAAATGTTCTAAATTAATGTAAAATATTGTTGGCACTTCTTAGTGTAAGGCAAAGATTTTCCGAAGCGAAGCGAGGACAGTTTGCTAGTAGTTAATGAAGTTTGTGATTCACAGAAAAACAATTAAAAATGTTGTCATGTATGTTTTGATTCTGGCAACATCGAGTACTGGAGATTTGAAACTGAATCGAATCATGTCGACAATTGCCAGTTTATGACAATAGGCACCCTTTTATAAATTGTCTTGTAAAGACAACTGTAGTTCATGTATTACTTGTTAAATAATGCTAGTTACATTAATGAAATAATAATTAAATTATAATCATTTAATGAATAATTACATAATTAAGTATTATTAAACTCATTAATAATAATTATTATTTTTTATTTATTAATTTATGCTGTGCCTAAGATCTAGCTCTAAACTTTTCAAGACAACATTGTAACGCTGTCAACCGTACCCTTTTCCGGAACAAGAACTACCTCGATGGCAGAAATAACGAGGTTTAGTTTCTATTTTGACCAACTTAACTAAGGGACTTAATCGCCTTTGGATATTCATTTCAAATAACGCAAGATTTGTATTTTATTTAACTCTAAAATGCTGATTCGTATATTACTCACCTCTGTCTCTTCGGGAATTGATGTGGTAGCTCGAATTTTATTTTTTCTTCTATACCCATGGCCGCGACGTCTCTGAAGATATACACAATTAAGTTTAGGTGCATTGTGTTGACTTTATTATTATTAATTATTATAGTGTTACTAGCAAATGATTCCTGCTTACGTACTATATTTTGCCATAATTACAAACACATATTGTGTAATTTTTAGCTAACGAAGACAACCTATTATTACCGGTCATTAGAGATCAATGACGGCAAAATGGTAAAGTTTACACCGGTAGCTCAAAAACCTGGTAGGCATTTCGCTGCCAGTAAATTTTATAACATTCCTCCACGTTGATTCGAAGTAGTGTAGATTCGAATATCTTTGGCCTAAAGCGCGCTCACCAACATCGTGCTTACAACAATTCGTTTTATTGCACGAGCACACTTTAGAGGCAGATCCCTCCAATGCACCTTTTGATACAAATGGGGGTACCAAGAATATAACCCTGTTTTTTCGAAGTCATTTCATCTCAATGAGGACAGTAATGTGTGAAACTGATGAAGTTAGGCAAATTACTCTTGGCCAGTATTCCCTGGTAAAATTCTTATTAACCAGGGAAAACAAAATTACTTTATGACACTTCTTAAAAAGTTGTCTTTCAGTTACTTGATTTGATTAGAGCCCTGATTGGGGTACATAGCAAATGAAAACATTTTGACTAGGTTAATTTTATTTATTGGAAAATAATTTCATTCTTCAACATCTTTAGGTTCAGTTATTGAATCCACAAAAACAACAGAGTTGCATTCTGCGGCGTCACACTGAAGCATTGGAGGCACTTCCACAGGTGTAACGGAATACTCGTCACCAATCACATACGGATTTCCGTCAATCCACAACGCATCAAAGAGACAGTAGATATGCACTTTGATCGTCATGTAACTTATGAATTTGTAGATCCGTCCACCACACTCTCCTAAATGCTCCTTGATGCTCTTGTCCGTCTTGTACATTAGAAGCAAGTTATGGAATTTTGTTATTTCGTCCATAACCACTTTCTTGATTAAATTCGTGTAGATGATGTCGGCTTCTATGTGCCTTTCGGGGTCTTCGTACATTCTTTGCTTGATGCGTAAAATCGCATCAGACATACGAACTCTGAATATTACCCCCGGGTTCATAGTTTCTGGAAGGATACTCGGTTTTTTCGTCGTAGTTGTAAACTCCAAGATCCGGTCTTTCACAGGCTCCGGGTAGGCGTAGTGATTTGGACGCTCTCGGAGTTTGGGACCACTCAGTGTGTTAAAGTTTTTCATATTCTGCGGCAGAAAACATATATTTTTTGTCACTCACAACTCACAAACACTGAATCACTTACATTCACTATTGCACTTCACCTGATACAGATAATACGTATTTAAATATTGAAGGAACTGTATGGGCGAGAGGTCCTACCTATAGAAAAAATAATAGAACTCGTAATAGTGTTCCTATTACATAAAATATATGTATATAAATGTATTTAAAAATGTATAAATATAAATATTGTACAATATATTTTTTTTTAATTATAATAAATTTAATATTTAACAGCATTTCATAATGTTAACGTGTGCTATTCTGAATTGAATAAATGCAAAAATAATTTATTTTACGTATTGAATGAGCATGATTTCGTCACTAAAATTGAGTATTTTTTTCTGTGGCGATCTTTCAAAGTTGACGCTCGCAAAAACTGTTTTTTTAGATGATAATCATGTTATAATTTATATTATTACAAAATAATATTTCGTATAAGAAAATTCAATTAATGAGTTTCCTTAATTTGTTGTTTGTCTGAATAGAGGAAATACAAATGTTAAGAACGTCTAATTTAGGAAAATAATTCTAATTTAGGAAATAAATATTGCTTACTTTGGCTCTTCTTTTGATCCGATTGTGATCCTGAGATTTATGGGCGTCGGATAAGTATGCGTCAAATTTGGAGAAATCGAAAGGTGCCCATGCATTGTCTTCGGCAGGGTCTGGTATCTCAGAGCCCTACAAAAGATAATTTTAATAATGTTCTAGATTCATTTCTATCGGACATAGGCAATTTTTTACAAAATTAGTAATAATATAATTCTTCTGAAACAGTTATTCACAGACAAGGCTGCCATTTGGAGTTCTGAACAAAATGGAATAAAGTTGTCTAATTATTAAATATTCATGGTTTACACACAATAACAGGTACGCACACACACAAGTGTATGTATACATACTCACATAATTTAAGTGCTTTAAAAATACTCAAAATAGATTACTAGGGTATTGGAATTCTGAACATTCTACAACTTCTGTCAACATTGATTTTAACCAACCTTGATTTAATTTTTTTCAATTTCTTTATGAGAAATTGGAATTACCTTCATATGCGGTACTTTAGAAGCCATCATTTCTACCGGCTGCTCGTAGACCTCATCTTTTATCTGAAATCATTAATTATTTTTAAAGATGTAATTTTTTTTAACCATACCAATGAAACATTTATTTGAAAGCTGTCACATAATTACTGCTTTTAAAGATACTTGAGTCAATCTCTGCAACTTCGTGTGTGGTAGTAATTGGATGAGTTACCACTAATGGCAAAATTTGTTGAGCGTTCAAGTTGACAATTCCTACCACGTCATTGTCGTGATGCCTTCTAACCAAATTCTGTAAAACCAGGTATAGACCAATTAGTCTTGATCTATCTATCTATACATATAATAAAATTCTAACTGATCGCTTTCTGTACAAGAACTGTAAATGAAATAAACTATTTTTAGGGGCCCTCATTAAAACAATAGAATCCAAAACAATAGTTGTTCTAATTTTTGACTGTTTGTCTGTGTGTTTGTCCGTGTTAATCTCAAAAACGGCTTAACCGATTTCGTTTTGGTTATCACAAATGTATTGTAATAAGCATCACTTAATATTCAAAGTACGTTTATACACTCACACAGATGTGTGTGTATATATATACCACTATATAATACTGTACTTACTATGCTACTATATAGCACTATATAACTTTCATTCCATAAAGATTTTAATAATTTTTCACGACACGTTACAAGAAATATGTTTTTGCCGTATTGGGGCGGCTTAGAATACTACCCCCAATCCCACGCTGGCAGAACAGGGTGTCGTAAGAGGCGACAGAAGCCAGCATGCTTGGTGGTAGGGCTTCGCGTATGGATTATATTATCAGTAATATTATTAGGTCATTAATATTATTACTGGTATTATTATCTTTCCGTGAAGCCAAACGACTTGTGTTCCAACTGGAGGCTTGAGACCAGTACCTTCTTTCTAACCTTCTTCTTATTTCCTGGCCGACAACGCATCAGTTATACCTTTGGTCTTGCTGATGTCCATGAGCGACGGTGACCACTTACCATCAAGTGGCTCGTCTGCTCGTTTGTCGGCTATTAACATTTTAAAAAAAACTATGAGAACAAAAAAGAGCTCATGACGTTCAAAATGTTGGATGGGTACTTACGTTTGGATAATTGAAGTCAAAACTAACATCAGTGCTCACATTAGGGAAAAGTGAGAGAGTCAACAGCTGCGGGTTAAATAACAATCTTTTAGACGGAGATTAATTAAACAAAAGACAATCGCACACTTAAAAATATATATAATTATTATGTTTCTATATATTAAAGAGTCTTGAAAGTTATGTATCTTTTGTATGCGATTAAGGTATCCGTAGTTATTTATATCGCACGCATCCAAACAAATAAATAAACGTTTACACACTCACACCTCCGTACAGGATTCCCTGTGTTGCGCTGGCAGAGACATACACAAATATAATTACACACAATCATGACCCGAGAACTAACATTTATCTGTCACTTAAACGTTTGCCCCGGCCGGAAATCAAATCCCGGACCCCTCGCTCGGCAAGCAGTATCACTACCAACTTGGCTATGGGGTCGTCAACAAACACCTCCGTGTGTACATAACTAGTATCGTCTGGAATTAATTACCATACATAGCCTTTACTTTACAACCCGTAACTGTTCCACTGCTAGACCTGTATCTGTTCTCAGACAGAGGGGTCGAGCTTAAGTCCGCCACGTCATCCACGGGCGTATTGACAGAGTTCACACACCTTTGAGGACGTCAATGGGAACGCTCAGTTGTGCAGGTTCCTCACGTGTTGGTTAACCGAAGCAAGTGAGTGTCATACGCTCATAATTTAAAAAAATTAGAGGAGGGAGCAGGATTTGTATTTGTATTGTCTTTGTATTCCGTGTACCCCTAGGCTACCCCTGCTTCTTACTGAACCCCATTGGCAAAGCATTTTAACTAAATAAAGTTTGCTTTTAGTATAACCCGAAATTATGTAAAGAACTGAAACGCAATAGAAAGCACGGAAATGGTCCTTCGAGATCCTACGGAGTAATCAAGATCTTGACTGTTTTTTTTTTCAATCCATGAAAATTAAATTAAACACGTTTAAAGGTCTGATTATCATGAATAAAATAACGAATGTTTATGCAAACGCTTTGATCTAAAAGAATCTAAAAGTTTTTAAATTCTGTGACGAGCTGACAAATGACAATTGTCTGCTCATTTTCCAACTCATAACATCAATCTAAAGGATAAAAAAACTCCTCATACACGCTGCTAAAAACTCACCCAACAAGATATCGTGTACCACATTTCAGAGTTGAATAACTAGTAACAAGCTCAAAGACCTTAAAACTAAATGTTGATGATGTTAAATTATCAGTAATTTTGATTGGTTGTTAGCGTTTACTGTATTGCGTTTTTATTGTGTAAAAAATTGGCTAGCGAGAATAAATTGGACGTGTTTTCCAAAGGTTCCCAAACTTTCCCAAGTTGTCTGAACAGCGACTTGTGTCTCGATAGTCATCTAAAACGCGACTCATCTGAAAACCGTTCGGGCCGATCCCGTGTCTAATAATAACAAACAACATTATATTACTACTGCAACACTTTGTCGTTGACACACGTATTTATGTCAAAAACTGTTCAATTAAGAAAATTCATCAGCGTCATCATTGTGTCCTATAATTGTCCTACTGCAGGGGTCAGCATTCACAGTGCGAGGGGTTAAGGCCGTAGTCTGTCACGCTGGTCGTGTGTGTATCGACAGCCTTGTCAAAGATGTGTATGACCTAGCAGATGGTTCAGGACTAGTTACAGTGACTCAAATAAGTTGAATACCATGTCCTAAGGTCAAAAGTATACTTCTAAACATGGATGAATGATCTCTTCAAAATTATATTATATTGAATATATAGAGGTTAATTTTTTTTGTTTATGTTGACGACAAACCAACATTTGAGTCGCCTGATGGTAAAACGTCACCGTCACCCATGGACTTCAATAACAGAGAAGTGTTGCCGATCGGGAAAGGAAGCGGGAGAAACGCATTAATTCTATTCATTCATTCATTCAATGCTAAGTAATAGCACCTGCCTTGTTTTAGGACTGAGTTTTTTTCGTTCTGTGTATTAGAAATAATGATTTATAACGTTTTTTATTTATGAACGGATTAAAATGAAACGTACTTTAAATATTAAGTGATCTTTACTGCAATGTATTAGCGAAAATCGTAACGAAATCGATTATGTTGCTTCTGAGATTAGCGCGCACAAACACACAGACAAACAGACACAATTTCTATCAACTATAGTTTTCGGTTCTATTGCGTTAATAAAGGCCTCTAATAATAGTTTTTCTGATATATCCTTCATTTACGGAAAGCGATCAGTAAAAGTTTTATTATAGGTACGTATCGATAAAAGTCAATCGCCACTTATACGAGAACAATAACAAAATTATTATTCATTTTACAAAAGACACAAAATTTCAGAAGACAATTTACGTACAGAAAAAAAGAAAATTTTCGCACAAATTTGCGTGCATAACTCAAATTCTCCGAACTTTAGACAACATAATTACTATATCAAAAATAAATGTGATTTAATTAATAAGTTTATGAATTATTTATCATCAGCCATAATCTCTCCTAAAAAACTTATAAATTTGGATAAATTGCAAAAATTACATTTTGCTATCGCAAACAAAAAACATTAACTTGTTTATGAAAACAAAAAATAAAACATAGTTCGATCAATCAATCGGAGACTTCTTACACGGCGTGCGAGCTCTAACCGCGCGACTTCTAACCCTCCATTCCCGAGCAGTAACACAAGGGGACCACAGCCCCGGTAGCGAACCTCTGCTGTTGAGCGGGTGCTAAAACATATTCCATAGAACTGCGTAGATCTTTATTAATTTTACTGTCTATACAGGCTGCAGTAATCCGCGACGTCCGTGACATTCGGTCGTGTCCTTGCCAAGTTGCCACTGTGAGTAAGTGATATAATTTAGAGATGTACGATGATCATCGATTTTCGATAATTATCGAAGTTATAAATTAAACAAATCGATGTTGCTGTAAGGCAACTCGGAATATCGATGTTTGAACTTTTAGCACAAATCAAACTTGATATTGGTAATGTGAGTATACTGCGCCAAGCAGCCGTTAGAAAAATAAATAAGTATTCTGAACACCATTGCTCGTAGTTTATGCAGTTGTTGGAACGAAGTTCCTTACGGCAGGCTTGGAGGAGATAGGGATTTTGCTGCGCGACCGAACTAAAAAAAATGTGATAGTAAAACCGTAAGAAAAAGTCCGTGGAATAAAACCGTTAAACGAGACGTGCGCAGGCGCGACAGTCGTTTACACAAGCGAGTAGTGTATAATACCTTTCTCTTTCTCAAGCCAATAGTTTCAGCAATAGAATTTAATGACGAGACTGATTAATAAGAATTACTTATAATAATAAACTTTTATTTTTTTTATTATTTCTATTTCTATGTAATTTTATGTTGTCGAACAAAAATAAAGAGACATATTTTTTATTTTAGTTGATAATTTGAATTACGATTTTTTTTATTTTACGTAATTTATTATTTCCTAAAATACTGAATTTCCTAAATACTTTCCTGTACTTAAATAAAAACTAATCAGCAAAATTTAAGAGAAAAATCAAGAAAACCTACATAAAATTGAGCACGATTTTTTTTTTGCAAATTGTGTCGATTCTACATTAGCCGAAGGAACTTCGTTCCTACCTGGTGTCCCACGACACCATATTTATGATTTTTTTTTATATTTTTGTGCACAAAAAGTGACATTCTTTTAAACCGTAACATGTATTGTTTTCGAATTATCTAAATCACCTTCCTTTGTACGCAAATTCAATGACTTTTTTAGTTATAGGGTAAAATTGTAACGTTGAATGTTAAAATCGACAAGTTGGCCTGACTTGACTAAACGTATTTCTTTTAAAAAACTATCTTTTCTGCAATCAATTGATAAAAGGTATTGCATTACGCAAACTTAGATTGTTTATTTATTATTACTAATAGAGCTCATACAATATCATTGCGTTTTGTTAAAATAATTCAAAATTTTTACATAAATAACATCGATGTTGAACAACATCTGTATTTTGTGAGCGATAAATATCGAACATCGATGTTGAGCTGTCGATGTTGCAAGCGATGCCTATTGCAAGCGATGCGATGTAACATCGAGCAACCCTAACACATTTTATATTCAAACTTGTTTCTACATGTAGACACACGGAACTAGCATGCGGTGAGTTAAGTAAATATATTTGGATATTAATTAGTAATTCATACAACAATTTTTGAATCAAGTTTATTCATTGTGTGTTTCGTTACTGTGTTTTTTATTTAATTTTTTAATAATGGCATTGAACAGGAAAAATACAACACTAAATCATATTGTGTTATGTTATTTTAGAAAAGGGTTATCTTTGTATATTAGTAATTGTTGATGCGTTTGTTATTAGTCATGACTTGATAGGTCAAGATGTGTTTTTTAACCACATAGAAGGTACGTAAAGAATGTTTTATAAGTAGGTACACTCGAGAGCAATAAACTGGAATCACTACATCGCGGATTTGTCAAGACTATTTTTTTCAATTTCTAAGCAATAAACTGTGGATTGTGGTATATCATTAGAAACGTAATTTTGTTAAGCTTTCAACCTCTCGATATCATAACCAAAGATTATTCTCCGTAAGTCATGGAACGTAAAAACAAAAGACATCAATTTTTAAAGCAATCAATTTTTTTTGGAAGTCTGAAACCCTATAAAAAGCTGGCGTTTATGAAAACTGGTCATCAGACCAATGTTTCACGTCACTGGGAATACAGGAGCTAAAAGAAAATGGAAACCACACCTACAGAAGCCGCGCAAGTCGTCATAATAATCCAGCAAGAGGTACTATCGCCCGACAGCTACATCTGAGCCAGTCTTGTGTCTGGAAGGTATACAAGATGTTCAGAAACATAGCTCGGAGACCAGGATCTGAATGACAGAGAATTAAAGCGGCTTCTTCAGAGACACTTATTCGAAAATTAGACAATTTTAGAAATATTTTCAGACCAAAAATGTAAATCTTATTTATTATTATTAAAATAAATCAAAACAGTCTAAGAAATTAATTTTTTTTGGAACAAATCCTAATATGTATTCACATATTTCTCATATTTCTGAATGGAATTTCAATCATTTTTTGAAGTTGAACGGTATATTTTTCTAATTCAGTTTAATAATGTAATCTTTAGTAAAATGTTTCTACTGAAAATCAACTTGTGTTCTTCTCTTATTTATCTTCCAAGTACAATCGAACCTGAATTTTAACTTGTATTGTAACTTTTTGTTGGATATTTGTTACAAACTAGGGACTTTACAATCGTTTAGGAACTTTTACTAAACCTAAATGTACTACGTCAATTACGTAAATGTACATAAGCAATTGAGGGACCGGGACACACATTCTTCATAGTCTTTTTATCCACTGACTGGGCGGAGAGCTGATTCGGTAATTTAATTCTAACATTTTATTTTACTAAGAAAAGTCATTTATAGGTTTTGAAAATATTTCTTTGATTATTGAATATGGTAGTTTGTCAGTCACGATTGAGGAGAACACAACGATTGAGAAACCACCTTAAACTGAGTGTAAGTTTTAGTGTCAACTTTTACAAGCATTAGGCTGGATTTATTATTGTTTAAGAACTTTATTATTATATTTTATTATTATTATATTTATAAATAAATTATTAATTTTATTATTATATTTTAGTAATCTAAAACCAGATACGCATTCAGAAACTCAAAACTATAACATGGTCCCGTACTGGGAACACACTGAATCACGAGGAAGCTTTAGATACGTTATGGTTTACTAGACTTTATAAATCGCCTTCTTCAAACCAGGAACAATTGTATAGGGTACGATAATTACTTGTAAATGTACCTAAGGCTTTGCACAACACATAATATTCGGGTCGTCAATGAAAGAGAAACATCTAACAAGCCAGCAAGTGCAATACAGGAATTAACAAGGCAATAATTCTTATTAACCATCGCTATGAAATAATTCATAAGGAACGCCACCAAGTTAACATTCAAATTTAAATACACTTATGCACGATTTTTTTCCTATTAATGTCCTTTCGAGAAGATGCTTTAACATTAAGAGGAACAAACAACGAAAGACACCAGCATATCTGCCAGTCGTCATTGTAATTTTTATATAATGAAATTTACGATAACATCCCTTATTTATTAATGACAAGGACATAATAGCACATAATAGCCTGGAAATAATAGTGTCGACACCAGTTCCGCGCAGGTTGTAACTTTTGTAATTACCATGTATTGCTTTAAAGATCTGCTAAGGAGATTCTTCTCCTCAATGTTAAAGTACCTTTTCGAAACGGTAGTAGAAGCAAAAAATGACGTGTATAATTGTAGTTACAGAATATTTGCTTGTGGTTAAATACTTATATGATTTTGAATTTGAATATCTATAAAGTGATAATCTAAAAAATGTATATGTTTTTTGTATTATGTTTTGGTTGAAAAGGACGTGCAGGACAATTTTTTACCGCTGCGCATTTTAATCACGAATTAAAAGTGCTGGAAATTGAAACTACAGCATATCTGCTTCATAAATATCAAACATTCGTCTTCTTATGCTGAGATACTTACATTAATTGTGTAGATGCATTTCAAAAACAATGTTCTACATCTAATGGTTTCTAAACTGAATACCCTGTTCTAATTTCTAGGTGGCTCCTACTTTCTCTTTGGCTAATCAGCGTGCAGCTGGTTGCCGTTGACGCAGCCTCTGCATGGATCTTCCCAGGACAGGACAATAGCAATAAGAAGGAAAGTGCTGAGGAGAATACCACTGTAAAGCCGAACGGGAACAAGCAAGAAAATCTTTTTGAAGAAGCGACTCTTTGGCTTAACCAAGAGCTTGACAAGACCAACAAAAGTGGCAATAATCAGTTTAAACTTAACATAACAAGTGAGTATTATTCATGCAAAATTTTAAGACATCCAAAAAAGTTAAGCTGGTCTCTGAAAAAACAAAACGAAGCAATGCGTACGAAATTGTGAGACTAAGTTTAAAATAGAAAGGTATTGTCCTACTGTCTACGTCAGGGATGTCACAATACCAGCTCAATCCCAGAGCTAAACATATTTGTGTGCTCCGAGGATCGACTCCAATCAGCAGCTGGTCGACGTATCGAGTCTCTGACCAATAGCATCAGTGTTGCTACCTAACTTCAAGTTCCTTATAGGGTATAAATTTGCATATATGTAATAAAAGTTGTGTAAAATACTTAAGCGTAAGACTAAGTAAGTAAACTGTTGACGATAAATAAACGAATGAATAAATAAATCTATTCGATGCCGTACAAAAACAAAATAGTCAACGCCGCACGAAAACCTGACACGTTGGAACTATCAAGCCTTAGGAAACTATGTCCCTCCGTTTGCTTGTCCTATAACTAGACTCACGGCAATACTCCACGGTCCGACTTTTCTCGATCCTTGTATTCAATGCAAATTGTGAAATGAGCTTCCTTCTGAGGTATTCCGAAAGCGTTATAATATGCAATTCTCCGTCAGGGGTTTCTCGTTTATGTTTGAGGCTATAAATAAAGGTCAAATGGTTATCGATGATATTATCATATTGAAATTATCTATATCAAACTTTTTATCTTAACCCTTGATTTGTTTGTGCATAAATCGCAGTGCATTACGCAAATATCTATTCGATCGAATTCCACTCTTGACGGAACATGTATGCTGATACTGAAGTACACCCTGCCCGCTGAACTTAGTATCCTGAGTTTAATTCATGACCGAAGCATACATTTATGTGACAGATAAGTAGGGTCGTGGTGTTTACGATGCCCATGCCATCTATGATACGAAAAATCCTATTGTGAGGTGTGAGATTTTGGGTCTCAGCACACATATTAACTCGGAATGTTATCTTCACCGTATCAACTCGAGCTACCCAGTATTCTTTGTTTGGAACTCCCTACTGCAACGCACAGTGATCGGAATGGTATCATAATCGGCTCGCCTCGGGACAACTTATGATCCCCGGTGCGGCTCGAGTTGATACGGTGACGATAATTTTCCGAATTGATATGTGTGCTATGACTCTAAATTTTGACTGGCATCGGTGATTGGTTGGTTCAGGATTTGGGCAAGTTGATTTTCATGGTTCTTGCTGCTTGTTGGTTACTAACACAAAAATAACCGTATGGATGTAAAATAAAAACCATTGTTCCTCAGATACGCCGAGTATCTTCTGTACTACGACAGACGGTAAGGAGGGGAAGTGTGTGAAGCCACAATACTGCGTGAAGGAACTAACGGAAAAGGACCCTACTACTCTGTTCACTTACAGGTAGGACCAGCCCCAGAAGAGTTCCTGAGTTAATAGTCCCCCGACTATAAAGGCTACTTGTAAGCTATGTTCTACAACTGTAGTTAATTGAAACGCCAGTTCAACCACCAGCTGCAAAGAGCTTGCGTGTCTTATAAACTGCTCTGGCAATGGGGGAGACCTTAGAAAAATGTCGCTGTCGCCGCGACAAAGGATGACAGTTCAATGCATTCCATTTCCTGAACAATTTTCACTTATTGTATTGGGGCGGCCTAGAATACTCTCCCCAACCCCAGGCTGGCAGAACAGGGTGTCGTAAGAGGCGACAGAAGTCAGCCTGCTTGGTGGTAGGGCTTCGCGTAAAGATTATATTATCAGTATTATTATTAAGTTATTAATATTATTCCTGGTATTATTATCTTTCCGTAAAGCCTGCCTGGCTAGCTACCACCCTCCTGCTTGAGTCAGCCGCCAAACGACTCGTGTTCCGGCTGGGGGCTTGGGAGCCAGTTCTACCTTTCTTACCTTCTTCTCATTTCCTAGCCGACAACGCATCAGTGATACCATTGGTGTTGCTGATGTCCATGGGCAACGGTGACCACTTAAAATCAGGTGGCTCGTCTGCTCGTTTGTCGGCTATTAACATAAAAGAAAAAAAAAATTGGGTAAATTAAAAACCTCTTAAATACGCCTGTTCACTTGTTTCCACGAAGACACCATTTTAGTGATATTCACATATTTACAACACAAATTGGCTACTGCTGCCAATAAATGATATGAATGTAACAAAAAATAATATTAGTATATTCTTTTATAATCTATATAATGAATATATAATGAAGAAAATAATAAATTTGATAGTTATAATATAACTACAAAACAACTTTAACAGCAAAATTATATCTATGAAAACAGCGGTTTAAGAGGATTTATATATTTCTGAGTGCTACCTGCTAAACTGTGCACTGCTCAATACATGACAAAACCACTGCTGGGCTTTGATCTTTTCTCACAACGAGACGCATAAACACCATACTTCACAACGTCGTACGTCAGCCAAGAGTTAGCAGACTTCAGTTGTTCACTTCTATGAGAAAGTACCTTTTCTGAAAGGTAGCAGAAGCAATTCAGAAATGTTGAGTGGATTGGAAAAAAAATATTAGTATTGTTCATGAATTCCTCTGGTACTTTGATTTTACAATTTGAATTGCGCCAACTGTCAAATTTGTTTTAAGTTGTAATTTTCTGTGATGTCTTCCGTCTATGCCATGCCAGTTGAAATCTTGTTGTAACTGATTTATGTTAAATGTCAGGGAATCTTCGTGCAATACTCTCCTACAATGCTGTGCTTTAGATCAAGTCAAGCAAGCAGCTAAGAAAATCAAAACCGTAAGTAAAAGAATAATGTATCCTGAAACATACCGTCGGCCAAGTCAACCAAGCCCACATTTATTGGGCTTCTTTTCATAATGTATATGTGAAGCCCCAATAACCAAATACATCTGCTAGCTATCTTTGTAATTGAGAGTACTTTGTACTCTTCGAATGTGTTCCAGTGGGTATGAATGAAGGGGTTAACTGAGTCAGTTTCAGAAGTTCTTCTTATTGCATAATTATAAATAAAATAATCTATTTTGACATGAAAATAGGCCTTTTGCCTCGATAAGTGCGAGCAAAATGGGTTATTCCGGCGCACTTAATAACAGTGACAAAATGACTTTGGAATTTGAAACTTAAATTATTTATATAATAATAAAAAAAGGAAAATTTTGAACGCAGTTCGCTTCCATAAAGTTGTGGCCAGTACTAGAAAAAAAGCACTCCAGCCGACGCGGCATTGGTTAACCAAATAAAAAAAAATACGGGAACTTCTTATTCGTTTTTTTATTACTTTTTATCAAAATATTACAGACAATTTTATTTAGTCACTACTGACTCAACCTTATCATCAACCAGAGCCTGAAGTAAATACGAATACCGAAGTAACAATAATTTCTCTTCCACGATAATTTCTCTTCCTGACAAAACAGTTACAATAAACTTCCAAAATGGCGAAAACGTATGTAATATTAATATAAATTCTTTTTTTTTTACCTTCTTCAATTTCCTGGCCGACAACGCATCAGTGATACCATGGGTTTTGCTGGTGTCCATGGGCGACGGTGACCACTTACCATCAGGTGGCTCGTCTGCTCGTTTGTCGGTTATTAACATAAAAAAAAAAATAATAATAATTTGGTTATGTAAATATAAATATTGGTCACTACTAAAAGTATCTCTTATTTATTTTTCTCATAGAGGGGAATAAAAAGCGGAGTGTGTCACACGGTACCAAAATATTTAAACTCGAGTGACGTACTTTGAATCTCTCGCCACGCTTGGGATTCTTCTCTACGCTTCGCTCTGGATTCAAACAATCGCTCTCAATACTCCTCAATACATTGTTTTTGTACCTTGTGACACTATCTACTATTATTCACAGTAATTATTAATGATATTTCCTTATAATTACTATAAAACTCACTTTTAACTTAGTCATAAACGGCATTGTAAGACAATGGAAACATTGCTCACAGCAGTCATAAATTTCGAAAATTCCTGGGAGTCACGCAGTTCTGTATGTTACATTTTTCAGTTACCCCTGGGGTGCGGCTGGACTAACCCGGGTGGATACAGACTTCGCACCACGGAATCAGATCCAACCGGATTCTCTGACTTTGCCGATTTTCCTTGGATGGTGGCATTGTTGAAGTAAGTGTCATTTACTTGGTTGCCGGTCACATAATTGGCATAGGAGAGATTCAGCTTGTTTTCGGCTCGTTCTACGGCTTATATGAAAATCTTATCGTTTCGTTCCTTTCAACGACCGCATTTACGACTTTTAGTAATATGCCCAATGTAAACAGTGCCTTTGATGAGTTTTTACACAATTTGTTTTTTTTTCAGTAAACTATTTCTAGACTGATTGATGCAGATAAATGATTCGTTTCACAGAATATCTCATAGTCAAGCCTGGAGTGAGCAGGATTACATTGGTGGTGGAACCCTCATTCATCCGTCCGCAGTACTCACCGTCGCGCATAAAGTTGACTCCCTGAAACCAAATGAGGTATATTAGAATTCTGACTGAAATGCATTAAAAGTCTCCTTCAAACGACGGTATCTTCTGGTTATTAAAAACACGCGAAGAGAGCCTCAACAACTTATCTCATATGGATTTAACTGCAAATTGGCCTGCAATTTGTTTAAGTATGGCTACTTGTTACCTTCGATAGCGTTGGTTTAATGTGCCCTATGAAGCAACCGAAGAGCTCAAGAAATTTTGCCAATGGCGGTCACCCATACAAACGATATAAGGGATTCGTAATGATACAAACCATTGTGCAATAATCACTTCAAAGATTTCCATGCGAACTAATCCAATGAATCTGGCATGGATTATTACATCGATTTTATGAATCCGGTGACCAATTACAGCAATGCATTATGCATAAACGTAATAATAGATGGTGGTGCTGATGATGGTACATAGATAGATAGATGATAGATGATGGTAGTAACTTAATTCCAGCTGAAATGCCGCGCAGGAGAATGGGATACAAAGACAGAGGACGAGATTTACCTTCACCAAGACAGGAATGTTCGGAAGATTGCTATCCATAACGATTTCTTGCGGTGTAAGACAATTTATTATATTTCACTACAATTTCCTGTTACCTACTAATCAGTATTTTTACGGACTTGCTAAAAACGTATTGCCATTCGTTGGATGTGACCGGCATTTAAAAACTAAGTAATTATGTCCACACATGCACAAGGCTCTAAATACAGATAGGTGTTTGTGTAAACAATGTAAGCGATGACAACATTCGAAAACTTCAAACACTCGTATATCATTGCTAGACCAGTGCTTCCAACCCATTTTTCGTTCCCGTACTCCTTAATAAACAAAAATTATTGATGAGTACTCGTCTATAACTCCACACCTACTCCAAAAATTTGTTTCGTTTCTCTTAAGTAAGTTATTAGTTATAAGATTAATTTAAAACTACATATTGTAGAAATAATACCGCATATCTAATAATATTTATTTAATTTTTACTATACCTATGTATATCCATTCTTACTATTCTTATTACCGCCGTAAAATAACTGTTTTACTTCTGGTGGGATAATTAACACCAGGTTGGGAAAACTGACATTAAATAATGAAATTTTTTTTTGCCAATATGGTAACAATTACATAAATCATCAATATGTCACTATGACGGCGTCATACATTTTGACATTTTCGATTTTTTATCACTTATAAAATTTAACATTATCCATAGATCCAACTTTGTCTCTTATACAGACCAGATTACTAACTCGCATGTACACATTAATAACAAAGTTATTAACAACACCTGGATTTTTACTAACATATTTCAATTATTTCAACGAATTAAAGCAAATATTTGCTATTACACTCCAGTGCGTGCGCACTACGATGCAGCCCTACTGTTCCTGGAGACGCCGTTCAAGCTGAAGGACGTGTACCACATCGGCGTGGCGTGTCTGGCGCGCGACATGCCGGCGCCCGGCACGCTGTGCTTCAGCATGGGCTGGGGGAGCTCCTTCAACGACACCAACAATGCTACTCTTTTAAAAAAGGTAAGGCTTTCGTTCTTCGATCGAACATGCAATCAATTAACAATGACCAATGACCCTGGGCATCATACGCGCATTGTCGACTAAAAGGAATACCAGAAACGCACTTTTTAACTGACTCCCGACTCTTCTTTGGTAGAAGAACACCATTTTCTTTTTTCCGAAACCCTTAAGTTTAAAAAAAAAACTGTAGGGCCGTTAAAAAAGAGATTATCATGCATAAGAATCATTTCATTCTTGCGTGGATGAATTTTAATTTTACGTGGTCTAATTTCAGATCCAACTACCCTTGGTGGACCCTGAGACATGTCAAAGACAGCTGCGTAACACACATTTGGGATCAAACTACTTGCTCCATCACTCACTGTGCTGCGCTGGCGGCGAAGTCGGCAAGGATACCTGCGTTGGTGACGGCGGATCCTCCCTCGTGTGTCCTGTGCAGGTATTAGTAAACAAACAATCACACATTCACACACCTGTATTAGACCTTATTTATCTACACTAGGAACAGAGCATTGACAAGAGAGCGCAATCAACCTTGACGCTAGATTTTATTTCTGTGACATAAATTTTGCTTCGGCAATTTGTCGGGTCGAAACTCTGCACGGAAAGTAGATTAGATCAAGATGACACCCACATAGAGTCCTAAACTTCCACTTCGGCGCACTGAAGCGCTCACGTAGTTTTGCCACTAATGACCACCCATCCAATTCACAATTTCATTCGCGTTGCTTAAGGATGTGACCATACCGGTCGACGCCGAACTAGCTTTAACTTCCGACACCAGCCATCTTAGCTATTACGGGAATTTAAATACTATTTTAATGCGAAAAAGGTTGATTCTAGTATTCTTTTTTTCTGTGTTCTCTCCCATTTTCTTATTTACTCATATATAGGCGTTCATCAGTGATGTATGCTTTCTTGCAGAGCAATACCTCTCTGAAAAAATACGCCGTATATGGGATGGTGGCTTATGGAGTGAGCTGTGGAGCGAAAGATGTCCCTGGGGTCTACGCTAAGGTTCCTGTCATGGTAGACTGGATCGATCGACAAATGCAGGCAGAACAATTAAACACAAGCTCCTATTTTATCTAGTCCAAGGAAATGTGTATTTTTTAATAAAAACATGTCTTGAGTATTACAACTGTTTTAATAATTTAATTCCATTTTAATTTGATAATCAAATATATTAGGTATATCATAGCATAGGAAATTACTTACCATATTATTTTTGCTGACTGCAAAAGTATACCCCGTGCCAAGCGAAGCGGAAATCATGTGACAAAACAGTAATAACAAACAAACACAACGAAAATACTGGCCAGTTGTAATTTATTTTGAAAATAATTAGAAGTCAAAAATAAGAATGTTTTGATGTTACATATATGCTTCCACTGGTTTTTTACTCCAATTTCTACATTTTTTGTATTTGTAATATCGTACTGTCAAATTTGCATCAATTTGCACGTTTTTTTTTCATAAACGCCATTTATTGAAGTTAGTGAAGTTACCACCAAATGCGTCACCGTCGTTTCGCCGGCCGAAATAGAAGAGCTATAATAATAATAATAATAATAATAATAATAAATTCTTTAATTCGACCAACTGAGGATCATATACAATTATTCATTCATGCTTACATCAACACTTACATAATAAATTAAAATAACAATAAAAAAGCAAAATTACAATTACACATACAATGTCTTTAAAAAAAATAAATTATTAAATATTTTAACCCAATAATGATACAAAATAAATAATAAATAAAATAAAATCAACATCAATAAATTCATAAAGAAAAATTAACAATTAACAATGAACTTTAATTAGGTAATTATCCAATACTAAAGGCCTTTCAATAGCTAAACCTTATTATAAGATTCATAGATGCAGTATCTTGTGCACTTATAATTATTGTTTATTAGTATTCATGGTATTTTCTACGCCCTTTTTTTGTAAATGACATGATCATAACCGCCCGAGTTACCTCAAAGCGGGGATCATCATAGAGTAACTTATATGGGGAGCATACTGAAAAATCAACATTGCAGCACGTCACACCGGCCGCAACACACGCCACAGAGTACATACTGATAGCACACGCTGAGTGCGCCCCTATTTACTGCTTAATGCTGCGCAGCAGAATTTCATTAAATTATAAGAATTATTTTTTTTTTCCTTTTTTATTCTATTTCTGTTCCTTTACATTGTTTTTATATCGCTATTTAAGATTGTTTATGTGTGTTGTTGCACAAGTTGTGAATAAATGTATTCTTTTTCTTTCTTTCTAATCTAGCGCTGCGATACTGCAACCCAAAGACTATTTCACAACGAAGGCAATAAGTTATGGATAACGCTCATAATTAAAACGAATATAATATTTAATATGTTATTTAATATAATATTTAATATGATATTTAATATTGTGTTATAATATTAATATCTGTACTAGTGTATACAGTGTATAGTGAAATTTGTGTTTTTTCTTCCTTTCTAAATGTTAGCTTCGCTCAGGCACTACATGAAAAACTAAGAACGTCTCTCAATCGATCAACTATTAAAATTTTTGTGTTAGTTATTATAATAACTCGACTATATCATCAATGAAGCTTAATAAATTATAATTCATGTTAATGTTATCCCATTTTATTTTTTATTCAAATACTAATTTAACTTTGATTTTCTTTTTTTTTCATTTCCTTTTTAATGCTATTATTATTCAATGATAATAGTATTATGAATTACACTGTTAGGTATGGAATTACATGTAATATTAAAATTTATTATAACCAAACCCTAATATGGGATCTGTAAGTGTATGAATGCCAGTTACATTTATTTTGTAAAAATATAATCACTGCAGTGATATTTATCTTGCTACTATCTCTATATTACTGAATTGTACTAATGTTCATTTGGGCGAACCAATAAATGAATACATAAAATTAATTGGGGACACTGGAATTCTGAATTGGAACAAATCTGACCTTAGTAAAAGTTCGTAAGCTATTGTTACGGAGGTTTTCGAAGAGTCGGCTGAAAACTATAGAGGCCATAAAAAAGCTCAGATAGTAATAACATGTACCTGGAGTACTTCCGGAGACTCTTGCCGTTATATCGTTAGAAAAAAGGCGAATATGGCATACACGGCCATCTTTACCTGACCCGCTGTTGTTCCATTGATTTCCGCGTATTATTATTGATTTAACACGAAAGAAAAGTCTTGAAGGCTCGGAAATCAGTATAAATAGCGGGCAGGGTCGCCCGCGGCGCATTCGGTTCCCGAATACGAAAACGAAGAGTTCTCCCCCTACGAAGCGAAATCGACCTGTGATATACGTGTGCGACTGCCACTGTGGAAGTGAAACAAACTCTCTATGGAACTACTGTGGCATTTCACGAACCCGTGTATCCTGACACGTAACACTATTGTACAATCCATAGTTTGTAATAGCAGCTACTCAAAAGTTACGATTGGTTAAAGGTGATCAATCAGATGAAACCTGTACTAACTGTGAATAAAATCCGGTTATGGTTGTAGTTTGCAGACAAATAAAGAAATACAATGATTGACTTTTAGCAAAAACATGATTTTTTAGATTATATTATATTATATGAAAGATTCCTTTACTAATCACAAATAATGTACCATATAATTTTCTCATAAGAATAGAAGGCCGAGCTAAGGTGCCTAAACATAAAGATTTTTCACGAGGAAACAAAACTTTTGACCGTTCATAATAATTCCAATTAATGACATTAATGGCGAAGAGACTGAAGGAATCAAGAACTAAAAAAAAATCAAACAATTATTCATTGCTGTCATTTTATTTTATCACCGCACTAAATAAAATATGACGTTGTGTCTAATTGCTCTGCCTGCATCTCTCGATTGATCCAGTCAATCATCACAGGGACCTTCGCGTAGACCCCGGGGACGTCCTTCAGTCCGCAGCCCACGCCGTAAGCCACCATGCCGTATACGACGTATCTCTTCATGGCGTTGCCACTCTGCAAGCAAATACGATTAAGTATTCCCAACGTATTACCATGTGAATGACTTGAAGACAAAGAGTGAATAGGTTTTTTTTAGTTGGTGCGCTGTACTATCTAAGACTACATCGCCACTAACCACCAGATTACCAGGTATTGTAGCCAAGCACTGACTTAACATATGTAGATAAAAAAAAGGGTATGCGTTACTGAAAAACACGAACTGAGACTTTGACTGTTGAATTACATCGAGTTCACTGTTCGCAACGAGTTGTTCTGACTTCCATGCCATAAGAGGTATTTTAACCGGTCATAAATCTCTTGTTTGTCCGTATAACATGCCTATCGCGTAAAGGCTTTTGATCCGACTACCCCCCAAAGCAGGAACTTATGGGACACTTTTTTTGGATCACGGTTGTGTGAAATTTCTTGGGCATGTTCCGACCCTGGCTTATGAGTTTCAGTATGGGCTTGTGAGTGTGATCGTTTGTTTACTAATACCTGCACAGGACACACGAGGGAGGATCCGCCGTCACCGATGCAGGTATCCTTGCCGACTTCGCCGCCAGCGCAGCACAGTGAGTGATGGAGCAAGTAGTTTGATCCCAAATGTGTGTTACGCAGCTGTCTTTGACACGTCTCAGGGTCGAGCATGGGGAGTTGGATCTGAAATTAATAATTATGATATCCAGGTGAACTACTTTTGTATGTAAAAAGCATGAAATTTATACTAACAAATATTTATATGTACCCAAAAACAATACATAATTATATATGACTGTAATATTCAATTTATAACACCAAAACATTATATTACATTTTAAAATGTTATACAGTTAACTGCACTTAGTTTCGTGTGCCGTAGTGATATTTTCAGGGATTGATAGGATTATATTGCGACTAACACAGCCTATACCAATTGGCATTGTACTTCTACTTCGGATGCAAGTATTTACAGATACAATGAAAACTTTAAGTTTACCTTTTTCAATAGATTAGTATTGTTGGTGTCGTTGAAGGAGCTCCCCCAGCCCATGCTGAAGCACAGCGTGCCGGGCGCCGGCATGTCGCGCGCCAGACACGCCACGCCGATGTGGTACACGTCCTTCAGCTTGAACGGCGTCTCCAGGAACAGTAGGGCTGCATCGTAGTGCGCACGCACTGGAGTGTAACATAATTTTGATAAACATTCAAGTAGAAAGGAAACGTTAATGACCCGATGGGTTATGTCAATTGAAGTTAACCGCCAAGTTAAGCAACTACAGGTGCGGTCGTAAATTGGTTTCGTGACCGGTAGCGGAGAGCTTCTTGGGCCCTTGCGCTTAGATATCTTCAAGCCATTGGACTGGTTATTGTCGTTGAATGTCATCTTGTCAACCACAACTTCCGACTGCGCACAATTAACCCTACATAATCACATTTCGGAAACATGTCCTACGCACCAGGCCTCCTCAGTTTTTCTTCGCAAGGAATTGTTACTAAATTGAAACAACTATTATCATATCACCATTTCATTAATGCTTGCAGCTATCATTAACAATTATAAAATGTCTTACACTTCAAGAAGTCATCATGGATAGCAATCTTTCGAACGTTTCTATCCTGATGGATGAAAATCTCGTCTTCTATTTTAAAATCCCATTCTCCGGCGCGGCATTTCAACTAGAAGAAAAATTTGCATTGGATATAAAAAAGCTTCAGTTACAAAAAAGTTAAGAACTTGCTGTTAATAGACACTCATAGTGACAAAGAACACAGCATGGTCAAGTGCAGGCAGCACTGCCGTTTTGCTGAAGGTAACAGCCGAGCAAGTTCGAAAAGTACCCCATCGCCTTGAATATTAAAGCTTTTATGCGAAAAGCAATACCAATATAGCCCGACGGCTTGAGTCAATAATAATGGATCGAGCGTGTAAGCAACGTGTGTGCCAACGCGATTAAAAAAAATTTGAACAAGTGGCTGCTTGTGACAAAATTTAATAAGAACTTTCAATCTTCGATGGACACCTTGAACTGCTTTTCTAGGCATTATCATACGTATCATACGTCAAAGACCATCGAGCGACATAACTTTACGTCCATTTTTGCTACTTAAGGTGATCATTATCTCCTCTATAACATGTACCAGAACTTCATGTACGATTTAAGCCTTCTCTATCAAAAAGAGTGAACAGTATCATACAGGAGCTTGAATGTAGCCAGTTAGCGCTCTGAAAACACCGCTTACCTATGACTTTTACAACTTTCAAAGAGCAGTCAATGTAAAAGCACTGTTCCGTTACAATTTGCTTGCTAAAAATTATTTTTACTTCAAATTATTAGCATACCTCACTTGGTTTCATGGAATCAACTTTGTGTGCAACAGTGAGTACTACGGCCTGGTGAATGATGGTTCCACCGCCAATATAGTCATCCGGGGTCCAGCTGGTGCTATAAGACGTTCTGTAAAATACGTAATTTCTTTAAAATTTTGAAATAAATGGCGTAACACACTCACTTATTACCAAAGAAATCAATGTGGTACTAGCCAAAATAATATTACTGCAGATTCCATGCTTCACTTCTATGGCAATAAATCGACGTGAAATTTCATAAAGCGATACGCTGACTAACAATTTTTTTTTTAATTGGCAATAGTTTTGGGACATGATCATGGTATAAATTTGAGACCGATGTTTTAGCCATCGTAAGATAATTAAGATTTTGTAACGACTAAGGAATTGTGTGAGTAGCTTATCTATGCTTGAGTGGCCAATCGCCTGCGCTGATGGTGGTCTCTGCTGAAACGACGGAAGAATAATGGCGCTCCTAAAGAAATGAATGGGCTCTGGTCTGGTTCTGGTCTCTGTTCACCAAATAATTCAATAGGTAGGTTACGTTATAATATTAATGCTTGATAAGTGATATGTGTTGGCAAGATTTGTCACTTTGGGCTAATATTTATGTATGAATTAATCATAGCAAGTTCTTTGTGTTTTGAACGAAATCTGTCATTTAGCTATTTCTCGCTTTTTATAATAATAAATAAATAAACGTTTGCACACTCACACCCCCGCACTAGGATTCCCTGTGTTGCGGGTGGCATGGACATACACAATTATCACATCTCAAACACCCCTGATCCGAGAACAAACATTTATCTGTCATATAATTATCTGCCCCGGCCGGGAATCGAACCCGGGACCCCACGCTCGGCAGGCAGGGTCACTACCAACTGGGCTACGGGGTCGTTTTTTAATACCATTTTCCAGTTTTTCTTTCTGTAGTCGGTTTTTGTAAAGTTTTGCTTTTCCGTTTTCAGTGTAAATGTACTTAATAAGTACGGTATTACAAAATCAATGAGACTTTCCGTTTCAAAACATCACGTCTGCTCAAGACTACTAAGTATTTTCTGATAATTAATTTCAGTGTTATCCTCCAAGTCTAAATAGTTAAAGAGTGCAGTTCTTTCCTTTTCTCATGAGTTCAGCATACCTTAGTGATAAAACCAGCTTTGCCGTGTACTCGGCAGCAACGGCAAATTACTCAAACCACGGTCGGATTATTTTAATCCAATGAGGAAATGTATTTTTTATGTCCAGAATGAATCATCAGACTATGACATGATCGATGATGAGGTTTTGCAATTTAACTAGTACCAATAAAAATACCTGAAAATACGGTACAACGATTCTCATCCATTGAGGAGTTCCTAACAACAAGCATGTTTAACATGGCTCAATTATGCGCATTCGTTGAAGAGATCCTCACCATATTTAATAGGACCAATTCTGAGTCATTACCAGTACACTAAATTCCGAACCATCCAACTCCGTTCATAAACAACGAAGTTATGATTGTACATACATAACGAACATACGTAACCACGAACATAAGAACCTCTTCCTTTCTTTTAATGAAATATTACTTTATTCTTTATTTTATTTGCGTTCAAATAATTAATATATGCGTACATGTTTTAAAAGTGTATGCGTTTTCCAAATCTCTTATTATATTATCTCTTATATGATGTTTGTAATTTTTAAAATATAACTTCAAAAAAGGTTACGCCTGCTATTGTGCCTATGGTTATAATACATATACCAGAAAATGTTAATGGAAATCATTAAAGTTAAATATTATGGATTGTAGTAAAAAAAAATGCATGAAACTTAGTTACCGGTAAGTTCAGTCTTTCACGATAGCGAGATTTACAATATATTATATCAATATTCAACTCGTTTAGTTCTATTTCATTAGCAATCATTTCGTCTGTTACCACAAATATTTAGACATCTTAATTTTATCCTAAAGGTCTTAGTAAACCACACTTACTTCAACAAAGCCACCATCCAAGGAAAGTCCGCAAAGTCGGAGAAACCCGTCGGATCCGAGTCTGTGGTGCGAAGTCTGTACCCACCAGGATTGGACCAGCCGCATCCCGGAGGAAACTGGAATTTTTTTTTCATTGAAAGCTGTATATTGAGCTGTAAAATACTCATTTCACGTTTGAGTCCATTTACTTCCTCGTTGTGATTCCTGTCAAAGTTAATGTGACAATGACGTCAGCCCATGTCTTCATCATTACAAACCATGTTGTCCCACTGCTAGGCTCATATCTCCTTTCACAATCACGAGGCCAAGTTGGCCAAGTGCGTATGCAGGTTTTCTCAGGTTAGCTTCCTTTAATTGATGACCTACCTTTAAAACAATATACTACCATTGCTCATTTCTCTTCTATTCTTGTTTAGAGGTCGAACGGAGTCCCAACGATATTCATACAGATAATGTTTATTTGACTGAGTATGTTTTAAACATTATCGATTTTGAGGAGAAATTCGTGCTCTGCCGTAGCTCGTATATGGAATGAAGCCAGCTACGTACTTATTACTTGTTGGTTTCAGATGCTTTATGAGGGTACCCACCGTATTAGTTCTCTTAGATTTGGTCTTGAGTTGATTCAGAGGGCAGCACTGGCGAAGGTAACTACACTCAGTATCCCTGGAATTCACACTAATTTAATCTTTCTATTTGAGCGTTTTTAAATGATAGTCTTCTAAGCGAATAGATTAATTAAGGTCATATTCACACAATAAATTTAGAAGAAACGGATATCGCGTGGATTAGAACCAACGGAAGTTCTTATGACGAACCCTCCAGCTTAACAATAGACATTAAAGAAACAAAATCAAAAAAGCCAGCTTTACGTGCACGGATGCGCACATAAAATTTTGCCACTAACGGCCACGCGTCAACTTTCGACCGTAATCGATCTGGACTAACTATCGATTACTTACGCTTGCAGGCAGCATGAAATACGCGAAGAATACCTGAGGATAAAATTTGTGGTAGGGTCCTTCTCCGGCAATTCTTGCGAGCAGTATTGCGGCTTCACACACTTTCCTTCCTTGCCGTCCGTAGTGGTGCAATATGAGCTTGGCTTATCTGCCAATCGATTATAATATATATTTATATTATTCATGCACAAAACATGCACGTAAACATAAACAGTTGATATAATAAAGCTTACAAGCGAAACACGTTACGGCCTGTTTCAGAGATCTATGTTTCTCTTAAAGATGGTCGAAAGATGTTGGACGCAACCCTCTGTGGTATCGAGGTCGTTTAATATATTATATTATAAATGTTCCTACTGGCATATTTTAATTTGACGTTGCGAAAAATATAAGCATTATTTAATTTACGAATACGAAACATAAGATACAGAAGCATTTTATTTGTCACAATCCAATTATTTTTAGATAATTCTTGTCTTGTTACATGGTAACAGAGTGTGGTTGGGTGATAAATAAATAACTTCTTGGTAAAATATTTACTTATCAAAAGATCATTTTGTACTGGCTGTAACAGCTGTTACAAAGATAGTAACGGCTGTAACAAAAATAGATACACGTTCCTTCTAATTGTTCTCTAGTAGTGGTCTGATGCTTAAGACATGATCGTCAAAAAAGTATCGTAGAAAGCAACCATCATCCAGCAGTAAGGGATAAAAAATGTTAGACACTTGCCGTTATTTTATATATTGACATGATCATTCAATGGAACGTTACGTCGTCAAACATATGTAAAATTCTTTTCACAATAAAATTTAATTTCTAATGAATATATGAAATTAAAAAACGATTCATCACTTCACAAAAATATTATATGTCAGCTTATGATGTATAATATATGACTAAAGCGCAATCTCCACTTTCCAATTCAAAGGCCGATTTTAGGAAACATTGTGTAACACTTATAATATTACAGCACAATAAAACTACTTAACATTATAAATCATCGACTAGAACCAGCAATCTTCTTTTTATTAATTAATTATTACATAAAAGTTGATGAAATGTTTTCTAAACATGACGTAGGATGTCGGAAAAATTAGAAGATGGAGATTGGGTTTCAAAAATGTACACTGGACTTTTTAATATAATCTATTACGTGTACCATACACAAGTGTACAAGATAATGGTATTCTCATACATTATTTACAAGAGAGATCAGTGCGTGCCAAGCGTTCTCATTCTGAACGGAGTACCTAAGCGAAAACTTTGAAGATTGCCAATACGGATTGGATTATAGATTACTAATAGGCACAGCTACTAGACGCTTGATCCTTTTGAGAAAAAATAATGCGTTATACCACGGGCATCACCTAAATGTTGCCAGGCAAAAAAAATCTCGTTCGTTAATTCGCCAACATTACTTATCTATTAATTATCTGTTATGTTACTTACATTCATAAACATAATATACTAACTTAATAGACGAACACTCATAAATATCATCACGCGTCACCAAAACATAAATTTACATGTGTGTGAAAACGACATTAGTGTGTATGACTTTTAGCGATGTTAAATTCACAACCATGCACTATCGACATGAATGTCGACTATTCGCTCACAGGTTTTTTGCTATATTTAATTCGTTCTCTTGATTATTTATTACATTTTAAAATAAATAATACCGTACTAATTCTAATAACTTCTTTTTATTTCGCTTCGTCTAAACCTAACCTTATTGGACAGAATTCTTTATATTAACATATCTTTTTTATTTGTAAACTGATTGAAATAAAACAAAACGTCATTAAAAGCAACTAAATAAAATAATAGTAATAATACTTATTAGTTTTAATTAATTCTTTGATGTAAATCGATATAACTTATTGCCTTCGAAAATGAATTAACCAAAAATTGTTATAGCTTGCAAACATTGTTATTCTTCATTAACAAGATGTCACTGATTTCGTAGAACGAAATAATTGCCTTTAAAATGTTTACAGTACACTTTGTGACGAACCCTAGCTATCTGGTTCAACGTTCGAATTAATTTTTCATTTTGAAATGCTTTTACAGGGAACTTTGAAGTAGTAAAATTATTAAATAAATATGATATGACATTCGCTGGATACTGTCATATCTTTATAATAACAGATATAAAATTCGCTAAATCATTATCAATCTAAGGAGTTAATACTATTCAAAGGCCAAAGTTGCACTTTTATAACAGTCTAATCTACTTTCTGTCCAATGTGTTTACAAGTTGTAACGGAAACTAAAAAGGCAAAATATGAACAAATGTAGGTAAAGCAAAAAATATTTATTTATACCTATTAAAAAATTATCCACTTATCGATAGTTTTGTGCAAGCCCTATACGAAACGGTATCATTTTCACGTACACAATATCTTTTTATCTTACACATAATTATGAAAAATAAGTTATTATTCATCAAATAAAGTATTTACTGCATGTTATTAATCTTAATTTATATAATTTTAAGATCAACTTCTATGAAAATAAGCATCATGAAAGTAGTATTGCACTATCGGTACTTTCCTGTGGAATGTCTCTTTGCTTGGGTTATTGTTATAAGTAACTATGCAGTCTAACAGAGAATACGATATCGTCGTGCTTACTATTTTTTGTCCGATAAAATAACGTAAGATTAAAAAGAAATTAATAAAACAACAAATAGGAATTTTTTGACATGAGACTAATGGAGAGTATATAGTTTGAAAATAGTTCTACGGTCAATTCTCTTGCATCTCTTTCTCGCAAGTAGGTTTTTCCGTAAAGCTCGAAATCTCACTCGCACACTGTGTTCCTCTATTATGCTAGTATATTAACTTTATGCTTACATTATGTACTTGTAAAGATACTTTTAAAATCTCAAACTTCAATTAAAAATCGCTACAAAGAGCAATCTTGTCAGAAGAAGCGGCATGAAGGGAATATTTTTTCTGTTTTCAATTCGTAACGACAACTATTTCTTTTGAACAGATTTTACTTGCAATGGTACATACCTGTTAACTTACTTACTTGTTATCTTCATTTGAAATGAAGCATTGTTATCATCATTTTTATTCAGGTTTTGAAAGAGCCATATTGATGCATCATTAACATTAGGTGTCTGCGCGCTACTAAGCACGAGAGGGAGAAGGAGAAGCAACCTGGAGTAAAAGAGAATTTTTAACTTGTAGAATCTTAAATCATACACACGAAACACTTAGGTGGTTGCTACAGTGATCGATATAATATGTAAATTTACGTGAAAAATGTGAGTGAATGAGTTAGAAATGAAAATAATTAATCTTTATACCGCAATAATTTTATTTTTTGTGGGATTTCGAAGCAAATTTACAATAGTGTACAAACAGGATTTTCAGGAACAGGAAGAGAGATGTTGATTTAGCAGTTAAACGAAAATTTTGTTGACACCGTGCATTGCTACGCCGTGACATCAAGGTCACCAGATCTCACTCCCTAAAATTATTTTCTCTGGGGTATGTACAAAACGAAATCTGCAAAGAAGTATTATGCAATTGATAACATGAAGCAATCTTTGGAAAATATTCTAATTGAAATGAATAATATTGTTATGCCGGATGCAGTACGTACATTCTTTGAAACGTCGATTCAAGATAAGTATTTAAAACAATGGGATTTATTTTGAACAATTAATCAGTTAAAGTTTATAGGTAGGTAACATAAGAAAAATAAAAAAGTATTTTGTTAAAAGTTACGTCTTTCCAAAGTTTGCCGTATGTCATTACTTCACAGAATTCGATCGTTATTAGCGACACTATCGAATGGTAATAATAATAGTTTTTAACATTTGGTTCGATTACTGGCTAGGAATATAAATTTTTCAAAAATCCTGTTATATAGTTCCAGTTTTCATCAAAGTCGGTTCCGATACTCCATTGAGTACTTTTCGCTAATACTCTTAGTTTCGGATGTAGCCATCCACGCCCAATTGAAAAATTCACCCTGTATATATTGCTAAACCATGCATTTTACTTTCTATTTCCTTTACTATAGCAGAGTAAGGTACTTCAGTTGATTAATTTTGTGGGTAGACATTAAAATTCAATGTGTTCAGTTGATTAGGTGAATTTTTTCCTTACATAATTATAATGATGAAATTTCACTCCGCATAAAATACATATAACATAAAAAATATGTATAGTAATCTAAATCATGTTTATAGGACTTACATGTTTAAGATCTTTAAGGTCTGATAATACGACGTTGGTCATAAAACTTGAGATTAACTTTCATTTAATGAAGAAACTTCACCCAGAACATGTCATGAGACGACATGTCGGTACTTTGGCTTTTGGGTTAGTTATTCTGGAGCCTCGCGAAATTTTGTAACAACATGCATACTATTCGTAGGTGTCCAATGACACTTTTTAAGTTTTATGAGTAATTAATTACTCGTATAGTATAAGTTTTTATTCATGAAATCGATTAAAAAAACCTATAATGTTTGTGAGAAATAACACGGATTTAAATAAAACCTTTGTTTTTTTTTAAAGCAAATAAGAAAATATTGATGCCCCTGGCTCAAACACCAGGGGTTTAACGACAATAGAATAAAAAAAAAATTATGTGTTGACCGATTATGTTAAGAGTAATAGTAATATATTAACAATTTAATTCATAAATAATAATCTTTTCATTGGTTCTATTTGCAATAAACAAAAAACGCTCAACAGACAAATGATAATAATTAGTATGGTCAGGGTAATCAATGATCCAGCGGCCTAATGACCTTCAGAAGCAAGGAATCAAATATTTATCTTCGTAATTATTATTAAAAAAATAGTATTGTTTGGTTTAAGTGTACATATTTTTTATGTAAAAACCTATACTGAGAAATAGTGTATGTATGTATATGTATGTATGTACATATGTATGTGTGTATATATTACTATTTTGTTCACAGAATGTAAGGAGGACGCGCTGGGGGGCGGAGGCGGGGTTTGATTTTAATGACTGGGATTTTTTTTCGACTATTTATACCAACATTAGATATAATACCTATCAATCCTCCTGCTTCAAGTCGGACTTAGATTACAAGGTGCTTTTTGGTAACAATAACAAATGCTAATATTCATTCTCTTCGTTTATAACGAAGCATAATAATATTATAATGAACTAGCTTTTGCCCGCAACTTCGTCTGCGTGGAATAATTAGTTTGGGTGGCTATTTAGATTTTTTAGAATACTTATTTTGCAAATAATACAGATACAAACTGTTGTAGTTTACTGTAAATAGCTATGGAACAGCGGAGTGCAGTTTCTCCTGAAAGCAGCGATCACCGGCAGTTGTAACGGCATCATTACACTGATGCGAATTATGTCACACTGTTGATAACAAATGAATTAAAAAAACAATGTCTATCCACCTACACCTACCTACCTAATAATCCTAATGAAAACTAATAATAATAATGATGAAAATAACCTACTCTAACCTAACAATGAACAGAAAAACAAATAATAATAATATAACGAAATATTTGTAACATTTAAATAAATTCGCAGCGAAAAACATTTAATATTCGCATACGTTTGACACAGTCGTATGTAGGTATTTGTATAAAGTTTTACGCAAATTAATAAAGTTTTAACTAACTCAACATACATACTTTCATCCACTGTTTCTACTACTAAGGGCTTTTTAAATTACCGTTGTTTCTGTCTGTTTTCATATTTGACGTTTCCTTTTTTATTTGAGGTTAACGTTATAAAAGAAATCTACAGACAAAATTTCAAGTTTCTAAGTGTAGCAGTTTCGACTCGGTATGCGTTTGTTAGAAAAATTCATCCCCTCTTTTACACCCTCTGGATATATCAAAAAATGGAAAAACACGTATATCTTTACTTTACTTCAACAATATTTACCCAAATTAAGGATTAACCAAGCCGCCATACAAACTTTCATCGCCCTTTTCAACTACTAAGAGTTAAAACTTTTCAAAATCCTGTAATACATGTTAGTTATAGTATTTAACCGAAAAAAACTTACCACCAATTTCCAAGACTAACTTCAAACCTGACGAACTTCCATACAAACTTTCATCCCCTATTTTCTCCATAAAAAGTAGCCTATGTCCTTTCTCAAGGTCTAGTTTATCTATGTACCAAATTTAGTTAAAATCGGTTCAGTGGTTTAGGCGCGATTGACCAACAGACAGACCGAGTTATTTCCCCTTTATAATATTAGTAAGGATTATTTATGACACTCACCACCACATGATTTTGCCGCGATTCTAACCACAATGTTACCTTACAAGTAATAGAGTAACGACCCACTAGAAACGATACACGTTCCCACCGTGGTATTCGCAAGACTGCGACTGAAAAACTGCGAACACACTGCGAAGACAACAAAGAAGGTCCAATAATCAGTTTCATATACTCGTGCTTGTCAAGTTAAGCGGTCAACACGGGATTATCACAACAGCCCCAACGATAACCTTTTGTAACAACACACAATACTCGTATATATATACACATACATCGTCAATTAAATAATCATCGCTTTTCATTTTTGTAATACGAGGTTTCATTTTTTTTTTGGTGTTAATAGCCGACAAACGAGCAGTCGAGCCACTTGATGATAAGTGGTCACCGTCGCAAATGGACATCAGTAAGACCAAAGGTCACTGATGCGTTGTCGACCAGAAAATGAGAAGAAGGTAAGAAAGATAGAACTGGCTCTCGAGCCCCCAGCCGGAATACGACGAGTCGTTTGGCGGCTGACTCAAGCAGGAGGGTGGTAGCTAGCCAGGCAGGCTTCACAGAAAGATAATAATACCAGTAATAATATTAATGACTTATTAATAATACTGATAATATAATCAATACGCGGAGCCATACCACCAAGCAAGCTGGCTTCTGTCGCCTCTTACGACACCCTGTTCTGCCAGCCTGGGATTGGGAGGAGTATTCTAAGGCGTCCCAATACGGCCAAAATCGATGGTATAATAGTTTTATAAAGATACCTCTTATATGAGAGAGACTGGTTTATGTGGAATATTAAACGCACTAGTGATACCTTTGGTCTTGCTGATGTCCATGGGCGACGGTGACCGCTAACCATCTGGCGGCTTGTCGGCTATTAACTAAAAAAAAATTCCTGAAAACTGACGACATTCACTCATCGCAAAGTTCACTTTCTCCTTTGATTCTTTCCATTCCCATTTTAGGCGGCATCATCAATAATACAACCCATTAAAAAGGGAACATTTTATTGCAAATGTCTTACAAAACAACAATTTTATATACTAAACGCTCTTAGCGAGTTCTTGTGACTTCGCAATTACATCTTCGATGGTGCCCACCATGTAGAAGGCAGCCTCCGGTACGTGATCGAGCTCCCCGGCTAGGATCTATATAGGAAACTATACTTAAACGATTAAATAATCTTATGATATGTCATTTAGGTCAGCGTATAAGCGTGAAAGTTTCTGTACAGAGGTAGAATTTTTTTTTTGCGCCCAGACTATTTGAAAAAAGGGCTACCCTCCGGAAATCCGCGGGAGGTGGTGGATGTTCATAGCGTACCAGCACAGCCGGCTGCGCAGGTATGTGGGACTCCCGAAAAAACCTAGGGGCCTACCCACTAAACACCACCCGAGGCTGGCTTTGACCTAAGGGCTTCTAAGCCGACGTCTGATGCGACCCCCCTTACGGATGGGGGGCGACATAGGTTGCATTGGTAACTTATTTGATATTAAATTACTATTAATTTACTTTGCAACAATCCCCAAACAATGTATGATGATATATATTTCTATACCAACACGTGTTTCGCTCCGAAACAGAGCATCATGAGGGTAGTAGACTCTACGAGTGGTAACCGCAAAGTGAACGTCGGCTACTGAACGCGGGCCTTTTATACCAATTCGCCGACTGGTTATCTAATCTTGTTATTGATAAGATAGTATGAATCACCGGTAAACCGGCTTTGACTTAATTTGGTGGTTCATTTTAAAAAATCCTCAGTAATGGCAAGTTGGATACATTCGTTTGTTCATTCAACAGTGTAATATTACTATTGTTGTTGTATCTAATTATTTCTAATTGCTCAAGTACGCTTTGTCGAAAGCCTTTCCCACAGTTATGTAAAATTTCGTAAGTATGGTTATTTGTTATACTATGGCCGGATTCTATAAGATGTTTGGCAAAGTTAGATCTGTCTACGTGATCATTTTTGTACGCGGCTATATGTTCCCGGTAACGTGTGTCAAAATTTCTACCCGTTTGACCCACGTAAACACCGTTACAATCAGAACAAACAATCTTATAGACACCAGATTGTTCGTGTCTATTTCTTTTGTCTTTACAGTTTGTTATAGTTTTAACATTATTGTTCTATCCTTTTTGGTCGCAACATTGAGCATCCTGTAGTCCACACAGAATCTGGTGCTGCCGTCTTTCTTTTTCACGAGTAGCACAGATGAACACCATGGACTAGTCGATGGTTCTATAACCTTATTGCGCACCATATCCTGGATCATCTCAGATACTTCCTTTTCCTTTGCCAATGATATATGTCTTGGTCTTTGCTTGATCGGTACGGTAGCACCAGTATCAATTGGGTGAGTTACAAGATTCGTTCTTCCTAGGTTCCTATTCCTGCGGCGAAGATGTCCTTATAATTTATCAACAATCTTGTTGCTTCTGTGTATTCCGCAGGATTCAAGTTCTGCTTCATAGCTTCCAGCAACGAGCTGATGTTGTCTGATGATTTAGATTTTCCGGTGTTTTCTTGTATCGTCCTAATGCTGTCAACAGATTCACAACGTCCGATAATCGTGTCCCTTGGGAGATGTATCGGTGTGTTACTGAGGTTGATAATGTTCACCTTGGCATCTGGTTTGCTCATTAGCAATGTTCTTGCCGTGATCCAACTGGGGCGTTCTCTGTAGTGCTCCACTATGACACATCGATTCAGTTTCGTCTTCTTTGCAAACCTTACGCAGACCAAGGTTTCTGATCTATAAGGTAGCTTCATGGTTTTAAAGAGAACACTGTCATTGAGGGTACACCCTCCAGAAACACTTCTTGTTCTGGGAAGCTTAGAACTCCTCTCGCAACATCTCTACCAAGCATTGATGTGTCCGTAGAAAGTCCAGTCCTATGATGCAGTCGTTAGGTATGTTGGTTACCAAATCAGGCTGCACATAGCTGTTATCTCCTAGTTTCGGTGTTACTTCTGTAACTCCTAGGACGGTCACTGGCTGGCCTGTTGCTATCTGCAGGTTGTAGAACGGACGTACATTTTCCCACATGCGCTTCAATCGTTCAGGTCGCACGATAGATTTTGATGCTCCTGTATCGATTGTAAAGCGACAGGGTTTTTCATTTATCTCTCCAGCAGTTACAAGACTATTTCCATAACAAGCCTGTGATACTTGTAAGGTGGAGGCTCGACGAAATCCAGCTGGTGATCGCCTCACAGCCCTTGAGCCCTTTAACGATTCCTGGGTCTCAGCTTGAGTAACCGTCGACACAGATCTCCTTCGTTTCCGAGTTCGGCAGTTGATTCTTATATGGCCTCGTTACCAACTGCCGTAGTAGGTAGGTCCAGTACGTGGTTGGATCGTTGCAATCACTTTGCGACCTTTATACATTTTGACCTCGCTACGTACCGCCTCAACCTCCAGGGCATGCGCTAATGTGGCCTCTGTAGTGGTATGATGGCCGAGACGCACCACTCACTTCAAGATCCCTTATGCCGCTAACAAACGCTTCTAGCACTTTATCGTCTACTGGTGTAGAACTCGACGCGTAGGCTCGTCGTACCAAGCGTTCAATTTCCGTAGCCCATTGCTGCAGGTTTTCGCTCGACTTCTGGCCGCGGACTTTGAGCTGCGCATGATATGCGTGCTCAAGATGTTTGTCTCCATAGCGAGCTTCCAATGCCTTAAACAGTGACTCTAACGTACGTCGATCGGCTGGTATATTCTCGAGGCCCAGTAGGGCTTCTCCTCGAAGAGCTAAATTTAATGCCTAGAGCGACTCCTCGTCCTCCCAAACATTCCCTTTAGCTACAACCTCAAACTGGTGCTTGAACGCCATCCATGAGGTAGTGCCGTCGAAGTTCGGAACGTTAAACTTCGGTGCTCCAACAGTAACGGAAGTAACCGTGCCCAAAGCCTTGACTTTTTGTAGCTTGTTCTCCAAGTCTTCAAGCATCTTTTCGTGGACGTTTATTGACACGTCGTGGGCGTTTATCAACGCGTCATGGGCGTTTTTCGACGCGTCGTGGGCTTTAAGAGTTAAATTATGTTCGTTTGTTCGCATCTTCACCCATTCCACGTCTTCTTTTACGACATTTAAGGCTCCCTGGAAGCCTTCCAACTTCGTATCGATTGCTCCCAGACCCATTTGTATGGCCTCACGCTGGTTCTCCAATGCTTCGCGCTGGCTTTCCATCGCTTCGCGATCGCAGTCGCACTCGTAGATCGCAGGTATTCGCTTTGTAGGAAGAGAACTCTTCCTTCGTATTCGGGAACCGAATGCCCTGTGGTCGACCCTACCCGCTATTTATTTCGATTTCTGGGCTTCCTGATCGTTCCACGCCCTCCGTGGAAGTCAAGAACAATAATAATACCCGGAAATCGACATAACAATAGCGGGTGAAGTAAACACCCTAATTTCGTCTATGTGTGCCATACTCGCCCCTTTTACCTAAGGAATAAGGAGATTGGCCTGAAATATCCCAGGTAGTTTTTATTACTACCGGGGTTTCTATTTTATTGCCTCCATTGTTTTACTGTTAGTGTTGGCCACCCTTCCAGAAACTTCATAAAGATGCTGACTTTCTCTTTTCGGCTATCCTTCGAGAAGCTTCGTAACAATAATATATTTTTATATTTGTTTAATTGTTCAACCCGAACATAGTCTGGCCAGGCCGCTAGCGGGAGAAAAAGAATGGTTCGATCAATCAATACGTTTTAGATATAAAACACTAAAATTTAATAAATATAAATATATAAACACACATATTCTCATATACAATATTGTTCACTTCTAACGGCCCACCCCCTTGAATAGGTTGAAAAAAGTAGTCCTAAATAAACAAAAATTATAACACAATTGATGGGAGGCAAATTCGTAAAACAAACAATTCCTTAAATGACCAATTTGCGAAACATACAATTCGCAAAATGATCAATCTCACAATTATATATTGGAGAAATAGGTATAATACTGCTTTTTCGTACATTTTCTTATAAAAGAAAACATTCTTACTACTCGTATCAAGATTTAGTATTATTTAAAACTCATCTGCCTATCTATGAAGGGAAAGAGACAAGACGTTTAATAATATATTGTTAAAAAAATATTATTAATATAAACTATATGAGTAAAAATAGGTGCCTCTGTAATACTTGTAATTAAGTAAGTCAGTGATAATTTAATTTTATTGCAATAATTAAATATAATATCTAATACTTTTTCCTTAATTATGTTTATGTTAACTTTTCAAATAATAACAGTGCATGATATCTGTAAAAACTGTCCGTATAGAGTTGCAAGACTAAAACGCATTATTAATAGTGAGTTATATGAAAATAGACTAACAGACGCTTTCGTATTAATATCTTTACAATTCTTTTAAGTTCAATAAATTGTTTTAAGAATTTAATACAACAGAATGTTGACACTTAATGAAATGAAATGAAATAAATAATATTTTATACGAAGTTGGTTTTTACAAACACTTTTCGAACGTCAAACTTACGCCATCGCTTCAACAAATCCCTACTATGAGTGGTCTCGGAAGAAGAAGCGGCAAGAATCTCTCGAGGAGTTTTTTTTTCCTACTCATAGTTACAGAACGCACTTAAACTGACTTAATATTAAACTTATGTCCAAACAGACTTATCCTGAAAGTAATCTTCAAGTTTGTAATAACCTTTGCGCATAAGAACGCCTTTGACGTGAGTTTTAAATTTACAATAGTGCATTTCTGTCAATTTTAATGGAATTTTATTATAAATATTTACACATCTACCCATGAAAGAGCCACCAGTTTTGCTTAATTGGAAATTTGGAACAATCAGTTTACCCTTATTCCTAGTATTAATTTTGTGAACATTTCTCTTCCTAAGAAAACTATCAGAGTATTTTTAAACGTACATAATATTATCAAAAATATATTGTGATGCTACAGTTAATATATCAATTTTTTTAAAGAGATCTCTAAGGAAATCCCTAGGCCTGAGGTTGTAAATGGCGCGTACTGGTCTTTCTGTAATATAAAAATCGACTTTATATCTGCAGCTGAGCCCCACAACAACAGACCATAAGACATCACACTGTGAAAGTAGCTAAAGTAAACTAATCTTGCTGTTTTTACGTCCGTTAAGAGCCTCACTTTCGTAACAGCGTAGTGTAGTCGTGAGTCTATAGTGAATCCAAGAAATGTGGTAGAATTCACTAGTTTAAGCACTTCCTTATTTAAAACAACGTAAAAGCAAAAGAGCAATCCTTAATATATTTCCGACACATGCATGGATTCTGTGTCATTGAACTCCCCATAAGCGTTTGGACCTATTTAGATAATTTGTATGTGTTTATGTGAGTCTCTGGATGTTATGGATTCACAAGTGAGTCCAGTAATAGGTAACGCTGCAATCAGGGTTCCAGTAAACTTGTTTTTTTTTTCAGGACAATGTCTGCCGAGTCTGCTAGTTTATATGTTTAAATTTGTCATTTTGCGAATTGGGACGTTTTGCAAATTGAAGTCTCCAAATTTAACGTTTCTGGAATTGGATATTTCGCGTACTGGACATTCTGCAAACTGGACATTTTGCGAATTGGACGTTCCGCGTTTAAACCGTCCCCGATATGGCTTAACTGATGCTATAAAACGATAACAATCAAGTCCGAGGGCATGTGCCCTCCTAAATATATAAGCACTAAAATAAATTATCATTATTGGTCAGCTACCAACAAGACCGGTTATGTATCATATACCAATCGCCAACTAAAATCAACGGTCAAATAAACTCTATGCATGTTTGTACTTTTTGGTTAAAGAGCTGATTAGTAAAGAGATTCGAGTCGCTTGGTTTTATAGCGAATCTCTTCTGACAAAGCTGACTTCAATTCGATTTACCTGTTACATCAGCTAATTCCCCAAACGTAATTTAATAATACGTTGTTATTCCCGAGAAGTCTCATTACAAATATATAATATGCAGTATATACCCTTTTAAAACCCTTAATCGTCTCCTCAAGCTTCACCAGCTTGCCCACGTGTCCCGTAAAGACTTCTGCCACCTGAGACAAAACCATTAAGACATAATGTATTGTAAACTAGAGCAGACACTACAAAGAAAATTTTTGCCCTACAACTTCAGATCCAGCGAGTCTCAATATCATATACGATGGGGGTAGTCTCTGGGTAACAAGTGACTATCTGCTTGATCACATTTTCTTTGACGTAGTTGCTTTAGTTTTTTGGTATAAGGTTTTCCTGTTGTCTCCTTATATAACACATTATCCTTATAAAGATTACCATTCCCTATTTGTTTCTATATTCAAGATGCGAAGATTCGAGCCTTACTTTTTTATTATTCTTTTCCCTCTATAAAAACGTTTTTTATTGCTCAAAAACTCTTTCATTTCGAATATCAGTCTACAAGTGTTTTTTTGCCCATGATTATGTTAGCGAGTTTCAACTTTTTACATAAATTGATCAAATTTCAACTTTTTATACAAGCGATTAATTCCGTAAAAAAACACCTCACCTGGAAAGGTTGCGATAGAAACCTCTGAATCTTCCTCGCGCGAGCCACAGTAAGCTTATCGTCCTCTGACAGCTCATCCATCCCCAGAATAGCAATGATGTCTTGCAGAGACTTATAATCCTGTGCAGTCCATTTAACATGAATTACAGGCGAAACAATTTCAGAGACCGCCATTCCTCTCAATTTAGATAAACATACTTGCAAAATTTTCTGAACGCCTCTAGCGACCCCATAGTGCTCCGGGCCGATGATGTTAGGGTCCATGACCCTGGATGTGGAATCCAAGGGATCAACCGCCGGGTAGACGCCCAACTCGGCGATTGCCCGCGACAGCACTGTCGTCGCATCCAAGTGAGCGAAGGTTGTAGCTGGCGCGGGGTCTGTAAGATCATCTGCTGGCACATAGACCGCCTGGAATTTGTGAAAGTGTGGTTTAATATATTCGTTTTCCGGATAATTGTTCGCGATCTCGCATCAGGTCTTAAATAAACTATTCTACCTGCAAAATAAATTTTAATTGAAAACCTATGAAAGTCCATGTGCAAGCGTTTCTAGCGCTCAATACTGTTATCGACGTACAATTTAATCTTGCTCGTTTTATGCCTGACCCCATATTGGAAGAAGAAAACGTTTATTCCATGAAAGTTTGAGACTAATTCGTTATAATAATAGTTTAATTAGCTTTAACCAATAAGAGACTCAGCGTAAGGTACGAATTCCACTCCGCAACCACGTTGCAGTTTTGATTGATGACAAAGATGGGCATTAAACAGTTTGGGTAATTAATATGACGTAAAAATAGCATGAATATGATTTCCAAATCTATTATGTATCGATAACAATACGAACCAACAACTTAATCTTATCTTTGAAGAACTAAAAGCACCATGTTAACCGACTTCAAGAATGAGGAAAAGGTCCTCAATTCGTTTGTTTCTTTAGTTTGTTACCTTAGAACGTATGTTGTTTTATTAACCGCTTTGGAACATTGTGTTTTTGATGGTAAGGCTATACTTTCCGTTTGATCCCATTTAAATTTTAAGAGAAAATACCACCTTTAAAAGTGAAACGAAAAAATTCACCGTCTTCAAATTGAAGTAGGTTTTTTAAATATTCGTTAGCACCTATCCACCTCCTGACTGCGACGGGGCTTTGCTTAACTCGGCCAGTTGTTTAAGTTATGGGACTCTATAATTTTGCTCTTTCCATATTTTATGTGACAATAATTTTTTTGTTTTTTTTTTGTTTTCGAGGGTAAAACCATCAAAAGGTGCCGTGGGAGCGACGCCAGGTTATGTGGGTTATGTGAGCCAGATTATGTGTGCCGCACTAAGCCCCCCCCCGGTGACCTTCTTCACAACTATGTAGAGGACTCCGGGATCTCCATAGGAACGCAACCAGAGTCCTCTGAGCGCTTTGCCCCTGTCGGGCTCTACCCGGGAGGGACAACATGTCCCGTCCCGCACCATCCAATCTTATCAACGGTACGCGGCCACACATACCGTCGTCCTTCCCGGGGTTGCTAGCCGGATGGATCGAGCTCCCACTCTTACCGCCCGCAACCCCGGAAGTCCCCTTTTATTCGCCTCTTACGACAGGCAGGGGATACCGTAGCTCGTATCCTAGTCCCGAGCTACAGGGACAATGTGACAATACCTGCACGCTCGTAATGGAACCAGTTTTAGTGGTCGTGATCCTCTCCTGCATGGTCCCCATGTCAGTGGCCAATGTGGGCTGGTACCCTACCGCTGAGGGGATTCGACCCAACAACGCTGACACCTGTACAACACCACACAACTTACTCTTTATTATGCACAAGACACTTCATCATCAACGACCTCCAACAGGAGTGACCATTCGCCATAGCCTCATCCGTTGTTTATCAAGATGCACCACGAGCAGATATCTCATTGGTGGATAGAGTCTTTAACCCCTAAATACATCTTGAAGCAAGAGTAAAAGTCAACTTTGATTATCAAATTGCCGTATTGGGGCGGCTTAGAATACTCCCCCCAATCCCATGCTGGCAGAACAGGGTGTCGTAAGAGGCGACAGAAGCCAGCCTGCTTGGTGGTAGGGCTTCACATATGGATTATATTATCAGTATTATTATTAAGTAATTAATATTATTACTGGTATTATTATCTTTCCTTGAAGCCTGCCTCTTGCTTGAAAGCAAGTCAATCAAGTGGCTCGTCTGCTCGTTTGTCGGATATCAAAGTTTAAGATTTAAGCTCACCTTTGATAGAGTCTATGTCAGTCTCTGCTATTCCTGATATCATTACCCAACGGTCAAAGCAATCGCCCCAGATTATTTCTTTAGTATGTCGCTTAGCTCTATATCGTCAAGCCTTAATTATATCATGCACAAATAGTTGTAATAATCAGTATTCTGAAATGATTTTCAGAATTCGTGATCCACTTTCAGTGTTGGCGAGCCACTGAACAAGCAGTTTGATGGCCGTTCTTTGCAACCGACGCAAAACCGATTGACTTCACGAATGCGTTGCCGACGGCACATGGTTGTAAATTGACCCTCAACATCAAAATCACTTCTCATGCGTACAAATATTAACTGTTTCCATTTTAGAATTTACTATAATATCGGGTGTAACTAACGGACAGACAGATTAATGCAATAATGATTATGAAATATACAAGTGACGCTATAAGATTTCTATATCAAAAGTTCTTCACCTCAGAACCAGCTTGGGTGAAGCGGAAGATATTATCGACGAATAACAATACATCCTGTCCCTCCTTGTCCCTGAAGTGCTCCGCCAGAGTGAGCCCTGTGAGCGCCACGCGAGCTCTAGCACCGGGGGGCTCGTTCATTTGACCGTACACCAACGCCACCTATAGATAAAAAAATAACAAGAAGAAATGACATGACATCAACCCACTTTCAACTCCCTGAAGGTAACTGAAGATAGACCCTGCAGCCATGAAGAGTCCCATAATCTGCATACCCAGACGAATGATTTAAGTGACAGCTGCAGTGTGAGAAGTTGTTATGCGACAAGCGACAAGAAGATCTCTAACATGGCGTAACGAGTTCTATCGAACGATAACAAATGACGATAACTATCGACAAATTGTCAAACTGGCAAATTCAACGCAAGCACAGCTTCACCACATGTGTTATATATATATACATTTTAATAATTAAACTGTTAATCAACAACTCACCTTAGAACTCTTGTAGTCTTCCTTGATGACGCCACCCACCTTCATTTCGTGATACAGATCGTTCCCTTCTCTCGTCCGCTCGCCAACACCGGCGAAAACCTAATATTATATTTAAGTATTAAACTTGATTAAGATCTCTCAAGAAATTTCTAATATTAAAATAACAGAGTGTAATATAAAATTTAAAAAATGTGTACTTACTGATACCTACAGAACTTTGAGTTCGGCAGCCAGGGTACCGTCCAATTAGACCTATCGGTCCGACAAGTTTGATCAAGTCTGACTATATGTGCATTGTTTTTTGCGTGACACCGTCGTCCAAACCACTGGGCTGTGTCGTTTTTCCTAGCTCCATTAAATTAGTAATAAAACATAACAATACTGGTACCGAGAAACCACCGTGAGCCTTGGCTACGTTGTTGATCAGCTCCATGATGAGCACAGTCTTCCCGACGCCCGCGCCGCCGAACAGACCGATCTTACCACCTGATGTAATATCAAACAGTGCTAAACTAAGTTGACATATCGCCCAATAGATGGCGTTGTAACTAATAGTCCGTGAGCCGTCATTTTAAAGCCGTAGTTTGTATACAAATACAAATATATAGTATACAAATACTATACTAATATGCAAATGTATATAGAAATATATTTGCAAATTCCGTACGTATATCATTGACATATCTGTGATAACTTTGGAGGTCATCTTTTCACGGTCCATAACTGTCCCACAGCTGGACTCTGAAATGCTCACACAATGAGAGGAATTAAGGTCATTGTCTACACAAGCGCAGATTGAAACACTTTGAAAACGTTATGAAAAACTCTCAGGTACATAGGTTTGCATACAGGGACATACTTATGTGAATATTACAAGTTAATTATCAGACTAATCCGTGCAAAAGGCCAATGTTCAAACTATAGGGCTGTGAGAGCTCTTTTGGGGTGAAAGTACAGCTCACCTTTCACATAAGGCGCTAGAAGATCCACAACTTTGATGCCCGTTACCAGAATCTCCTGTTCCACCGACATCTCGACGAAGGGCGGCGCGTCCGCGTGTATTGGGGCGAACTTGTCCGTCTCTATTGGACCGCGTTCATCTGGTGTGCGTACGCAAAATTATACAGTCCACAGCATTTTATACAAATCACTATGACATTCGAGCGCTGTCGTAAATATCAGTAAGCCATCCTCACTTCGCTTTACAAAATTCCATTGGAACAGATCCGTTTATTGCATTGATTCCCAAAGTGGTCCAGGTGGATCCCCAGGGGTCCACGGGAGACTCGACGGGGGTCTACGTTGCCGTGACCAAAAAATAGGGGTGCACAATTCGTAAGCGGGGGTTCACGAAAATTTATCTGGTTTCTATACCCTGATTAGAAAAAGGCATTTAAAAAGATTACTTCAATGCAAAGTATATATTATATATATTTATCTATCTTGTAATCAAATTCAAATCTTTTTTAATCGTTTCAAATATTTTTAATCATTATAAATGCCTTTTTCTAACTAGGGTAGTGAAGAACTATAATGTTGGCTTGACTTCACTTATCAATGTAGGCAGATAATATTTATTTAAGAAACTCAGCGACTTCTACATGTAAAAACTTGCATATTCCATATTCAGTACAACGTGTCTTAAAAGAATTATACCAGAGGTAACTGCAATTCACTGTTTCATCCACCGACAACACCTAGTAGCGAAATATTTGAGTGATAGATTGCACCAGTCGCTTCAATTTGTGATTAATGCAGTTAAGAAAATAAGAAGTAATGCATTGAATACGCGTTTATTTGCACAATTGTGCGATGAAAATGATGAAGACTTCCAACGATTGCTCTTACATACTGAAGTACGCTGGTTGTCGAAAGGTGCATGTTTCACAAGATTTTACTCACTTTTTGAATCAGTGTCATAGTTTCTGGAAAGTAAAGATCCAGATTTAAAAGAAAACCTGATCAATTCGAAAGCAGACATCGCGTATTTGACAGATTTGTTCAAAAAATTTAATGAAATTAACTTACAATTACAAGGGGACAGCCTCAATTTAATAAAAGCAAAGGGCGTAATTTCAGCTTTTCTTGGAAAATTGCAATTTATGAAGCAATATATTAGTCGGCGCGAATTTTCCCAGTTTTCAAACTTGTCACAGGTAGAATGCCTTGATGAGGATATTCACACATATGTACGTTCAACATTTAATTGCCTTGCATGATGACTTCAAAATCAGATTTGAAGATATTCTGACGATGGAAATACCACCATGGGTTATAAATCCATTTGATGAAACGGAAGTGGAGAATGTGATATTAAAAGAAGAGCTACTCGAACTTAGCACTAATGAGGAGCTGAGGTGAAATTTAAAAGAGGATATCAAACATTTTGGTTGCAGGCAGAAATACCCGAAAAATATCCTGGACTGTGGAGAATTGCGAGAAAGCTTTTGATAGCGTTTCCGTCGTCATATCTTGTCGAAAAAAGTTTTAGTGTCGTTACAAACCTTTAAAAAAAAAAGGAGCAAATTGAATATCATAGAACGGGGAGATTTGCGGTTATTCCTAACAAGACTGAAGCCAAATATTGATAATTTGCTATCAATCCATCAAGTACATCCATCCCATTAAAATTGTGACTATTTTGTGATTGTCATTGTAGAAATTATTAATGTTTAATTTTCGACTGAGTAATTGTGTAATAATAATACATATTTTAATAAATAACACAAGCAAATATATTATTTTTCTTTTTATTTTTACCACACTGAATGAGAAGTATTCTAAATAAAATAAGTGAGAATTGATTGTTTCCTTGTGCTGTGAGTAGATGTCAAAAAAGTGAAGTTGGTTGACCAACTTTACTTTTTTGACATCCACTCACAGCACAATCAATTAATTTACCAACTAATTCACTTTTTTTCGAAAACTGTTAATTCGTGGATGGAACGTAGCCGCAACGCAAATTTCCATAGTTAGATCTAATCTTCACATTTTTTATCAAGTTTTAGGAATATAGTAGAAATGTAGCTGCAGGGGGTCTACTTTAACCCCAAAATTTTGAAAGTGGTCTATGAGAAAATAAGTTTGGGAACCTCTGGTTTATTGAGATGGAAATTATCCTAAATTATGACCCATAAATCAACTTCCAAACATCCCAAACATAATCGAAATCTGTTTAGTGATTTTATCGTTAGACGTAAAAAGATTCGGCTTTGTTACAGTTTTATTAAAAATGCACCGGAAAATTGGAATCGGCCGAAAATTCGGATGGCATTATAATATGAAAACCTCAATTAAAAATATAATGTTAGAAAACAAACATGCATACATTTTTAGTAAACGCACTTTGCATTTTCTCATTTTTTTAATATTTTTTTTTATTTTTCCACATGCTATTCTTAACATATAGTAATTCTGTTACAACTCACCAATCGGCTCCCCGATAACGTTGATGATTCTGCCGAGCGTCGGCTCGCCGACCGGTATCGTGATCGGAGCGCCAGTGTCCACTATCGGCTGCCCTCGCACCAGCCCCTCGGTGCCGTCCATTGCGATAGTGCGACACGTGTTCTCGCCGAGATGTTGCGCCACTTCCAGGATAAGCTTCGGCTCTGTAAGTGGAAATAACACCTCTGTAATGCGCGTAATACACCATTCTCCGGCACGACCACACCGGACCGGACGCCGTCGACGGCGACGCGAACAGATATTTATGACTTTTGATGAAATACAACTCAGAAATATATATTTTTTTTTAGAAATATGGAAAGTGTGAAAAAGTGGCAACACAGAATTAAAAAAAAAACTATCGATGTGTCCTACCCCCGGTATATCGGTTCTGTAACATGGTAAAACTCAACACGAACTATAATTTTTAATTCGTTTAAATTTTTTAATCTTAATGTTATAATAAAAAATATATAATTCATGATTTCTTATATTTTTTGTCCTATATTTCCATGATATTTTGCAAAGATATCTAAAAGTGACTTAGTCCAATTCAATGCAGACTAAGAACTCTGTGTGGTTTGATTATCCGTTACCATATGTCATAACAAAAAAATTGAACTCACTTCGTCCGGGTACCTCCAACGCGTTCAGGATAGGAGGCAGCTCCTTGTCAAACTGTACATCGACAACGGCGCCAATAACTGCAAGTAAAGAAAGAACAATCCATCAAACATAAAATAAACTTGCGTTAATTTGTGTTTATATGTGGCTTGGCTGTGCAGGTTTAATGACAGGCTGTTTTCATCACTCGCGAAATTTAATTTTTTGCCAATTCTGATCCCAATTAACATCGAATATTGATGAAAATACGAGTCGTGATTCTAATAGTATTACATTTATCGATTAATAACCTAGAAATTCATTAATATAGTTCTCTAAGTAATTAGGTATGTCTGAACATCAAAATTAATGTGTCGCAAATAATCACTCAGAGATGTGTATTTGTGTCTATTATTCAGTGAATCTATATCTTCTACACTGTGTGTGCGAAATTTGTGAGCGTGTGTGTGTCGAGGGTAAACTCCAGAACCATGGCACCTATCTGAAAAATTCCTTTACCATTTTAAAGATATATTATTCCGAATGGGAATAGGCTTATATCTAGTTGAATTGTTTAATCCGAACGATGTCGGAATGTATCGCTGGTGTAGCGGTATTACAATTAAATATCATCGTATGTTTAATAACGTAAGACGTAAAAGATAGCTGAAGTTTGTAAAAGAAACTTGGTTTCAACTCCTATTTTTAAATCCTTCGGGACGGTATCATTTCTGTGGGACCAAACGGGAACTGCGAGTATAGCCTCTCAAACAAAAAAGGAATTTTCCGAATCGGTTAGTACATCCCGGAATTTTGGCAAGGAACACAAAAAAACGAATTGAAAAACTTTTCCTTTTTTGAATTCGATTAAAAATAATGAAAAATTCATTTCCCAAGGAATCACCTGCAATAATCTTCCCTTGGGCTCCAGCACTGGCAGACTTGGGTGGTTGACCAGCGCCTTCCCCATCACCTTCCTTCTTCTGCGGCGGTTTACTCTCTTGTAGTCTCATGCAGACAGTTGAAAACTGTCAAGCATCAATGATTTTAAACACAGTGAATGACGACAGAGCTCTGCCAAAAAATGATCTGATAGAGATTGCGTTTGTGCAGTCAGCGTTAAAAGCAGATAATAAAAATGCCGAATGCAACGAAAGAACTACACGACACAACTTGAAAGAATATTGAGAATACACTGCTATTTCCTAATTATACTTCAAAGGGTCTGGAGTTTCTTGCCGCTTCTTCTTCCAGGATCACTAACCGTAGAGGTTTGTTGAAGCTACGGCGGCTTTCGAAAAGTGTTTGAAAAACCAACTTCACCTAAATTTCGATTCATTTCTAAATACACAAAACTACTGAATTTGAGTTTGGTCGTTGTTAATTAATTTGTCGCAGATAATTAATTATTATCATTTACATTTGATGCTGTCTGTAGGACCGATAGGAGATGATACGAGAGGTTGCAAAAACGGATCTTGAAGATGACATTAATGAACTGAAGGGTTGCAGGTTAAGCTTCGTAACTGAAAAGTTAAATGGTACGCCACCACACTGCTAGAGCGCAGATTGGTGAACGGCTTAGTGGTCAGTGCAAATTTCAAAAGTTCTATTGTCGCACAAAGTTCTCTGACATGGCTTATCAATTGCTATTTAACGGTAGATACCAACCTAATAAATTATATGTGCCAATTTAATCAATAAATAAATGCCGAAGAGTAAGTTTTCGGAATAAAATACTTCAATGATTTACAATGAGCATTATCTTTTAATATTATTAGATTGAACTCACATTAACAGAAGGGACTTTTATATTAGCGCAAGCTCCAAACTGAGGATTTTTTTTCATCCTCTGCAAAGCATTCTTTAATTTCATTTCTTGATAACTGCCCCTTTGCATAATGACCACTTCATACTTCCCTGTAGAACTATTTGTATTCCCCTTGATATCGCTGTGAGAGGTCACCTTTATTGGACGTTCTTTCTCCTGTCCGTCAACCGAGACCGTCGCTAGCTCATTGCTCGTTCTTAAATCGTTTGCGTGAAAATTTGAATTGGATCGATAAAATCCAAGTTGATTTCTGAACGGTTGACATTGTGTGCCTACAAAAAACATTATTTGTTAAACACGCCACGCGAATACATCATTACGTCGTATACAAGTAAGTATATATAAATCGCAATAAACTCAAAAACGATATAGATAGATTGGTTTGTGATGGGTGTTATTCTGCACAACGGTTTTCTATAATTCGGGTGAAACTTTTTCTTTGAAACCGTCCTGGCACCAAAACTCTATTGCGAAATCAAAATTGCTCAAAGAAACTTTGTAAACAGCTTAACAAATAGGTATGGCATTTAAACGGAATATGTTAAACGAAATGCGTCGATATTATATTTAGTTTTTGGTATTATAGTGACTGGGATACTAGGATAATAAATATTAATTCTTTTTAATCAACATTAATACTTCATTTACTTCATGAAATGACAATAACATAGCATTAAATTAAAATTTAATTACACAAGAAAATTCTCTTGTTACTTATTTATCATCTATACGTTAACAAAATTGTTTTGGGCGGAATCTGTACATCGAAAGGCCCAAAAAATATTCTTTTAAATTTTTGTTTTTCTGTCTGAACACTTACAATATTAAAATCATTCAATAGATTTCAATTATTCTTAGCATAAACGAAACTTATAATATGTCAAAAATATATCTGTTCCAATAAAATTTTCCAAAACGAAGTAACGAACCATCGAGATGTTGTGTACAGTAGCTACCCCTTTTTGTCGAGTTGTCTAGAATTGTCATGTTGTGTACAATAGTCATTAAGGGATTCAGACATGGTGAAGAATATAAAAACTTTAGTAAGTGTGTCGATGAAATAAAGACATGCCTGTAAAAAGTCCTTGATCTTTGCATTTATGCATTTAAAAAAATCTTTGTATCTTTTAAAAAAATTAACTGTCGGATCAGAATTATCTCCTCTTTTCCGTTCGCTAGTACACCTACTAAGGATCCAACAATAGATGACGATTAAGTATACAAAATTAGTCCAACGTTTTAATAATGCGACGTTCTCCTCCGATTGAAGTAATAATATTTGTGCTCTGTGTTGCGAAGAATATTACCATTCAATACGTATGTACTCGATAACCTAACAGTCACGAATGTGCTATACAATAAATTAGCTTCAATTCAAATCGTGTTTGTAATTAAAATAAAATAGTAAAGAATTGTTTCATGAGTATTAATAATAATTAAAATGTAATGATTTAGAACTGGCATATATATTATAATTGTAATCAACGCCATTTGTTTACTTTCTGACTTATACCTCTTCTTTTTCGTCTTTTAGTTAAGAATGTTACCTTGTAATAAATTTGTAGTTAAATCTTGAATAAAAGTTTATAATATCACATAGTTATGATAAATATTGATAAATTAATATGGTCTAAAATATATTTTAACTCATGAATCATTGTAATGTTATCTGATACATGTTTTTGTTTTATTACGATAGATGGCGCTACCGTCAAGCGAGCACGCGGGTTGTTATTAATGTTTTTTCTATAACCCTATATAATTCAGTCAATGCTTTTCACTCAAAATGTAATAATATTAGAACGTTAGCGTCGCTGCTGTTAGCTTGCAGAAGATTGTTTTCGGACAAAAGCGAACTAACTGGTCAAGGTCCAACCAAGCGTTTTGAGAAGCATTGAAATTGAGCTCAGCAATTTATTTGTCCGTTTAAATATTATTGCATTATTCAGGATTTAAAAGCAACAATGTAATTAGTGATGTCTGATCATAATAATAATAAACCATTCGAATATTATTACCGTTAATATAAGTTGGAGCAAATTTAATAAAAAGTAAAATACTAACAAGTTACAGTCTTCTGATAAACCCATAAGGGCATGGCACGAAATTTCTTCATTTTTCATAAAATGAAATTCAATACCTGTATCAACTACCCAAAATAATTTGATTACAGTGCCAGCTTTGACAACTGGAAATAAGAATTTAATTTATATTTTTGTGAATTCTATTTGTGAGCGTTAGGTACTCGCCAGTATTTTTATTTTAAGCGAAGTGATGTAGTCTTGGATGCTAGGGAATTTTGTAAAATTTATTGTATTCTTGTGTAAACTTATTGTATTAATGTAACTTAATTAATTGAATTAAGTTAAAAACCTAAATTAATAAGCGCTCTTTTAAAAACGCCTTAATAGCCTGGAAGTAATTAATGGAAGGCGTTTAATGTTGTATTGCGTCACTATAACCCATAATTGGCGCACTACTGGGTTGAGGTCACACTCCACCAAGCTGGCCAAGTACGGATGGCATTTCACAATATTCGAGAACATTACGGAAGCCCAGATATTCTGGTTTTCTCATGTACCGATGCCAATGAAAATTAATTTGTAACAAGCAAAATTAAAAAAAAAATTAATATGCAAACTCGAAACGAGTTTAAATTATTTGAGTCTTTTGACAGTTTGATTATTTGACTCGTTTCCCAATTTGCATATTACAAAATGGTTTTACTGACATATTCGTAATGAAACGGAAACCGTAAAAAATAAAAATTAAAAAAATGCACATATGGAATTTGGCAAGTACAGCGCCAATGTGACGATTCACCATGCATTTAATAATCGTACCTATCCCCTTTTACCATCAACATGTTCTTAAAAGACTCTCCTAGTTGTCGAATTTCGACAATAACAATTGAACAGCATTTTGTTTCCCATTTTTAACAATAACACTAAAGCTCGTTAACAGCTAAAGAGAATTAATCGATCGACTGACATAAGAGAGGTACTAAACTGTTTGTCTTCGTCTATTTATATCTAAATACATACTCACTTCTGAGTTGGTCCTAAACAAAAAACATATTGTCGTAGTGATGAATAACTCATGTCGGTGGTAGGTCGCCGGCCATGACGAGGGTTTATGTAAAGCTTGAAAGGGTTAATCGGGTGTTACCACGTGTGTACCACGCGTGCGTTCCCACACTCCGTCACCCTTTGGTATTGTGCGACAACATCACTGCGATCGCCCGATCAAGCGATTTAATATGTTCTTAAATTAATGTAGCTCAATTTATAAAACATATGCGATGTCGGCCAGGAAATGAGAAGAAAGTAAAAAATAACGTACTGGTTCTCAAGCCCCCAGCCGGAACACGACGTGTCGTTTGGCGGCTGACTCAAGCAGGAGGGTGATAGCTAGCCAGGCAGGCTTCACGGAAAGATAATAATAATATTAATGATTTAATAATATTATTGATAATATAATCGTTACGGGAAGCCCTACCACCAAGCAGGCTCGCTTCTGTCGCTTCTTACGACACCCTAATCTGCCAGCATAGGATTGGGGGAAGTATTCTAGGCCGCCCCAATACGGCGAAATTTATTACTTATACCTAGTCCATATTTCTGAATTACTGTATCTATTGGAGAAAACCACATGCAAATCAGACTAGTAGTTTTTGAAATTATTACGTTCAGACAAACAGAATTAATTTTGCAACATTTTCCATGAAACATTGAGTAATTAACGACCCTAACAAAACATTATTAAAAATATACAAGGGATGATTTCGAGGCAAACAGTTTATGTACCACCGCTCCGATCATCAGACAGACATTTAAAATAAAAAAGTTCAAGACGTGAAAACGAATAAACATTTAATAAATACTAGTAAGTTTGGAAAATTCTGCAGGAAGAGATCCATTTCCCGGGATAAATATCTGCCATAATATTCCAATCCCATAAGTTCCAAATATGCCAAGAATCAGGCAGTTGACCGATGTTCAGGAAGACGCACTTGAAGCAGAGAAGATTGACTGGTTGATTGTTAATGTTATAACGGTTTTTAAGGTTGTTAATGTGATAAAGATATGTGCTATGTTTTACGCTAAATAACAATTACTACGTTCGCGACACAATAATACTATCTATAATAAAAAAAATAACAAACCTTAAATCAACTCTACGGCTTTTCTGTTCGAGCCGCGCTCGTCATAATGCCAGCACTATACGCGGCAATTATAACGCGAAGACGCCATCTTGTAAGTTTCTTTAGTTTACACGATTTTTATGATAATATAAGTGACAGCGATCAAGGAGCTCTTCCCTAAGTTCAGTGATGCAGTGCGAATTGTTAACACACGCAAAGCATGCTTCGTTAAATTATTCGAAGTAAAGCCGCAATTACACTTGATCGGTGGCCCAAATTCGATTGCCTATGGAATTCAAGCAAACGATTAACGAACGAACGAAGAAGCGAACGTGTAATGAACGAAGTCGAGAGCGCCCATATTTGAGCAATCCCGTCCGGGTTCTCATTGTTTCGGATACCCGAATTTGGATACCCGACGTCAGTCGAGAACACAAAATGGTGGATGACATGGCGTTCCGTAGATACTCGCCCGAACACAAGCGCTGGTACCGGCACAAACTCCTAGCTAACGACCAACTGTAATTCCGGCATTGTATGAACTACGCTCACACGTTCACGAATTCGTACCAACAAAACGAAGCGGAAATCTTCAGTGACAGTTTGCAAGGGTGACTGACCGCTGGTGCCAAAGGTTTTTTATCACTAGATACGAGTCGTCGACCATTTTCGAAAACTTATGACATTCATTTGATATTTTTTTTATTACATTTATTTTTTATATCATATTAGATACTCTGATATTGATCTTATAGGTTGGTTGTGGCCGTGTGACATTGCTTAGAAGCTTAGTGAAGTGAAAATAACAAGCACTTTGTATCTTCATCACAAAATACCAACACACAAACGAGTAAAAGCGAACAACTTAAAACATCGAATACAATAAAACGCCAGTAGTTAATAACACTTCGTTAATTATTCAAGCAGCGCTGTTACACTCGGTGTCATAAGGCCGAGCAACCGAGGAAAAAGCTGGGCGTGGCGTTGCCGGCCAATCAGGGACGTGGAAATTACATAATGATCGCGCAATCGACCAATCACGCGCCGGAAATTTCAGCCAATTAACACCGATTTTCCGTGTGCCGTAATTCAGTTTAGCTTTGATAGTGGCTCGCGCGCGCTTTTCTGCCGCTTCTGTACGTTTGTATGTCGGTTTTTGTTTGAAATTGTTGGCAAAAGGTACAGATAATTAATATTTAATTTTCGTATGCCTTTATGTTTTACTCGTACTTTCTTTTTGGTTTGTGAATATCCAAATATGAAAAAAAAAATAGTTATTTCTGTCTACAAATGACATTTATTCATACGTTAACAGCATTTGATGACGATAAAAAAATTAGACTGTTAATAAATTCAGTATGAAATTTGTTTAGGAATCTAACGTGAAATATTTTTTTAAAGTAGGAATAATGTTAAAATTCCGTCTAACAAAAGAAATATCTGAATTATAAATTCATAGTTCCAAAAATTATTTTAAAGGCAAACAATAATTAATTTTCAAATTTATTCCCAATAACTATGAACAGGTTCATAAATACAACTCCTTGGGAGTTTGGTACCGCTCTTTCTCTCGGGACAGCTCAAGATAACCCTTCTAGGGTTTGTGTAGTTAATGATCAAGATTTATTTTTAAATACCTATTTGGGAAAAAATATTTCATTGTTATTATCGTTCTTTAGAAATGTTGCATATAGGTTTAAATTGAAGAGTTTAATTGATTGATTATTAAAGAGATCGATTGATTATTGAGATACATATTTCATCAATACATTCACATGAATCTTTAGATAACTTTATAGTGCACACTTTAAGATTATAAGAGTATAAGTACTCTTATACTCAGTTAATAAATAAGGGAATCTTATACTCAGTTATTATAAAACAGTGAATCAATGGAAGTGTAGTTAAAATACCGATGTTTTCGCATCGCGGACCCTATCCATTTTAATTGTAACGGTTATTCATGATTTTTGTTTAAGCCAGCTGCCTCGGAGGACTTCATTCTGTAATACATCACTACATAGTTCAAAACAAGACTGTAGTTGAGAGCGATTTCAAAAATCACTTTATTTATTTCCATCCGGTTTTTACAAAATTATGATGTTTTAAGAAGAATTTTTTACTGTAGTCTTAGTAATTATTTCGAGAGCAATTCATCAAGCATTTGATAAGTTCCATGTTTGCCTCATTTTATCGTTTTAAAAATAAGTTTCGCAGTTGTATTAATTAAAAACAATATTCAATTTGGCAATAGCTACAGGAAAATCAAAAATTTATCTACTACCCTCTTAAAGGAATAGCTATATTAACATTTGTTTCCTATTATGCGCGAACAGATCTATTTCCCATGATGAGAAGTATCCATAGTATCTACAAGTTACAAATATCTCTACATAAATCAGTGGTTTCGTGTAGTAACTTCTGCTTCATACATGTACAAACAGACAAGACATAAAGTTAAAAAAAACCTACTTAGCCACATTTTTTTTCATTAACCGACAAAGCACTGATTTAATCGGAAAAAATTATGCGATTTTAGGAATTTTTTGTATAATTTCATGAAATACGGTGGTAAATAGAAAAAATGTCATACATACGAAAACAATTATCACCCACCCATGCAAGCCCGGCTGGCCGCTAATATATATACCTATAAGCCGAAGTTATAACTAAAGCAAAATCGTGTTTCCGTCAAGAATCTCTTGAAGCGATGGATCAGAACCTGCCTCTGTACGACCTGGAAGCAATGTCGTGTGGTGCTCAGCACAACAACAGCAGTGCGCTGGCTGCTCTGAGGTTGTTGAGGAACTACAACCACTTCTTAATGCCGCCAGGTAAGGATTGTCAGTTATCCAAGATACCATAGCTCGATTTAATTAATGTTATAATTTGTAAAATACATTAACAAGTTACAGCCTGTACTTTGTCGTAATGGAACATTGACAAAATTGTAAAATTGTGTCTACATTTTGATGTATTTTCCTTCTAAAAACATTTACTACGTGACAATTTAAATCTTTATAGCAAACTGCAAAACATTATTACAATTACAAAATCTTTTGAAAATGGTACCGAATTGTATACGAGTATGACAATTTTCTTTTATATTTTTGAGGTAACATATAATAAAAAACATATAAAGCTATAGCTAGTGACCAAGTATTTAAATTACATTTTAGTCGCACTTTTTTTTAATGATAAGAGCCGACAAACGAGCAGATGAGTCACCTGATGGTAAGTGGTCACCGTCGACCATGGACATCAACAAGACCAAAGGTATCACTGATGCGTTACCGGCCAGGAAATGAGAAGGTAAGAAAGAATGCACTTTAAATTAGGGATGTACGGATATGAAATTTCGGATCTGGATACGGATTACCGGTTTCGATTTCGATTACGAAAATCAATTATTCGAATAATCCAATTGATTCGGATAATTTCTGTTACGGATATTAGATGACTTAGGAATCGGAAAAAATATATACCTAATGTATTTTTTACAAGATAACAATGGCTTTATTTTTAGGTATTATCTGATATTAGAATCAAAGAAAATAATAATAGCTTTAAAAATTTAATAATAAAGACTATTTAAAAAGGAAAACGGCGCGGCTAGTATATCAGCTCGTCGGCGAAAACCTACCGTAACGTGTTTCGTTTAGACTCTGCCCCTATCCGAAATTATTCGAAACTTTTTTATCGGATTCAATTACAGTTTTGGATATAAAGTTATTTTGGATATCCGATAGTTTCGGTTACGGTTACGGAGCTCCATAACATCACTACTTTAAATTACAATTTGTAAATTGTAAAAATTGTAAATTCTGGTAACAGCAATGCTGTAAATCCCTTCATTTAGATGTTGCTGGTGTCTGTACCATCCAGATTAATCCTGACAGTACTTTGCCTCGATGATCCCATAGGACAATAGGTAGTGATAGACAGGTAGTGATAGTGATAGGAACGAAGGCCCCGGGTTCGATTTTCGGCCGGGGCAAACATTTATGTAACAGATAAATGATTGTACGAATCATAAGTGTTTGGGATGTCATATTTGTGTAAGTCCATGCCACCCGCAACAGGTAAGACTAATGTGCAGGTGTGAACTGTTATTACTTAATTTATACAATACTAACTGAACTGGCAAACGTAGTTTTGCCATATAAATTATTAATTATATGTATATATCGCCAATTATAATAATTTTATTAAAAAACAATATCAATCCCTTAACGCAATACAGTGTACAATATTTTTATTATCCCATCTTTAGCTAATACAAACAAACTGGATAGTTTGCCCACTCGAGAGCATGCCACGTATAATTTTGTCCGTCTGAAAAACATGGTAGGATATGAAAATAACACTGAAATTGTAAAATGCTAATTGTAAACGTCACATTACGATTAATGCACAAACAATAATAATAATTGCCAACAACTGTAGGTAGTGAGAAAAGAGATCTCATCCCTACTCCGTGCTGTTTACTGGGTCAGGAGTGACACCGATAGACGCCTGGCGGGGATAACTGATCAAGTGATAATTAATCAGTTATCGACCTGGGTTAAAAATTATTTAATGACTAATATCTCTATTAAAAAATAGGGGTAGATGGTAGAAGGGTAAAAATTTAGGGTTGTATGTATTTTTAATGCCACAAATAAAAAAATAAAAATAAAAAAAAAATTCTCCAAAAAATAAAATTGGTGGTGGACCATCGTTGTCACTTAGGGTATAAAAAATAGATAACAACCTAATCTCAGACCTACTAAATATACATATAAAATTTCATCAAAATCAGTGAAGCCGTTTCGGAGGAGTATAGTAACTTTTATTTTAATTGCAAGTGAATTAATAAATTATTTTGATAAATAAATATTTTCAACATTTAACTTAATCTTTTCCAAACAAAATGTTAAAAAAAATAAATACATAAACAAGAAATGTTTAGATATTAGTTATAATACAACGATCGCGCGAATAACCTCCCCAAAGCTGGGGCGGCGCTGCGGGGGTTGATTGCACTTAATTACGACACCGCGAAGATGGTACCGGTGATTATCTGTCATTATGGCACGTTATTTATTCATAACTGGCTTTTGATTGTCTGAAACGAGGGAAGTTTTCGCCAGACTTAAAGTTTCCATTGGTGCAAATTATTATTATGTCATTTGTGTGCATGAGCCTACAAAAATTTAAATAAAACTATATTTTTAAATTAATTATTATTTTTCAATTATAAACAGCGAATGAGTTGTATATTAAAAGATAAATGTATGGGCTATCACTAATTTGTTCAAATTCAATGGCAACAAATTATATTTATCTGACTAAGGTTAATGTAAACTGATGACCACTAGATAGTTTTGTGTTAATATTTTTATGTGCTAATTGCCATTTGCTGTTATTAGTATTACAGTCAATTGTGGGTTAAAATAAAATGCTGCATGTTTGAACATGTATGTATACGAAAGAAGTAATGAAAATAAACAAGTTATGAAACTCAGCCGAGTCATGTTAATATTTTTATTTAACAAAATTTTTATACAAAAATCGCACTCTCTCTTTATAATATTAGCATAGATATGTTAACCATATAAATGTATATTATTATCATAGATTATTATAGATATAGACAGTATAGATTTTTTGAAAATATTTGTCCAAGATATCAAGGCAGTGGCATTGGCGCCAAAATCACCCGTAAGAGGTCGCTGGGTTCTGAACTATTCAATTTAATTCCAACGATAGTTGGTTTTTCATCTATACGACTACATAAAACAAACTAATAAATTGTTTTAAATATATCTCGCGGCCAGTATCAATGTGCCAGATATAATAATAGTGTTACATCTGTGACCATCATCAGGTACAGTTAACATAAAAAAATCCTCAATCAAGATCCTTAAAAGCAAGGAATGCTTCTATCAGGACTTAATGCTTGACTTTTGTTCCTGTACAAAACTCATGATTCAATAAATATTAAAAAAATTAATAAATCAAATTGTATTGTATGTACCTTCATGTACCGAAGCACAAACAATAAATCCGTCGAACAGTGACCCTCTAAGTATTATTGGGGGTACATTAAACTATTGAACACCATCAACGTTTAACATTACGTGGCCTACGACCGTGTCAACCAGCTGCTACGATCTCACGGCACGGATACAGTCACCACGACAACTTTTATTATACATATACATACATATACGTTCTCATAACTGTTCTATGGTGACGGTTCAATAATTAAACTTAAAAGTCATGTTTGCCTGAATTGTTTAGCTATTTAATATTTTGGAATAGCATATCATGTTTTAACCAACTGCTTAAAATGCTTTTGCGTATTTCGTCTGCCCTGATAACATTACCCCGTCAATGAGGCTGATGCGTAATAAAAAAAATTCTTTGTCTTCGTCAGTTTCAGCAAGGTGTTTTATTTGGGCGATTGGCATAAATTAAGTTTCATTTGCCCCATTGGACATTCACTTTCGCGCGTAATATATTAAATCGGGTTAACTTGATTAATCTTTAATAAAATATTTTATAAAATTCGCAATAAATATGATGTCAAGTCGGTAAAGCCCCGCTTGACGAGGTACGTATATATGCCGTGACATCATTGCTTATTAATATGCTAAAATAATATCTTATACATTTGTCATCACAATCCTCACCTTCACTCAATCTCACTCACTTAATATGGATCCCTTTTCAAATTGAGACGAACAATATGAATAATTTTTACCCTGATCAAATGCCAATTTCCTTATAAATACATACATGCATCCTAGCACTACTAAATGTTTTGACCCCAGACGTATCCACAGCAGGGCAAGATGACTTAACGTTAACATTTTAAAATATGTGTATGTGTGTGCGTGCACGATATTTGTAAAATAAATGATAATTTAATTTCAACACTTCCGTCCTCGTCTGTCCGGAAGGGGAGTGTGCACCTGCTTACATTGATGGTACAAGTAATTACCCCTCAATAATGCATACTTCGCCACGTCATTACTCTTTGTTTGTTAAATCAACTGAAGTTTGTTTGATAACCTAAACGTTTGTAACGATCAAACACATAAGAACAGGTCTTTGTATGTAACTTGTGTTTATTTTCTACTAACTACATATAATGATAAACAATTTAAAACTTAATCCTGTACGCTAAAATTCGAATTGAAATTCTGGATTCACTGTCAATTTTTCAACATAATGAACGTAGTTTAAAATGAATCCTTAGTTCATTCGATTAATAAACACCGTAAGGAAACCTTGATGTATAAGAGTATTAAAAATAAAATGAATTTTTACTAAAGATTAACACTGCAAAGGACTGGAATAGCTTGCTCGTGGCGGTGTCCCCGCCTAATTATGATGTAGAAGACTTTATGAGGAGAGTGAATAGGCTTTTACAAGTTAGTGTCTTGAACATCTAAAGCTTCATCACCGCTTCTCATCAGGTGGAGTTGTGGTCAAACATTAACTTGTTTTACGTAAAAAAACTTCGCAATATTATCAGTGTTTAAAATTAAATCTGACGACCTGCTTTAGCACAATGGCTTCAATCTTTAAATATTACTTCTGCCTGCTCAGATGTATATAACAATCAATAACATATCTCAGGTTATTTAGATTATTTTCTTTAATTACTTATTTTTAATCTATAATAGGATTCCAGTTTTACATTTTTATTCGTTATTATTAATTAATTAATCTTGGCCGTATTGGTTGCTTGGTGATAAGGCTTCGTGTAAGGATTATATTATCATAATGGTATTATTATCGTTTCGTTAAGTCTGCCGGGCTAGCTACAACCCTCCTGCTTGAGTCAGCCGCCAAACGACTCGTGTTCCGGCTGGGGGCTTGAAATCCAGTGCTTTCTTTCCTACCTTCTTCTGATATCCTGGCCTACAACGCATCACTGATACTTTTGATCTTGCTGATGTCCATGGGCGATGGTGACCGCTTACCATCAGGTGGCTCGGCTGCTCATTTGTTGGCTATTAAAATAAAATAAAAATAAATAAATAATAATACAAAATATAATACAATAGCAATTAATTTATAATAGTCGGAAATCTGTTTTTCTTGTTCTTCATTTTGTACAGTCCTCTTAATATATAAAAAATAGAAAGATTAATAAGACACATTAACAAAATAGACTCGCTGAACTTCAAACGCATCTAAATAGAATATAAATTGTCATTCGTGTTATAAACACGCATATTGAATTGTATTGTAAAGGTTTAAAATACAGTAAAACGGAAATTTTTTATACATTTTACACGCTTATTTTTATGGCAACCACAAAGCATTCTTGGGTTATACTTATTATCAGCTCTCTGACATTAGAAGCAAAACACGTAAAACACTTTTGAACAGATGTTTGAGAAGGTGAATGGTAGTTTTATGATGATTGCCATCGGGATTAAACTAGGCGGTACAGAGCCCAACGTTCTCTACTTCTAACATGAGAGACCAGGGCCTTTAGCCTTGTCACTACTTCAGTAGAGACCTTAAACAAAAAAACCTTTTAACTGGTACTGGCAAGGTCATAGTATCTAATATCCTAATTTAAAAGTATGTAATTGATTAAACAGTTTAACATTAATAATCAGTTGAACGAGTGTGTTTGCAGACGTCCGCGGCGTGGTGCCCCTGCTCGCGGCGTTACCACCTCCTCAATGCATACCAACATATTGCCAGCACATTCCGTTGAGACCGCCACGTAAGTTAAAACGGATAATAACAAATATTTTAAAAAAAACTTCAATTTGAAGAAGGTGAATTTCTTGGCTTCATCTCCTATATTCGACCTTAAGGGTAGTATTTTTTTCTTCAAATTCAGGTGGAACTAAACAAGGAAACAAACAAAGAGATTTTCCAACTCGGTTAATACATAAGGAATTTATGTGGAAACAAACAAAAAAAAAAGTACATACGAATTGAGAACCTCTTCCTTTAGCTGTCCTCTTCAAAACTGCAAAAACCTTGTATCGAGTATTAATTAAACTTAGTAAATCTTAGGATATTTATAATGGTTAAAATTTAATGTGAATGATGCAGAATTAAGGATAAAAGATGAAAAATAGAAAATAAACGATTATGACGAAGTACGAATGTACATCTTATCAGTAACGTAACTACCAACAACATGTATTATAATTATTATGACACGAGCAGTTTCTGATATAATACCTTCAACGGACAATAGGTGGCACCCGGATACAACAGATGATTTGAGTTGAGTGTTAATACAACAAGTTAAATACAAAATAGATAGTATAATCAAAGAAATGATGCAACGCTAAATATTTCAGTTGATTTAGTAAAGATGTCTCAAATTTTATTCTAATTCAAATGCAGGAAACCAAAGTTCAAAGCTGTCCATCTAACACTGCTTAATCTATCTGCTTTTTATCTATGTACCTATCTGATTCACATCAAACATCAAGTAAAATTGAAAAAGCAAAGCATATTAGCCATTTTTATATTATAATATTTGTCAAGCAGTCCCGCCAACGACTCCCCCAGCGTTAACAGTCTGCGAGGAAGCTCGCAGACGTGGAGAGAAGCGGCCAATCCCACCAGAAATGAAAGATGAGAAGTATTTCGAGCGGCGCAGACGTAACAATCAGGCAGCCAAGAAGTCCAGGGACGCGCGGCGGATAAGAGAAGATCAGGTAAACGATATCACTTATCGACAACTGGCCAGCGCAACCAGATTAACCTATGAGCAACACGAGGTGTAATGCATTCGCAGTTCAAATGCGGTAACAAAAAATCCCAATCGGAGGACATGTGGTAAAATTCTTACAGGAAATGTGTCCACTTACTGTAAGAGAGGTATTTTGTGGTTTGCCCTGTAATAGTGTCTGTTTTTTGTGGAAATTTTAAGATTCGGGATTCTTATATGGGTTTTCGTTAAAACTTAATGAGAAGTTTTGTACTGTATTTTTTCAAACATTTAGGACTCATTAATGTCAGAGTGAAAACGGAGGTAAGCTTTTGTCGATATTCTCAGATAACTTATAAAGAAAACAATCTTTTTCTTTCATAAAGAATAACTGATTTTCTATGTATTTAAGTACTCACCAACGGCACATAATGCATTTGAAATATTTTTTGTCATTGCGTCACTAGTGTCCAAATTGAAACTTATTCACTCCAGGATATTCGCAGAAATTGGATATAGCAGATGGACAGAATCAAAGATCTTAATCCTAACAGAGTACCTACCTCTTTTTTATATCAAAAACCACTGTCCCTTCGGCTTCTTACCATATACTTGTTCGATTCCAGATCGCTTGGCGCGCTTGTGTCCTGGAACAAGAAAACGCATCCCTCCGAGCACACATCACAGCGTTACGCCAAGAAGCCCTCACGCTACGAGCTCTCCTGGCGTCTAGAGACGAACCATCTGTACCATCATCGACCACCGCTGATTAGCAACGGAGAACCAATTGATCTGAATATAATTATTTACAAGCTAGTCGAAATAAGTTAAAGGACAAATGTTATAGGTGATAAATGTTATGGGTAATTTTATATGTATTTTGTGTGTCATTAACGGCATATCGGCTAGGAAGATGCTGAGAATTTAATATTAATGTTAACAAAGTAGAAGACTCAGTCTCGAATTCCCGATCGTTTTACTAGTAAACTAGTACAGTAAAGGTGTTTCCCCACCTGCTCGATCGAACACCAATTTAGTGTAATCGCAATACACGATAAGTAACCGCGTGACAATAAATAATACGATTGCCCTCGATCGGCCATTAAGAGGCAATGCAGATCAGCGTTGATCGTTGAAGCGATGCCCAAGTTTGCGTCGCTATCCACACACCCCTCATTTGGGATTTGACTGACGCCATCACTCGATTGAATAGTGCCCGATTGATCAGTTGGAAAAACACCCAAGACGGGAACTGCACTTGTGTTTGGCAACTATTGTCGGTAAATTGGGAAAAGTGCAATTTATATATAGATTTTTATAAACCCCGTAGTCAACGATGCAAGAGCCTCGTTGTCGGAGTGTGTTAGGTAACTTCAGAAAATACAATTGTATTTGTTATAATGAAAAAAGAAGACGAACAAGCAGACGAGCCGCTCGACGGTAAGTGATCACTGTTGACAATAGCCAATTGATGACATTATGCTGACGAGTTGTCAGGAATTGGGAAACTTGATTATTTTTGTTTTTCCCACACTGCCACCGAAAAAACAGTTCATTCAAGAATGGGATCAACAAGTCAACGAGACAGACCCCGGCGACTTTCGGCAGAAGAAGCCTCGTCTGTTGTTCATCGAGGTGTACCAAGTCAAGGATAGATGAAGTTCGGTAGATCCAGATTGTGAATCGGCTTTCAATTACATCACTTTATGCCATTGGGCAAAATACTATCTTTTATCTATCTCTTATTATTAGATACATGTGTAGTACTGAAATTTAAAACAAAACAATATCGTTGTCATGAATTTAAGAAACGAAACGTTACTGACATAAGATAAAAAAAAATCCATCCAGTAATTTTATTATAAAAATACGAATTGAATAGTTACCCATAGTTAATATTAAACGTTGATGTATAGTAAAATAATTTTTTGTATATAAATCATATCTACATTTTGTTATGTTATTTTTCGTATGTTCCTAAGTAATGAAAATCTCTAAGGGTCATATCCCACACATCAATTCGGAAAGGGATGGTCACTGTATCAACTCGAGTCGTCCAGTGCACTTTGTATGAAACTCCCTAATACAACGCACATTGATCGGAATCGTATCATAATCGCCTCGCCTCGCCTCGCCTCGGGACAACTCACAAATCACGGTGCGGCTGGGGGTCTGAGGTTTGGTTTGGTCTTTGGGAATCCCTGATCTACAAGTATATCATACGAGTTTAACAAGAAAAATTTAAACAATAATTGTATAGGTATCATAATTCGCGAAACAAACAAACACTCCTCGCCTAATATTTAAGAATCAATATTTAAAAAAATTAATCTATTCCTACTTAGGTCAATTTGGTGTTTAGTTGTTACTAAACAAACCAATCGGGTTAGTATAAGAGACACAATGACATTTGTTTCATACATTAAACCTTCTAATACGTGGTGATAATGTCCATTACTTAGTTTTCATTACAGTTCAACGAAATCGTAGATGGCCCAGAAACTTTATGATTAAAATGTTAATTTTACTGTGTAAATAAAATAAATTTAATTAACGATTTAATGTATGAAAAAAAAACTTAACACCAAGTCATCGCGCGTACAACAAATTTAAAAAAAACATATTGTAACTGATTGGATTAATAAAAAGTATTTCATTGACGATAGAAAATTTGAACACGATATATAAATAAATCAATATAAAGAGAATGTAAACCAATAGTGAGAATTTAATAAAACCAAATAATTTTTCAAATCCAGAAAAAATACACCTTTTTTTATTTTTAATCACTGTTACTCAGAAATAAAACGCAAGTGCAATTCATGAAATTAATATATTCACTAATCTAACGACAATCACACACACAATTTCACAATTGCCGACCGATGCGCGCCCGCCGACCGACAATCGACTGACACCTACAGACACTACACATGCCGGCGGATGCACAGCGGTAACTAACAAAAATAACATATTCATATATTACAATACATATATTTCATTATTAGGCGACAAAATATTTACTTCAAATCCGCTTAGAATAACAGACACGGGGTATGAAAACGCCAACAATTAACGAAAGGTGCTACTTTAACATAAACACGTGAGACCGGGTATCAAAACATTTTTATAAAAAGTTAATACCTGTAAGTAAATTGCACTGTCCTAACATTTAAAACGTCCAGAGGCTCTCCGTAACGATCATATTATAACGAGAAGCTCTTAAATCTGTCGCTAAATATATTTAAAAAACTTGAAGTATGTCTTTAAAAACTCATTCGCTAAGCGTTTCGAAATTAATTGTTTATTGACAAACACGACAATAGTATGAATTGAATTCCATCAAATTTTTGCGCTATTACATTACTGAAAGAAATGTTCATCGAGTCTCGTTACAGGGTTAACATGTTTGGTTATAAATAACTTACGTTATACAACCATGATACCCTTTAAAACTAGTTTTATTCATAAACAAATCCTGCAAAGTGGTGACAATTATCGACAATGTTATATTTCCGATATACAATAATTCAGTGATGATTTTTATTTAACATTAATATCACCAGCGATAGAGGGCGTCGTTAAACGATCATTGTAATTGCTTCTATGGGTATGTACGTGCGCGTGCACGCGCGCGCGCGTGTTTGTCAATGCTAGTGCTAAGTACATGCTAAAGTGCACATGTAGAGTAGAGTTGTCGGCGCATACTGGAGTGGGTGCTTGTTAACTTGCATGCCTATATGTAAGCACGCTTGTGTGTGTGTACCCGTAGGCGGATGAGTGAGTGTGCGTACGCAATATTCGTGAGCATGTGAATTTGCGTGTAGTTACTGTGTATGACAATGTGTGTAAATAATGAGAAATTTAAGCGGTAAAAATGAAATACATGTGTCGTATTAAAAATTACGCGTTTCTTACAAGCACCGAACCATTCAATGCGTGGTCGAAACGGCTCTAAAAAGAGAACAAAACAAAAAAATCACTACCGCAGGGAACATTTTTAAGGGTATTCTCAAGATTGTCGGAAAACATTTTACCTACGCTAATACTTAATTAAATGCACAATGTCTGCATTAGAGTGAGATGGCATTATATTTTTTTACAATACTATCCAGTATTCAGTCAGATTGTACCCATTGGATTAAATGACGCTAACATAAGGATTGACTTGTAGACAATACCATCAGGCATGAAGTTCGCTCATTGTAAACTAGTTTATAGGTTTACAATAAAGAGTAAATACATAATCACATATGTCATGTGTGTGCAGATAATGAAAAAGAAATTTCACAATTACCAAGTTAAAGGTCAACAGGGTTGAATATGAAATATGCTTTATGTATAGTTATAGACCCGCCTACGATTCTAACTAGATGGCGCTATTAGGCAAATAAGATAACCAAATACCCGCATATAATTATAATATTATGGAATATAATTATGTTCTATAAACAAACACTCAATCTGACACAGACAAACCAAATACACGCATCAAATAGTGCGTAAACCTCCTCAACGTGTAAATAAAACAAAAAATGTTTCAACAAAAACAAAAATACCCACAAAACTGCTCCCCTAACAACATTCAGCCATACTATCAATCAAAAAATTAATATTTATATTACAAATTAAAGTTCTCTAAGAACTTAACTAAAGGAAACCAGTCCATATTGTAAACGACTACATGAAAATCCTATACTGTTAATTTTGATTCAGCCATATCCCACAGAACAACTAAAAGAGGCAAACTATTGAATACAAAACCAAGTATTTAATTATGTACCAAGATACACTGTATTATTTGTATGTAACATTAAATATTTGAGACATAACAATCAATATGTTAGTTGTTTTGTATACAAAAACCCCTCAGAATAAATGATTGCATCCAGTTATAACAATCTTGGAGATGTAACTTGGTAATATTACCAATGAAGTATCCATTTATTTAATGTATAAATTACCTCCAGAACATAGCAGTAACACTGATTAGCCTATCAAAAAACATTGTTTTTTTATGGAATATAAAAAAGTTTATGAGGCCAATTTTTATTTCTAAATTTTACTAAAATGATATAATAGAAATGATACCATGTAATTCCAAGGGATCATTTATAAAGTTGACTTAAAAATGTGCGATACTCATATTAAGATAACAAATTGCTTTATCAGATTATTGTATGTTGTGTCTGTCAATTAACCCAGACATAAAATCTTTAAAACAATGGAGAATTATAACCAAAGCTTGGCAATCGAGTATGCACCCACCTGGTAAGTGGCCATGGACATTTTAATCAGGACACAGCAGCTTTAGACAACTTTAACAAAACATGTTATAGTCATTCAACTAAATACAATCAATACATACAGTAATGTACGCTTATGTTTTGGTAAAACTCCCTAATGTGTTTGGGCAATGTCTTCCTAGTTCTTTTTCTCCTCTTGTTTGTTCTGCTTATCATCTGTCTGCTGCTCTGAAGACTGCTGTGTCTGTTGACCGTCACGTTCGGCAGCCATCTGTTATAAGTAATTCAATATTTTTTATTTCTGTAATTAACAATTTATTCTTTTATGTCAATCGATGTGTGTGGTATGACTCAAGGTATCATCAATTAGTTCCCTGTCAATCAGGAAGCGACTATCATGCAAGCTTTCAATTTGTATTGATGAGATAAAAAATCTCTTGCTGTCGGTTAGAAGATCATACTACAATAATGGGAGTATCTTCAGTTTCACCTTTTATTACACAAACATACAGATACCCATAAGTATTCATTTTTTTTTTTTTTTACGTTAATAGCTGATACATGAGCAGAAAAGCCACCTGATAGTAAAATGACGCTGTCGCCCAAACCATGAATAACACCAAAGGCGTTACTAATGCGTTGTCGACCGAAAAACAGAAGATGAAAAAAAGAAAGAAAGAAGGAAATAACTATAGCTCTGTGGATCTATCTATTTATATATCGCTTGCCAAATAAGTAATGATAATTTAATTCGTTATTTACTATTAAAAACTTGGGAGTAAACAAATACATTTCCCACCAAATTGACTCAGTTGTGAGATAGTGAGACTTCACAAATCTAACCAATAGACATGTAATTACAAATATTTATTACACTCACTAATGTAGGGGATTTAAATCGTCCTCTAGTGCAAGATAATACAATGGGATGATAACGAATCCCCATTTAATCTAGCACATACCTTGACCACTGCACTATCGAGAATGCAATGGCTCAAAAATGTGCAATTTCTACCTACAAAATTCCAAGTAGCAATTTGTCATCTTCACAACCCATTAATGTCCTACTGCTGATCTGAGTGAGTCACAGTGAGCGAGGTTAAAGCCATAGTGCACCACGCTGGCCAAGCACGGATTGGCAGAGAGTACCAATTAATATTGCACATGTGCTATTTCATTCACTAAACAAGACATACCATAACATAAAATTAACCCAGTGTTGCTTTTTTTTAAACAATAAAATCAAGACTAAATTCATGAGTTATATGACATGTCTTGTTTGAAATAACACATTTTTATAATATTGTTTATGACCACCAGATGACGTGTTGCATAGTGAGACAGTTTTTTAACACACTATTGAAAACATTACATGTTTGATGTCGAAAGGAACAAATGATTGACAGGTGACTCGAATGGTTATATTCTAAGACCAACTTTTTTTTTACTTACCACTCAATGCTTGACTATACTCTTAAATGGTAAAATGCATTAACTTATCGTCAGATGGCATTTATTAAACTCGTCGGAGGCCTCTAAACGGCTCATACCGTTCTCATGAACTTTCGTAACTTGGGTCAATCACTAACCACTCAATCAAATCGTATTGGAGCCATTTATGAGCAATATTCGCTAAGTCTCCTCAATAACGAAAGATCCGTCCCCTGTAATAAGTCTCTAATGGATTGAAGCCACTGAATGATAGAATGTGATGTGATGAAATATCAAGGTCGTCTCACCTTCTTGTACGCCTGTTCGAACAGCTTCAGACTGGCCTGCTGCAGCTGACCGGTGGCGGTGCGAATGGCCTCGGGTTCGGCTGTCTCCTTCTGGGCGAGGAGCTCGCGAAGCTTGGCCATCTCCTCACGCAGCTTGTCGCACTGCCCACATAAACACATTTATCAATATTAGTTTATAAACGAAAAAAAATGGTGTTTATTTCCTCATCTCAATATTAAGTATGTCATTTATATAAACAAATTCAGTAGTTCTGTCTATTTTGCACACAAATTGGTATATTATTCGCCAATATTAGTAACCCTCCTGAAATATATCACAAGATAAAGCTTGCGCATATACAGTACCGTTCTGTTGATACCCTATATAAAAGTAAGCAAAGACAAAAATATCCATACCTTTTTTTATAGGTATTAGAGGGTTTTAAAGTTATTATTAAAACAAAATTTGGGAGCAATTTTTTAAATGAAATGTGCTGTTTCACCCCCACACTTAGATTCCTTATGTTGTGGGCGGCATGGATGAACACAAATAGGACATCACAAAGGCTCGTTACCCAGGACCCTTCACTCGGCAGGCTGGGTCCATCAATTGGAATACAGTACCGTCATCAAATTAAATGTTTATGATCGTGTAATATCTGATATTCCTTATGATATCCCAGTTAAGGGACTCTGGACTATCAATCATGGACTGACTACTTACTACACAATGGTACAGGCGGTGGCACACATCCGATCCTTACCACGTCTGTGGCTAGTCTACTTTGTTCATCATAAAACTATCCACTTGCCCACCCTCTGTACCAATATTGATCTATGATTGAATTTCAATCACTAAGCTGAACGGTAGGTATGATTTAACGTGCACGTTGCCAGTCAAGCTCCACCCACCTCGTCCTGTGGCAGTTGGCTCTTGTATTCGTCCATCTTAGTCTCTGTGTCGTGCAGCACTCCCTCCGCCTGATTGGCGGCCTCGACGCGCTCGCGACGCGACTTGTCCGCCGCCGCGAACTGCTCCGCCGCCTTCACCATGTTCTCGATCTCGTCCTTCGACAGACCGCCCGACGACTGGATAACGACTGGTACAAAAACATTAATATTTTTTAAGTATTTAACTTTTTGCCATTTTGTTAAAATTCAAAATCATTTAGGTATTTCATAAATATATTTATTATGCAAGTCAATTTTTTGTTTCTATTACAGTTTTTGAAAAGATACTTTATTTTCAGGAGATTCAGGAGAAAAAACGGCGCAAGAAACTCGTCAACAAGGAAAAATAAAAAAATTAAAAAAAATTGAATTATACAAACATGGGTGATTCGTTTGTAACCTTTGAAATTTTTATCACAGGAGAAACTAAGATCTGTGTCATTTTAATGGAAAGATGCACACACAATAGTCATGGTTCAAATGGCCAATTTACGTAGACATAATCACAACAAAAACAACTCACTCTGTTGTTCCTTGCCGGTACCCTTGTCCCTAGCAGACACATGCACGATTCCGTTGGCGTCGATATCAAACGTGACTTCCACTTGAGGCACCCCGCGCGGCGCCGGCGGTATGCCCACCAGCGAGAACTGACCCAACAGCTTGTTGTCCGCTGCCATCTCTCGCTCGCCCTGGTGCACCTTGATCTCTACTTGAGTCTGTCCGTCCGCGGCTGGCGAGAAGGAACAAAAAGGACTTTATCGAGTTTTAACACAATATTAACCCAAGAAAACTTGAGATGGATCAGAAATTGTATCGCGGTATCTAGGAAGGTCACGCACACAGGTGTCGCGACCGGCTGGTTCCGCGTGTTGCTCTGGCGTCGCTGCAAACGTGCTCCGCGTACGTACACACGGAACACCAATCGACGACGCATAAATAATTTTTTATAATTAAAGAATTTATATCTATTTTACCATACAATTAAATAGCTCAGCTATAAAGCAGGGTTTACTGCGAGTTGCCATTGATATAGATATTTATTTGGCACATAAATGTTTGCTCTAAGCAGGTTTAACCTGGATTAAAACTCATGGACATCTACATCTTCATCAAATCCTAAATAGAACTAGTCATATAATAAGTCGATAAGACCTGATCACTGATCCCACACTGCTTCCAAACGCGGGAACGGATCCCACAACTGTCATTAACTAAAGTTATTGGCTTCAGAGCCACACTCATACCTGCTGCCTCATACAACTTGACTAATAGAAAATGCTTGTAGGCGAATACAAATAAAAAGCTTACCAGTGGAGAATACTTGGCTCTTCTTTGTAGGTATGGTGGTATTCCTAGTGATAAGTTTAGTGAACACACCACCCAGGGTCTCAATACCCAACGACAGGGGCGTCACGTCAAGCAGGAGGATGTCAGTAACATCACCCGCTAAAACTCCGCCTTGGACTGCAGCGCCCACCGCCACAGCCTCGTCTGGGTTGACGGCGCGGGAAGGCGCTCGTCCGAAGATCTCCTGGACTGTTGATTGCACCTATGAAAGATATATTCATATAAATATTATTGATATAAAACAATGAAGCCCATGACAAAATAAATAAAACCAAACTATAATTGCTTAAAATTTTTAACAATTGAGTACTAAGAAAAAACTCATATTGTTTATTTATAGCATTTACTTTCAACAACTCAGTTTGATGTTTTTTTTTTTTTTGCAGTAAATACTACTTTTAACATAATATAGTGATATTACTATTTATTATGATGTCATGAATTAATTTTTGAAAATGTAACCTTATGGCTTTATGAATGAAAACGTCTTTTGTCTGTAAGATTATAACCCACAAGCATACAGACACAAGCGGGGAATATGTCTCCAATTCGATCTAGCACTGGTCGTATTGACAGCCCAGTCAGACATCAAGTCTGACATTGACTTGTGCATTCAGTGCCATTCAATATGTCAAACTAAAAACACTCAAACTTCTATATTAAAAATCCACCAAATACGATAGATTACACTGAAATTAATTGCTCGCCATTTGGCACATTCGTAATACAAGTGAAACGAATTGAAAATAATTTTACAGTTCGCATAGGCAACTACATAAACAGTACTAAACAGAATTGACAATGACAATAAAATAAGCGCAGATTATACAAGTCCTTTTATTCTCTCTTACCTCCTGCTGTGGCGCTCATGTCAATTCTATCACACAAAAAACTGTTAATTGATAAAGATGGATTATTTAATGAAATAAATGATTATTATATATACATCTATATAAATATATGAGTAAAAAATTTATATGTTTTTAACCGATTTCCAGATGTCCTTTAGGCGGCGGCAGATGAAGCAAAGCTAAGGATAGGAATCGAAAAGGATGTAACTTGTGTAATTATTAACATTTTATCATCATCGTCATCAGTACATCCCACGATTGTACCAATGCTGAGCTCAGGAATGAATCAAATCAATTATTACAATATTGGGTTGGTTACCTTAGGCATCCTTGTCATGCCGCCAACTAGCAGCACTTCACCGACTTCGGTTCTAGAAACTTCGGCGTCCTGAAGCGCGCGTTGGCAGGGGGCGATTGTGCGCTTGATCAAATCGCCCACCAACGACTCCAGCTTCGATCGCGTCATCTGTACCGAGAAAACGGATTTGACCTTAACAACTCGGGTCGCTTTTAATGCAGCATTACTATTGGAAAGAAATTTTTACTGTTATTTTAAAATTGATTTAAAAATTGGCAAGACTTTACCAATGGATAAAGGAACCAAAATAATGAATCCGGAACCATGTGCTGAAAAAAAAGTTCCACAAACTAACTACAGACAAGGCAAAGGGTCAGACCAGTATAAAGAGGATTATTACCTTTAAATTCATATGTTTAGGTCCAGAAGCATCCATTGTCAGGTATGGTAAATTGATGTCAGTCTGCAAGGAGCCGGAGAGTTCGATCTTGGCCTTCTCGGCCGCCTCCTTCAGGCGTTGCATCGCCATCGCGTCTTTGCGGATATCGATGCCTTGCTGTAAGATAGAATTGGAAATTACTAGAGCACAATAACAAATTGCAGTGGTAATATCTTTGTATATTTTCATTCAATATTACAGAGCAACTCAACAATTTACAATGGTTACATATATTACACACGGTCCATGGGCTACACAGTGGATACACAATACAACCAAGCAGACTGCAACTTCGTCAAGTACATTTTTATTATAACCACAACTGTATCGCGGTATCTAGGAAGGTCGCGCACACAGGTGTCGCGACCGGCTGGTTCCGCGTGTTGCTCTGGCGTCGCTGCAAACGTGCTCCGCGCATTTACACACGGAGCACCGATCGACGACGCATAATTTGTTAAGTACTTCAAAATAAATATACGTACAAACATGAAAGTCATAATTAATTCAAAACTCTAATTCAGGTTCAAGTTTATATTGTATGGTCATTTCTCTTTTAACGCTCATGTGATAGTGTTATGTGAAAGTCACTCGCAAATTTTGATGTTGTTGAATTTGTGTGCCAATTTTGTATTTCTGTTACATAACAAATTTTTAATTAAATATTAAAATTACTTTTTAACAATTTTCAACGCCAATAAATATAGGACTTCAGGCAATCATTACGTCTCTCCATTCGTTGTTGCAGAACTTACCTAGCGATCAAAATAGGTTCGATATTGTTACTCCAAAAAACTCTGCTTAAAATAATTTTATTTAGAAGGCTCCGTTTTGTCCCCCCATCCCATCGTTCGTTAGTCACGTTGCTCTAAATCACTATGCAGCCCGTACATTTCTTTCCACATCCCACATTTTTATCCCCCGTCGCTTCGTACTTCGTCAATGTTTGAACTTAAACTCGATCTCCACCTTCCAATGGTACATATATCGAACGTCTCATCGAGCATTATCGATTTTATTCGACTACTAAGCTAAGACTCGACTAACACGAAAAAATATTATTTTTATTACGTATTGTTACTATAAATGTTATAAAAAAGACATTTTACCTAAAAATAAATTGTTGAATAGGAAGGTGAGGATCGCGCTTTAATAGTGAAAATTGAATTGGATTGCATACGGATATATTAACAGACAGTAACAAATACTCACGTCTCTTTTGAACTCGTCCACGAGGAAATTAACGATGACATTGTCAAAGTCCTCGCCGCCGAGCAGGGTGTCTCCGTTGGTGGACTTCACCTCGAACACCCCCTTCTGGATCTCGAGTACCGATATGTCGAAGGTGCCACCGCCCAGGTCATATACTGCGATACTATGAACATAAGATATAAACAAATGATATAACACAAGTATGATTCTGTGTGATCCTAAACATGTTATTGAGGACATAGTTATATTCTTTTCGAGTATTTTTTTTTTTTTGTTGGTACGTCACAACTCTTCATCAATATTTATGATTGCCTTACTGAAAATGTTCTCCGTTAATGGGGAAAAATAATCAACTAAACCAAGCCATAGCAAATTAAATAGAAAACGTGAAATGTGTTTAACACGTCGTTTTGTATTCTCGGAGTGTACAATATATACAAAATACATATTTTGAAACATTTTTTTCATATAAATTCTAAATTGTAAAATTTGTGTAGGTAATGAAAATTACTCCTGCTTTTAGCAGACTTCAAAAAAAGGAGGAGGTTGCATGCTCGTGTCTGTGTATTTTTTATTAGCTACAACTGTATCGCGGTATCTAGGAAGGTCACGCACACAGGTGTCGGGACCGGCTGGTTCCGCGTGTTGCTCTGGCGTCGCTGCAAACGTGCTCCGCGACTGTACACACGGAGCACCGATCGACGACGCATATTTGTAAACAAACACACACGCACACGCTCACACCGCGACCGACATGACGACTCCCAATTTCGTCGGTAGCATCGATACATATTGTAAGCATTATTAACATTAAATGTGCAAACGAAAAACGAAAGTAAAAGCGAAGAATTATTTAAGGATGTAACAATACACAATACTCACATTTTATCTTCAGCCTTGTCCATGCCGTAGGCGAGGGCGGCCGCGGTCGGCTCGTTGATCACTCGGAGTACGTTCAGCCCAGCGATTTGACCTACGTACAACATTTTACACAAGATGTAAGTAATCAATAACACGCTGCACATTCAGATGTACTTGAGGGAGTAACTAGATTAAAGGGATGTAAATGGTCAATTACTGGAACAAGCGAGTGTGATTACAACTCTAGCGTGTTTTTAATAATTTACAGCCGCGTTAAACAATGTAATTTATTTCCATATAATGCAAGTTAATAAAATACAAATAGCAGTTATTTTGATTGGCATTTTGTTAGACGAGTTTTCAATGTTAATCACGACTAAATTCAAATTTACTTACATCTCTAGGGCTGAAAATTATACAGCCGACATTTCAAGGCAAGTATGACTTATTACAACCGAAATGAAATTTTATATTTTGTTCGAAGTTGTTTTATATCTATTTACCTATCTACTATGGTCCGGGAAGATGCGGCAACAAACTCCCAAGAAGTTTTTTCCTACTTACAGTTAAAGACAACATTTTCTATTTTTTTCTACCAACGACTGTATTTTTCAAACTCATATCCAAGCACTCTTGTAGTTAAAATAATCGTCTAGTTTGTAATAAACTTTCTTCAAAGAATACATTTGACATGCGTTTTTAATTTATCGTATGGCATTCCCGTCAATTGTAACGGTGTTTTGCTTAAAAAGCAGACAGTTTTGCTTAGTCAGACACTTGGTACAAACGGTTTAACCTTATCTCTATTATTAATGTTGTGAACATCCCTATTCTTCAGAAAGCTATCGGAGTAAAATTGTAAATTTTCAATTTAAAACTGTATCGCGGTATCTAGGACGGTCGCGCAAACAGGTGTCGCGACCGGCTGGTTCCGCGCGTCGCTCTAGAGTCGCTGCAAAGCAAACGTGCTCCGCGACTGTACACACGGAGCACCGATCGACGACGCATTTTTTTAAAGACTTTCATACTCACAACCATCTATAATTCCCCCTGTCACACATAAATCCGGATATACAATAATTTATATTACACAATTTTGTCGTGGCCTGTAACCGAAACCGGAACACTACATTGAACTGTAACGGGTACTTACGATTTAGCACGCGTTACAATTAAAATGTATGATGTCCGCTACGATATAAATTTAAAATTATATGTTAAGGGAACACTACGTTGGATAGGCATAGAATTGAAATGCAGATATTTGAGTTGACATTTCAATGGAAATCTGACATGAACAGACTAGAATGATTAATTGACACCAACAAGAATTAGTTGGATATTGTGTTTACGTCACGTGATCCTCACTACAGTCGGACTTAGTGATACAAGTCTGGCCGACCTCAATCAAGAATTTTTAATTGGGATTGATTACAGATGTCCCTCTGTTGCGATGGATAGATACAATATAACCACCTACTTCGATTAACGAAAAACATGTCGAGGAAACCTGCGCACCGCAGCGTTCCCAAATAGTATTCTGAAATATATATGATGCTTGTCAATCCACGTTTGGTAGACCCATACTATTGCAACAGCCCTTATCACCTATCGTTCTGAACCCGTTCTCAATAATGGTACAGACAAGAGTTGTGATGCTCAATCACCTGCATCTTTAGTGGCCTGCCGCTGTGAATCGTTGAAGTAGGCCGGCACGGTGATCACTGCGTTCTTCACCGACGTGTTGAGGTACGCCTCGGCTGTCTCCTTCATCTTCATCAGGACGAAAGCACCGATCTGGCTCGGTGAGTAGACTTTACCATCGCTGCCTGTTACACATTTCAGTTTGATTAATGCGGGTTGTTAACCATTGCTATACCATTGTTTAGGATGGTGTTTAATACGTGTACGACACATGACTGACTCTAAAGACAGTACATAAAATTGAATTATGTGTAAAAACAAAGCATAAAAATGCTAGATGGACGTATTGGGGTATAGCATAGAATAGGTACTGATTCCGATCTAGTGCTAACAAAACACGGTGTCGTAAGAAGCGACAGAAGCCGTCCTGCTTGGTTGTAGTGTTTTGCGTAAGGATTCTATTATAAATATTATTATTAAGCCATTCATATTATTACAATTATTATCTTTCCGTGAAGCCTGCCTGGCTAATTCTCTCCTGCTTGAGTCGCCGCCAGTCAGCCGCCAAACGATTCGTCGTTTTCCGGCAGGGGGCTTGAGAGCCTCTACTTTCCTTGTTCTTTTTTCTTGGCAAACAACGCATTAGTGATACCATTGGTGTTACTAATGTCCATGGGCGACGATGATGAAGTATCATCTGCTCGTTTATATAGTAAATAGAGCAAGTTTTTGTATTCGTAGTGCACGAGAAGTATTAACCTTTTAAAACTTTAATTGGGAAACCTCATCTTCTTTATACATATTGAGTTATAAAAATGTACAATATAGTATTTGAGAGTTGAAAAAAACGTATTGCAGTATATTTTTATCCGCTAACATTTGCAAACTGCCTGAGTTTTTTTTTTTAATTGTTGCTTTTGCCACTATTATATTATATTATCGTATAAATAGACTTTTTAAATTAATCTACATATATGTAGTTCATTAAAAAAAGTGTATAAAAAATAATTGTAGGCAGAACTTATTAAGACCCAGCAATACATTACTGTGTCTGTTAACAATCTACCCTCACTGTAGCACTACCGCAAAGGTGATTCACACACAACCATGGTCACCGCTCAATCGTGCATTTATCAAAACCAAATTTAGTGGACGCAAATTTACAAAATTATTCATTGCGTTAGTAATATCAATAAAAAAAAACTATAATGGAACATTACTTAATGATTGTTATAGTTGTTGGTGTTATTGTTAAATTTTTTGGCCAGCATCGCAGTGGTGCCAACCCTAGTTCAATGTCCCTTCACAACTAACTACAGTAATGGAAGATATGAGGATATGTGCGTACATGTCCCAAAATATGTGTAAAATCTTGAAATAACACTTAGCCAGTATAATTGACTGTGTTAATCATTCACATACTGAGAGGTGGCTTGACTCCAGCAACTTTTGAAGTCAATAACTGCAGGTTTATCTTAATTTGCAAAAATTAATCAGTAACTGAATTGATTAAAATAATTCATTATTCGGCAGATGCCCCATCTGTTTGTTTTAACTTGCTTTATAACTTCACCCTTCCAGTTCCTTATTAATAAAAATCACTGATTTTACAACTTACTTGATATGAAACATTGATACAACAACTTACCTTCCTTCTGATTTACATGAGAAAAGGATCGGTTGAACATTGCAATTTAATATCCATAACTCTAATGTCTTCTTTATGCACATTCTACATTTCCGATATTAACAGACAATGTCAAGATATAATAATCTTTTCTTTGGCACAAAAAGAACTCACCCTGAACCCAAGCGTCCCCGTTGGATGCCTTGACAACCTTGTAAGACAGGTTCTTCATGTCTTTCTGCACCTCAGGATCGTCAAATCGACGCCCAATGAGCCGCTTGGTCGCATAAAACGTGTTCCCACTGTTGGTCACCGCTTGGCGCTTCGCCGGCATGCCGACAAGACGCTCGCCGTCCTTAGTGAAGGCCACATGCGAGGGTGTCGTGCGAGAACCCTCGCTGTTTTCCACCACCTGAAGAAAAATGTATTGAGAATCGAATTATGGGGTAATTTGAATAAATAATAACCAAGTGAAGATTTCTAGACTGGTCTAAGAAATATAATACCTATAGTCTATATACTGCTACTTATTGTATGTGTTGTATTTGTTAAGTGATGTTACCTAATGATAACCTATAGGTACCTCGGTTTTGTAAGATGGCACTATTATCTGAACATATTGAAGTAATTTTATTTAATCGTTTATAATATATATCTAAGTATGTTCTCTGAAAAATCATGATTTTAAACAATATCAACAGGGGAGCGAAACACTCTCAGGAATTAAATAGTAAATGATTGAACTTTGTTTCTTGTACTTTATTCAACTGTTTATTCAAGCAACCTTCTACTAGCTAAAAGTAATATAGAGTTTATCAATTATAGGCATATCACAAGCCACAGTTTTAATTAACTTTAATTACATTTAATTACATTAAATTAAAAATTTCATTACTTTATTTTATAAATGAGTAGATTTGGTAAAATTGTGTGATGTAACAATTTCATTTGTTACAAGGTTGCACCCAGTGGCTTAATGCAAACGGCACACCACTGGTTCAAAATGTAATCAAATTGAGTGATAGGAATTGTTAGTGATGACAAAACAGTTATGTCCAAGATTAGAAAGGAAACATTATGGACTGTCAATATACAACCTACATAAAATTTGGCTTTCTTAGGTACACAAGCTACTTAAAACAAGGATCTCTTTGCCGAGAGAAACTAATGAATATGAACAATTACCTTCAACATACATAACAATAACAGGTACTAACATATTAATGTTACCGCAACAAAAATTTAATAGTTAGCAAGTGCAGACAATTTAAACCTGACCTGACTTAACCTAAGTGACCTGGGAGAGTGCATTTCACTGCTACCAAAATGCGTATTTGGGATTTGCCAAAAACAGAAAGTTGCTGCGGTGGCGTTAATACATAAGTACCCAATAAAAATACAAACCACTTAAACTACACTAACATGGAAATGTAAATTTACATCAGAGATATTTCATGTTGTATATAGCGATATTTTATTGCGTCTATAGAAAATTATGACTTAGGATTTTCATAAAGGCTTTCCTATGAACCATGTATCCAATATAATCATTAAAAAAAATTATTTTAACAAGTTTGACGATAAGAAGGACAATTGAAAACATATAGATGTTGCTATTAAGACTTTTTCTTTGATGTCTGGTTAGATATTTGACACATTTTTTGTTTGTCTATTTTATTTTTTATCAAGTCAAATCCCATAAAAACAAGAATTTGTTTCATTACAATATACAAACACCACTGGGTCACCTAATTTTTAAAGATACACAAATTTCAACATATTTGATCCAAAATGTCAACATATATTCAGCAAAAATTGGTTGTAACAAATAGATAGACATGCAAGTAATCCTGTAAGTAATTGCCCAAAGTTTAGTAAGTGTATTGTTAATAAATCTCCTAAAGAGCATCTCCTATTAAAGGCATAATTACCTTTGGTGTTTTTCCTTCCATAACAGCAACACAAGAGTTTGTGGTTCCCAAATCAATGCCGATAACTGCTCCTCTGACTCCTTCAGACCTAATAACACACATATGAGTCGGAAATATTAGATTTACAAAGTGTACACAAAATTAAGTGATGTAGAACGCAATAAGGTTTTAACAAATGACTGAAGTTTTAAATGGATGCAACTTAATTCTATAGAATTTTACTTATATACAATTAATATTGCAATCCACACCTTTGTAATATATGATTTCTGGTACTAACATATCATGCAATTCAATGGAGTCACAACACAAGGCCTCGCAATTGAGACAGACTTACAATTTATAAAATTAGACAGTCAGGGATAATCCAACTACTGATCGCTTCACAAGTAAAATATTTGGTGATATATCTCTTAGTAACAGCAATCCTTTAGTGGTTTGAGAGTCCATAACTGACTTTTTACACTCAGTATAGAACACGTAAATATATTATACTAAATGGTCAATCATTCTAGTAATGCCGGACATTACGAAATTGTCATCCAATTACGAAAAACCTGAGAAACTTTTTAGCCAAAATAATTTAGTTTTCAATCCATACATTTTTCAGCTCAATATTCGAAACTGATTAAGAATGGATATTCTGTTGTCTTTTCGAAGGTCGGTTTTAATACTTGAAAGTTAGGTTATAAAAAGACTTGCAAAAAAAATCATATTTTTTACATACTTTTGTCTGCATTGGAAAGCATGACGTTGATGCCGCTGGTAAATTGGCACCGTTGGGGCTGTAGTCTGCAATTAAATTAAAGAAATTATAAAATATTTTAACACATGTGCGCAGTTTAGCCGGCCGTATTTCACAACTGTTACGCGAACCAATTTACCGCATACAACAAAAGAGACATTTAATGCAGGATTATAGACGCAAACGACATCGTGACATCTGATTTTCATTCGTTTTGCAATGGAATTCGCTACTTACATTTTTAAGGATTGTGGAAAATTTCCTGTGTGTATGAAATTCGGTACCAATTCCCGAACATTCCAGGGCTTTTCGCCCAATCACCCGCGTTGCCGTTAACATTTTTATTCGTGTGTTAATCCACAATATAATTTATTTCTTCTTTTTTAATATTTTAATTCACTACGATGAGAACATATGAATGACGCAACTTCACGAAAGAAAGATTCTTCAATTATTTTTTCAATACTATTATAACTAGCACAGACTACTTAAAAATATCTGAATCTTCACAGACTAACATCTTAACGTAAGTCGTACTCTATACCACAGGCTACGTATTTCTAAACTCGTATGTTCTTCTCTATGGCATTTCAATTCTATACAAAAGAAAACATAATAGTTTGGTATTGTATGTTATATAAAACAAATTATAAATGTAAAATCACATGTAAACTTATTAACCGACTTAAAAAATGTGTATATTTTTTACGTATGTAAAGCAATAACTCCGTTGTTTATGAACGAATTTTTGAAGATTCATTTTGTGTATAAATTATGCTTCCGATTTTGACCCTTTTAAATATGGTGAGGACCTAATTAGATTGTTCACACTCAATGCTCGAAAATATAAAGATGTTCAAGTATCTCTAAGACGTTTGCGTTCACCGAAAGATATCATTAGATTCTAATCCGCACATCACTTTTCAAGTGTAAGATGAGTGCAGGATTTGGAATTCCAGTCATTCATGTAGGAAACCGACATTCAAAGCACGAGGCAATAATAGTCTTGACAACGTTTCTAATCCATGCAATATTAAATTAATTTTAAAAAAGTTGAACATTAGAATTTAAATTACAAAACAATTGAAAGAATTGTCAGACGCTGGTGAGGCTTCTTCCTTCAGGCGTGGCTGCAAGTTGAATGTTCGCAGAGACCTGGTCACGCCACACCACCGGAAACTGAGTGCTGGGATCACTCCCTGTATGAAATAATGTGTATAATAGTGCTCGACAGCTGCGTCATTTGTTTTATGATATAAAAATTGAAACAATAAAAAGAAATAAAATAAATTAGCAATATTAGTGTAATTACATGAAAGCGTCCATTTCCTGCAATAGATTGTCAACAGGGTGAAAGTATCTTTATGCCATTATCATGATCCTAGTGCCCCATTGTCTAAGCACATTTTGTAAACGATAACGAAATTCGTAAACGTTAAAATGTACAGAGTGTCGAAGTCATCAGCTTAGATTATAATCTTGTCATCAATAAGTCATCGATTTGTTTCTTATGACAAAATAAAAACACATCGATTTGTTTCTTATGACCAAATAAAAACAAACGAAAAACAAAAATGACCAATAACAATATACACATTATTTTCTTTTAAATTTGTATATTTTCCCATACTTCGTTTTAGTCACTCACCGTTCTCTTTGATATTATTCGGCTTGGACATATCCACAAATTGTTGATCGCACATAAGACAGCCGAGTTGTGACATTACCTCCTTGATTCTCATCGTGGTTACTTTTCGCGTCAACGCTGATTTACTGATCGATATCATGTTGAGCTAGTAGAATTTCTGCTGTAAAATTGCAATAAATCACAAGATGCCCTCTACATTGTTGAGTTTGGATATCAGGTAACGAATTTGACTGTTCGACAACTTTATTATGATACTTTGACAAATGAATTAAAAAATATATTCTAGTGAAATTGTATTGAAAACGTTCGAGCGTCCCAGCAATCACATTCTGTTCGAATTATTTTTAACATTATATAATGATTTTCTTGTATTTGCACCCACCCTCAGCCCATCTATATACTTGGATTTGTATTTACTCATAATTACAACGTAAAATTTACTTAAATAGAAATAATGAAGAAATCATTATATTATTTTTAACCTACCTGTGTTTATTTGAAGTTTTTAATAATAACGTATTCAATCAGGCGCTCCAAGTATGCGTCAGGAGCCCTGATTGAAATGCGCTTTAGGCAATGACGTTTTCTATTTTGTTCTATTTCTGTCATTTTATATCGCATGTTTCATAATTGTTAGTAGGTGGCCTATAATAATCATAGTAAAAGCACATTTTAATTCCTTTTCCGTATGGTTGTCAATGGAGACTAAGACTGTTCCATCATGCTAAGTATCTACAATGAGTCACCTTTATTAAAGTTAACTTTGTTTCTTGCGAGAAGAGTTAAAACTAAAACTCATTGTAAAAATTCTACAAAGCACCTCCACCGTAAATAAATATCTTGTTATAAAGTCCTTTGTGGTGTGTAATAAGCTCATAAATACGAATTCACACAATTGTCACAAAAATTAGTCGTAGCGCCATCTTCATTTTAAATGTAAAAACTTGTAATACAATTGTTAAAGTTGCAATATTGTAACAATTTTCTCGAACTAGTGAAATGGTTATCTGTTGTGCAATTTTATAAATCTGGTGATTTAAATATTATATAGATGTATTTAAATAAATAAATGAAAAAGCTACATAACGCAACATTATATTCTATTTAAAAGGTGATAACAATGAATTAAATATCACATAAAAAAAATTAACCTCATATATTAAAATATTTGGTAACTCATTTCGCTGAACGATTAAATTTAATGTTTTTTTATCGTTGTTACTGTTGTCGTTTATTATCGTCGTTGTCGTTTATTACTCCAAACCATTAAGAGCAGTGAACAATGTTATTTTTCGCTAACTCACAATTAAACATTTTATTGATAAATTCGTCCCGGTTGTAAAAAAGTTACAAAGAAATAATATTGCAAAAATCACGTAACGGTAGTCGGCTCGCTAAAGAAAAGGCGGGTAGTCTATAATTACTATAATCGACACTAAGTATTATTATCTCTATCATAATTTAATACTTAATAAGTGTACCGTAATCTACACCTTTCCATTGTACCAAAATAGACTGATGTTTTTTATATGTTCGTAATTGTCAGATCAGGGTTTGTATGTAAAATTATCCAGAAAAATCTAAAAGTGAATGGGTATTTTTATTTAAAAATCTGATAAAAATTTGTCTCTTTAGGTTTAATAATCTTGTGCAATGAAAGATTCGGCTGTATAAATTCTGTTTCGACGAACTGACCGACCGAAAACGCACAGCGTAAACGACCGGAGATTGAGACATATAAAGTAAACAAATGTATCTTTTTAATGTTTTTCTGTCAAGAACAATAAAGTCGTTTCGTTTTTTGACTTATTATTATATTACCAAAACGCCCTCGCTTCGTTTCAGAAAAACTACTTTACATTAAAAAATAGCATATACACAGTTTTAGGACTGGGTTTTTTTCGTTTTGTGAATTTAAAATACACATATAAATTTATAACTTTTCAAATTATGAACGGATTCAAATGTACTGATAAATGAATGATGATGAGATAAAACTTTAAATATTGAGTGATGCATACCGTAATCATTAGTGAAATCCAGAAAGAAATCGGTTAAACCGTTAGATTAGCGAGTACAAACGTACAGAAACACTGACAAATACTCTAACAACTATTGTTTTGGGTTCTGTTGCCTTCATGTACATAAAGCGAATAGTTAAAATTTTATTACGAGTAAATAGGATGTTTGGGTATATTTGAATAATTCTGAGTATGTCACATTACTTAAATAATAATGTCAAAAAATACATTATCAAAACGCACTTCAATAGTATAACAGTTAATCTATAAACATATGTGTAATTGTAATAAATATATAGGTATATGTATAAAAAAATTAAAAAAGTTTCACGGAATATTTTTGTATTTTCATGAATATATATGATATTATTTTCTTCAATTGTAAACAATGTTTAATTTAACTACACAGTACAATTCTTCAACTAGTATCTGTAGAGGGACGTGTCGAAACCGCGCAGCGCGAGGCGCCGGTCGACCCAGCCGCCTATACCCGTGACGTCAGCGTAAACCGCCGGAATACCCTCTTGCCCGCATTGCACACCCCACGCCACTATACCAACCTGCTTGTAACGGTCGCGTTCGAACTGAAATAAAATATAACTTTAATAGTCTGTGTCTGTGTCAAACTTGACAAACATATTTTTGTCATTCAACTTCTCATTCCAGCTTCGAAGAAAGTACTCATATGTAGTTAAATGTTTCAACAGCATAATTTTATATTTTGCAGCATAAACATGAGTGTTATCGTAGACCAAATACGTTTGTCAGATAACACATGCCACTGTCATACGTCATATGTCACAAAATGACAGCTAGGTCTTGTTACTTTGAAACTTGATTTTTACGTTCTCAAAGTAATCGCAGCCAAATATTCTTTGCTTTATGTTATACACATTTAATATCTATTGATAAAAACCGTAAGATAATCTGTATCGTAGTTTTGAAATTATCGCATTCAGACAGATAATTTGTTTTATACTATATAGCTTATGTCCCTCGAGATTAATGTACTTTTCAAATGTTAAAATAATTTTTCAAATAGGTGCCGTGGTTTCCGAGATTACCTTCCGCATATACACAGTCACGAAACGCAATCTCTCTTTATAATATTAGTATAGATTTGGGACGAATCACATTTGGAGTCGCCATAGGGAAATTTGAACAATTTTAGAAGGGACCTCCCACATCCCAGATGACTCACCTGGATAGGGCAGACAAGCGGCGAACCCCCGTCGCCAGTGCAGGTGTCCTTTTCGGGCTCCCCGCCGGCGCACACGAATGAGGAGTGCAGCTTGAAATACTTCTGCAGACGGGTCGTTCGTAACTGCGCTTCACAAGTGTCATGGTCTACCAGATGCAGGTCAATCTGGATACGAGACTATTATTTAGAGAGATGACCTTGTAAAACAATTATTCACTTTGGTATAATAGTTGCTGAAAATTATTTATCCCATAATTCGATAGTAACAACAGAAAAATAATTTAAAACGCATTTTATTTTAACGATTATATGTTATAATTGAATTCTATTCGACGATTGATTTATTCACTTGCGTCAGAACTTTGGTCAAAAAAGTTAAAGTTTTGGTATCTGCAAAGAGCTTCTTTGTTAACTTAGTTATTATTGTTTGATCGTCAATGTAGTTCCCTAAGTAATGATTTCTACGGTTAGGTTACCTCAACCCCTTGTTAAATGAATCATCTTAATAAAAGACCGAACGCTTTACCTTTTTCTTTCGTTCTTTAAGCCTCTACAAAGAGATGTATTATTATGCCTAGCGTAATGTCCGTTCTGGTAAGAACATAGTCATTATACTGTAGAGGAATCTTGACAAATTGGTCTACATTATACCTTTTTCAATATGTTTCGATACTGTCCCTCTTTCCCGAACTTGTCTTTGCCCCATCCGGTAGCGAAACATTCATCGTTTAGGTCCAAAGGCTCGCCAGGAAAAGGAATGCACGCAAGTCCCACGTTGGGCGCCAACTCAAACGGCAGCGTCAGGAATAACAGCGCTGCGTCGTAATACACGTTTGCTGGAGTACAAATAAAAGTTATGATAACACCTTTATTGGTTATCTATGTTTTTTTAGACCAAATGTTTCATACACCAAAATTCTAATATTATTATTAGACACTATATTATATTATACAGATTATAATATAATTATTACGAGCTTTGACAAACGATTAACCAAAAAAATTGTACTGTGTAGTTCTGGTAAGAAAATTCAATCTATTCATTAGCACGTGTGTACCTAAAGTGCTGCAAGGCGTAGTTGCGATTTTATATATATTTAATTATTAATGAGCAGAATATCTGTAGATTTATATGACAAGTATCAGTCTTTTTATGGTTTATAACAAATATTTAAAATGACTTCATATGTTGGATAGATTATCTGTCGAAACTACGATTTTTAAACATTATCACCATTATCACAGACTTAACTATCCTACGGGTGCCGATCGTTATATTTAACGCAATCCCGGTAAAGCCTTAATCGGTTATCAAGCGTGCAATATGGATCTTACCTTTGTTGAAATCCTCATGCACATCGACCTCAGCGACATCTCTTTCTTGATACGGGTACTGTTCCCCCAGGGTGTTCGTGTCCCACTCCCCCGCGCGCACCCTGAGCCCCGTCGTTTCCAAAATATGAGCTGCGGTCAGTACCACGCTGGGATGAATGAGAGAGCCCCCGCCAATGTAAAAAGTCGCTGACTTGCGATCATCGATTGGCGCTAACCTGATGAAATCGTTGCAGAAACAACATGGAAAAGGTTTTTGCAGACTTCGGCTTGTGCGTGAGCAATACCAAATTAAACGCACATAATCCGAATATTTGCATTAAATTTAAGTGACCAACGAGAAATAATATTCAACGTCTACATTGGTTGAGTGACCGCTAGTGGTAACAATTACTTTTCGGCGGCATAATATCTTCTGTGACTCGAATTGCTCATTTACACCCAGGTCACCCTGGCGTCGCGTGGTGGAGAACGCTCAAGCCATCTCAATTACGAAGATAAATGGGCCAAAATATTCTGAAGATCAATGAAGAGAAACGTTATTACGAAACCCATATGTATGCGAGGCTTTTATAATGGTTTCATCGTTGAATAAAACTCGCCAATCCATTGCTTTCCTTTTTCTCTTTTCACACTACTTTGTTGTACAATATTGTATATCATGTTATTAATTAACCGTCCTCACCAGTGCCAATTCTTACTGTGAAAATGTCACTGGTACCCATAACACAAGTTTGATGTTAGCATGGGTACCAGAGATTAATATGTACTATCTTATAGCCAACTTAACTAATGTATTGTATTCAATTGTAATTTTTACTTTGTGTGCAAATAAAAAAAAAAATATTCAAGCTATGAAATTATCTATTGAGTTAATCTATATTCTGAGGCGTTTGGAACCCAGCAGTAGAGTATTCAAGGTTTCTGGTGTTGGTTCTGATGTTTCATTCGATTACGTAAAACATTAACTTGAAAATAAATTGTTTTTATCAGAATAAAATCTCACTTCAAAACAGCGACCATCCAGGGGAATTCCCCAAACTGGGCTTCATCTTCTCGATTTCCAGTTACTTTAAACCCAAGGCCATCAGGATTCCGCCAACCACATCCGAAACGCTAGAAAACGATGAAAAAGACCTATTATACCTTACCTTATACATCCTATATTTATGTATTATATATACATATATATATATACATGTATATATATATAAATATATATATGTGTGTGTGTGTGTATATATGTACATATGTTGATATATATTTATTTAATAATTACTAGCAAATGCCCTCGCTTCGCTTCGAAAAAAACTACCTTACGCTTAAAGATAGCATCTACATTTTTCTCGTTCCGTGAATTGGAAATAAATATATTAATTCATAACTTTTTTATTTATGGACGAATTGCAATGAAACGTACTTTAAGTATTAAGTGACGCTAAGCTAAGTTAAGCCGTTTCTGAGTTTAGCGGGAACAAACGCACAGACAAACAGACGAAAATTCTGACAAATATTGTTTTGTGTTCTATTGCGTTAATGAGCACAGAAAGCGATCAGTTAGAATTTTATTATTAGTATACATTACCTGTAACTTTATTTGATTTCTTTTTCTTTTTCTGTGGCTACCTCACATTTTCATTATTGTGTAGGGTCAACAGGCATAGAAGTAAGCATTAAGTGCACTCTTGTAACCTCTACTTCAAGAAATTTCAAAGCGAAGAAATTATAACAAAAAGAAAGGATAAACTAATCAGAAATATAATTATTGTTCTGACACTTACAGCCTGTTGGAGAATTAATTAACAATAAATTGAATAACAACCCATCGCTTGCAATCAGTCGAGGACCTGTATGGGCAACGATGAACACTTACTGACGGGTAAAATAAGTTTAACGGAAACAACTTATTTGAAGGGACTTGCTGACCAAAAATGTTACTATGGTACCCGTATACCGTATAATATACCAGAATAGAACCAACCAGAACCAGTATAGAATACCAGAATAGTATAATAGTACCAGAATTCTATAACCGTATCTCTCTACATAGCTACCGGATCTATTCTTGGCTTGATAGGATCGTCCTTATCACGCATGTCAGGCGGCAAGCAACACACGTCCAGATAGGAGGCGCAAAGCGGCTCGTCTTCCCCCATTCTGGAAAAAAATATAGTTTTAAATATCACAATGTATGAGGTCGTCTGACTGGTGGAGTAAGTGCAGCACTAACATGTGGGAACACTTATAACGTGACGGCAAACATTTTTTAGCGTGACAAAAGAATGAGTTCATAGGGTAATTCATGCGAAAGAGCTTATGAGGCTGACAAGTTAAATGGTTTACCGAATAACATGGAAGTAATGTAATAGATATGTGAGATTTGATGTTAGTTTTAAGTTTAGAAACACGCTCAACCAAGGTAGCAAATATTAGTATATTCAGGTAATAAAAGAATACGGAAGTGGAAAAATTAATAAATAATTAATGGCCGGTACCCATTTAAAAAATGACATTTAAGTGACGAGCAGTCGAGCCTTTACATTCTTGGAGTATCAGATATATGGATATCGAACATAGCATTTCAATTTGGACATAGTTAAAGGTAGTATTACTGAAGTAGAATGAGAGGAAGACAGTTTTAGCTCGTCCATTACATATGTGATGTCGTCAGTGATCTTAAAGAACCAAAAATAAATAGAACAATAACAATACAATCAGAAATAGAGACGTCAGCGAAGACGTATAGAGTAGAAAGTATAGAAGCAGCATTAGAAAGTAGAAGATAATCGCAACTAAAAAAAACTACAAAAATGTCTTCAAGTATCCGAAAAATCTGAACAGTGGTCTGCGCAAATATTCTGTAACTCAGAATAAATAAATAAAATCTCAGATTAAATTCACAGCTAATGTTCAAGACACAGTAATACTTATTATAATCTTCTGCCAATAGCATAATTAACATTAATATTCCATACGGTACCCAAGGGATACGTCTAAATAGATCGATCGTCCAGTCGAACGAATTGGGAATGATGGAGGGTGAAGAGACCCTCTGTAAGTTAAGTTATGGTCAATATACACAGGGATTGTTTCACGCTATATATCACTCACAAATGCCTATCCTTATCAAAGGATATTAAAGTTTTTACAGTAATCTCTTGCCGCGGAAATAGAGACAGTCACTCGTTACTTTTCTAAAATATACTTGCCTATGCTTTCATTACTATTGTTGGGTGTTCTTACCAAGCAATTTTAATAATATGGACGCCTGGAAATAATAGTGCTGAAACCAGTTTTGCACAAGTTAAAACTCACTTAATTGTCATGTAATATGTTATTTTATAAGATGCGCTGAGATGTATTTTCGCCGTTTCTTCTCCTCAATATGACTTGCATAATAAGTGTATTTACAAAATGCCAACATTATTAAATGATTTTAAATTTGAATTTCAATGTAAGAACTCGTTTCGCTTCAGAAAAAATATGCCTTGTTTTATTGCTTTAAGTTTCCTTGTTATGTGAATCTGAAATATACATCCATCATAATAGTGGCGAGCAGTCGTCAAAACTTTACTTAGATTAGAATCTCAGTTAAGAATAGATTCCGCGGAAATAGATTTTTGACCCTTCGTTTTTCGTTTTTGATCATCAGAGATAATAGTCCGACTCGATCCTCGTACAACAACTGCAGTTAATACCTTCGATATGAATCTAGGTTCTACAGAACCATGGAGTCAGCCTCCAATAAGATGAACATAACCTCGTCCATGGTTCAAGGTGGCTTAGACCCAATGATGTTTGCAGACCCTTGTTTGTTGTGTGATGTTTGAAGTTGTCATACTGAGCTAGTACGTAGTAGAATGTTTCACGTACCTTTAATTTAACCGCTATTTTGAACTCGAAAGGTACTCACGGTTGAACTAATTTGACGACAGGCAGTCATAGAAATCATGACCCCCCCCCTCCATTTCATAACACATTAAATTGACAATTCATCTAAATAAAGATATTATTCTCTTCTTATTATAAAAGCTTTCGTATATTTTTTTATGTAGTGTAATGATCCCCCCTCCACTAAGTCGGCCTGACACCACATCAGCTAGAAGATAGCGTCTATCAACAATATCTAGAAGACTTACCGTAAATCGATGACGCCTACACCATCCGTGATCACTATTCCTTCATTGCACAGGTAATACGGCAGGCATTCTCCCTTCTCCCCAGTCATCGCCACACAGCTCTCTGATCGTTTGGCCTTTGTTGAATTATCTGCAAGTACGCGCTAAAGAGTTATTACAATTACAAAAATGTTACTCGTCCGCTTGGCTAGACGAAAGATACAAAATCGTAAACAGTTTATTTTTTTTATTTTTTTAGTATATAATACCAAAAACCCTATTAAAATCTATTGCACACTTTAATAGATCTAAGTAACTTATTATTAAATTGTATGTCAACAAACACACGCTACACTCAAAGGTGTATGAAGTGCAAACCGTACTTGCTACAACCGTGTGAAGGAGTCTAAGAAGGTCACTCTGAGATAGCGTCATCACAACCCAGAAAGGCTTGGTTTTGTTTAGGCCTAAACGTAAAACGTAAATACCGCAGTCTACCACGTTGGCTATGCATTGACAGACTTTACACACTTTGGATAACTCGATGGAGAACTCTGAGACAGATTTCATCGCCCCAAGCAAACCAACACAAACAACCAACCAACTATGTATGTAATATGCACATAATTTGAATAATAAGAGATCCGACAGTGCAAAAATAAGAAGCAGTAGATTCGAACCAAATGTTAGGTGCATATCATATAATGAGAATGTCGGAAAAACAAAACACTTACTCGTAATACCCATTTGAAATATCTCATCCAGTATAGCATTGTCGCCATTGTCATGAAACTCACAAGAGACAGCCACCAGCAACGTAAAAGTTATCACGCGTTTTAACATCTGTAACGGTGTATTGATTGTTTTGTGGCTTTATATAATAAAAGACAAATACAAAATAAAATTAAATTGTCCCGGATAGGAGTGTTTTTACTAACGTGTTGTAACTTAAAATAATAAGATGGTTATATAAAAAAAAATCTAAATTCAAATTAGGAACAATACTTATAACAAGTAATATTATAAAAAAATTCTACTTACGTCAACAAAAACATTTTATTTGAGTTACTTTATATTAAATAATTACTATAAATATCTATATAAATTTATATCCTGCTAAATATCTTATATGAGAGAATTTTTTTCTCCCATATAAGACTAAAATTAATGAAGCAAATTAATTTAAAGAATTAATATTAAAAAACTGTAATAATAATATCAAGTGTCATCGACTACAATTTGAAATAAATGTGAACTTGAGTGGACCAAAAATATTAATAACGATTGAAAATTTGAACAATATATATATAGGGAGAGTATAATTAAAAGTAGGAATTGAAAAAACAGGGTAATTAAAATTATAGAGCCTATAGAATATATAGGTAGTAGTGTACATTTGGTACAATAATGAGAACATGAAAAACTGCTATTTTGAAAAAAACTCAGTATTTGTTTCTATGTAAAAAAATACTCTTACCTTTTTTTTTTGCGTTCGGATATTTTTCAGATTTATTTCTTTCTATTTTTCACTTCATTTCCACCTAAAGAACCGAAACTAAATAGATTCAATGAACACTTAATAGGACACTAAAAAACCGTTATCACACACATATATCTATACCAATACTGAGAATGTATTACTTAATGATCTTTTAATTGGCAATTTTAATGGCTTGAATCATTTATAATTCGATATGTATCTCATATTTAAATTAACTAGCATCAGCGTCATTACAATCCACACTGTCCCACTGCTGAGCTCAAGTCTCCTTTCACAATTAACGGAGTTAAGAGCAGTCTACCACTCTGGCCACGTGCGGGTTGGCAGATCTCACATACCTTCAGGGAACTTTATAAAGAACTCTCAAGTATGCCGGTTTTCTCATTATGTTTTCAATCACTAAAGCAAGTGATAATTCGTTTCTAATACGCACATAATTTGAAATATTTCAGGTGCACGCAGGATTAGAACTCGCGTCTTCCGTACGAGAGACCAATGTTCCAGCCATTAGGCTATCACTACTTAAATTAACTTCATCTAAACATATTTTTAATCCAAGTAGTTATAATTAAAGATTATTTTGGTAAATAAGCACACAATTATTTCTTTATATATAAATATACATAATCAAAATAAACTTCAAAAGTATTTTATAAATATCTTGTAGATTATCTTGGAGTATCAACTTGGATTAACTTTGTGCGGCTGGGCCTAAACGAAGGGCATGTACCAGCCTGAGGGACTCCCGGATTCGATTCAAAACCCGAACAGATATTTATAAAAAGGACAATAAATAATAAAAAAAAAAAACGTTCACACACTTACACCCCTGCACTAGGATACAATGTTACGAGGTAACCGATATTACAAACCCATAAACCGAGAACAAACAATTATCTGTCACATAAATACCTGCCCCGGCAGGGACCGAAACCGGGATCCCTCGCTCAGCAAGCAAGATCACTACCAACTGGGCTAAGGAGACGTACACGTCATTAGGTGGGTCTTAGTTGTAACGTTTCATTCAAATACGCCTCGAGCAACACAGGGGATCCAATTCTTGATTGTTTGAATATACTTCTTAATCGTGAATGTATAAAAAAACAGCATTCAACTAGCAGCAGCCGCATTTAGTATATAAGTATAGCAATAGTTTCTTCAAATTATTATTATCTTTTAACTGGCCGTTAATTACCTAAATCATTAAGTACTAATTTCAAAACGATTTAGCCTTTTAGTGGCAAAATTTCGGGATTCCCATTTTCTATCGTTAATAGCGCTCATGGAGTTATGTTGATGCCCACGAACCGCAAAGATTTTCGAGTTTGAACTGAAGCAGCATAGTGCATTCCAGGCACCTGAATTCAGATCAGGCTGTGTAATGAGTCGTTAATTGATTCGATCTCTAGAAGGGAAGCCTCATAAAGTCTTTCACAAGTTCTTATTTCTAGTCAAGTACTATTTCGATTTTATATATGTTACTAGCTGTGCCCGCGACTTCGTCCGCGTGGAATTTAACAAAAAGTTATTTAGTAGCAATAAAAGTAGCCTAAGTTACTCCTTATTACATTAGCTACCTGGCAGTGAAAGTCCCGTCAAAATTGGTCTAGCCGTTTCAGAAATTATCCGGAGCAGATAAAAATTATAAAAAAAAATATTTTGCTATATGTACCGTATATACATTCATCTGCATGTAGTAAAAAGAGGTTATTTTAATATTACAAACAGTCACTTCAATTTTATTTATTAGTTTAGATATAGATGTTTATCAGGCGATGACAGCCATACATCGTAACGTTCGGAATAAATATAGAATCGCGGTTCTCATTATGGGCTTCGGAATAATGGTTTAATTACTGACGATAATCACCTAAATGTATCACAATAAATTCACTAAGGACATAAATAATGAGAAAATACGACACAAATAAAACATCAGATAATTTATTGGTCTCACAATTTAATACTTCTTCAAAACAACAACAAAATTAAATAGAAATGCTGTAAATGAATTTGAAACAAAATTTACAGGAATAAATGAACTGAATTCTCGAAATTTCACTTAAACTACAGTCCGTAGACAGACGCCAAGGTCACTTTACTTAACAACCAATTTGGGGAATTGATTATATTCTCACTTTAAATAAAAACTCATTAATTAAATATTACACCAACAAAAACAGGCAGGAATTGGTTTTTTGAATACTTCAATTTTAGGTTAGAACTCTTTCCCTGGATGCGTGCAAGGAGCTGGATATTACAATCATAATATCAAAAATTACAATAACTCGTTTTGACCAAAACACAGAACACATATTTGTGCGAGAAAAGTTGCCAAAGCTGCTCCATCTTTATTCAAAGTCATAATATAATCCAAAATCACCCAATTTGACCGTACATTTCTTAAACTATTTGGTTACAATAATTTCACAATAGTCACTTTTACTTGGAATGAAAATTGGCACTAATATGGAGGGATCTCAATTTCTTAAATACTTTTTTCGTTATTTATAATATACATCTACTCATTTGAAGCTCCGAATTATTGCAATCGTTACAATACACTTTTCGAAATAAATATTACGTCATAAGTTTCCAGAATTGAATACATAATACTATGTAACTATGTATGAACTCAAATTATAGCGCGAAACTCCGTAGAACCAGAAATAATAAAAAAATACTGTTAGTGCCATTTTGTTTAAAACAGAAAATAAAACTATTCTCGTTTTAATCGATGTCACTTTACGTTTACGACTATATCATAATCACAAAAATATCTGAATCGTTTAAATTTCAGAATCCTTTGACTTATGACGCAATAAAAAAACGTTAAGGGTATTTAACGTCAGACGTGTGTGACAATTCCATACTTCTCAGTTTAAGGCCATTTAAATACTTGTATATATTCTTTAAAAGCGCATTAAACAGTAAACATCACAATTTTAAAAAAATCGCAGTAACATTTTTACCTATCCTTCTATTAGTTGTATTGTAAGGTGGTTATATTATTGATTCAATCGATTTATAATTAAATAAAGATTTGCACATGAGTGGCCGGAATTATACTCATAGAGATGGAAATCTATTTCACATATTCAATTTTTTCCACAAATTACAATATAATTTCAAATACAATTAATCGAATCAATAATTATAATTATCCATTTATATATCTATGCATCACATTACACAATTACAAATGTTTATTATCTATAGATTTCGTTTCAAAGTAGGCACATAGTCGGTTCGATTAAGACTGATACAACTGAAGCGCTTAGGCTTATGACCGTTTGCTGATGAGAGGTCTTACTTGTTGGCAAAACAAGAATTTAATGACCCTTCCATTAGTTATGCTGTGGTTTTCGACAGCTTCTGACCCATGCATTATTTTGTGTCTTCAAAGCATAATAGTTAAGGAGATTATACAATCGCTCACAAAATAATTTAACGCTCTTATAATAACTTGACATGACTGTCTGTTTCATTGAAATTATCACTTTTTTCTCATGAACGGCTCATCAGCAATTCGCCATTATCTTACTACTACGTCCACTAGTATAGTGTGAACATATACTGTGAATCGAATTTGAACGACAGTGCCATTAAGCGCAACCCTGAAACGCGTAAGCGAGCGAATTAGCCTCAATCACCACAGACACAATACGTGAACAGTAAATAAACTTACATTTTAATCGAATTTATATAAGTTTAGTTTTTCTAATAGTACTGCCGTTCAAATTCCCAGCGTAACCATGCAAAAATTACACTTCATAACATCTATAGTAACATTTCACAAAAACAGCGTACAAATCAGTTTTATTCATTAATATACGTTACATCTTTATATATATATATATATATTAGTAATAGGCAGACAATTTGCTATACACATAGATTTTTTTGTTTCTTTCTTTAAATAACTTGAGCTCTATGACTTATTACAAATTATCAGAGTAAGTATCTAGCAGAAATGGCTATCTTCATGTTTTTATGTTAACAAAATCTCACCGACATGTCCTTCTTGTACAGAATATTCTGGCTTAAGAAATCTTACGCTATGATACACAAGAGGCAAATGTTTTAATTAATTCAATTACGTTGTTGAATGTTTCGTAAGTTCAGTTATATGATCTTAATGTGCCTTCTGAATTTCAAAAACACCCATGAAATTTATAGAAATATCTATATGAAAATATCTACACATTTGCTTCAAATAAAGTAATACAACAAAATTCTATGAATTACTTTTGTATTTTAACAAAAATTTGTGCTACCCATAGGCACACTTGCCATGGGCCCATGGTGCAATAAAAATTTGTAATATAGGCTTTTACATAAACTAGAATGTAAGATCCAGACAACAGCTACGAAATATGTCGACTGATTTCCGTCTCTCTCCACATTACCTCTATGGTCACTATAGTGGCAGTATAACCGCTGTTGTTTTAATAATCTGTAGCTACATAACATTTCTACCAGATACCAACCCTACGTTTATTATCATTTCACTTCCAAAGTTAACTACGCCGTGATACTTGTCTTACATTTCGACCAGTGATAAAAGTCAGTATTTTTAAATAAAATCATAATAATATTGTAAGCACCATCACTAAGGTATATCAAACCTTTTTACAGTAGGTTATAAAAAAATATTTTTAAATTACATTGCAATAAAATCAACTTGGATAACTCAATATTATGCTTATAAACTTTGACCACAAAAACTGTCGTCACATGTATAATAAAATACTCAAAACAAAGAAAATAGAACATTATGATAGAAAACAATATTAAAGATTTCATGATTATTATACAACTTGTAAATGTAAGACAACCAAATCTAGGTTATTATTATTAAAAAAAGCTAAACTGTTGTTTTTAAATTAAAGTACAAAGAAAAAAATATTAAAAAAATCAATAAACTGGATTATTGAACTTAATCTACAGTATACAAATTTTCCAATGTTAAAGCAACACCAGTCAAAGTTCGGCTGTCCCATTTCAAAACCTAGTATGGGACATTTTTTACAAAAATCGTTTTATTGCATAATCTTGTTAACCTAGGAAGTCACTACCAAATACAAAAACACCAACATCTTAAACTAACATGAAAGCAGATATATTAAAAACCTAACCTAACCTAATTATCTTGTGTCAATTATTAAAGTTAGTAAGGGACCTAAAGTATGTAATATACATATATATTAAAATATTGTTAGTACTACGTTTTCATTATTTAGTATTTTATAAAACCAATAGCTATTTTTTTTACCTAAAATGAATACTTTTCATAGGCTGACCTTTTTCACGTTTATGCGCTCTCCTGTAAAATTTCGCTTTAAGTGGTTACTAGGTTTTGAAATGGGGCAGCCGAGTTGTGGACCAACAAACTTTGGAAACAAAATATAACTCACCCAAATTAATTTTAAGCAAAGTTTAAGTTACATCTTACTTAACAAAAGTGTGTTTAATTAATTAATACTTTAACTTACAAAACTATTATCACTGGCCCTATCAATTGCTGCAATTACTCTCCGGCATTTATCGTGATGGTCTTGCCTTTAGGGTCGTCGAACCTATCCATGGTTCTGATGTCCAACATCATCATGATGCCATAGAAGGTAATGGACAGGAGGATGAAAACCACAAACAGGCCAGACCAGATCGGCACAGAGAAAAATCCAACACAGTTGAAGGAATCCCCAAAGTCGGTGTCGTTGATGAGGAACGGTTGTACCTAGAATTCATAACAATTTTATTTTTAATTACCATCAGCATCGACTTTACAACCACCACTCAAGAAAAATTATCTTTCAAGTGAATGGCCAATTGACAATAATCATTATCCACTGTATGTCTCTTGGTAAGCTGCATATTATCGTTGTATAAATTAATAAAGACCAAAAAAAAAATTATAAAGACCAAATGGCGCGAAACTAGAATATTGGCCGTCGAGACGCAGCGACTACGCATAACCTAACAGCGTATTTTTCGGTTAGTTTTAGAGTGTAACAGTCTTGATCCATCCCTTCTGATCGTGGTGTTCGTTGGAAGTCGTTAGACTCGGTACTTCCAGCTCAATCTCGACGGTACAGTATGTACTTACTATATACATATATATTAAATTGTCTATACTGTATATAAATATACTAGCGACGCGCTCCAGCTGTGCACGTTACGTACGTACGAAGAAAATAAAAAGTGCGCTTATCAAACTCAGATACTATCTCCTCCAGTGGTAATAGTTTAAATTTAGAACATGCGTTATCTGTCAGTAAATTCAGCGAGAGGCCTTTTATCCCGCTGAATCTTTCATTAAACAGAACTGTTATAGTTAACGTAACTTTTTTTTGAGATTTGTATACAATAATACCATCTAAACTTACGATTTTTTCAGTAGGTGTATCGAAAATTTTATTTCATACAAACCCTGTCATGACAACAATTACGAACTCAACAGACAAGAACATCCAAATCCGTCGAGCAGTTCCCAAATGATATTTCATAGATACGACAATTAATTTTTATTTTATATAATATATACATACCTATCTGCAACCCTCGTCTATACATATAATAAAATTTTGGCTAATCGCTTTCTGTATATGAAGGCTATATGAGAAAAACTATTAGGGGCCCTTAGTAACGCAATAGAACCGAAACCGATAGTTGTTAGAATGTTTGTCTGTGCGTTTGTGCGAGCTAATCTCACAAACGGCTTATCCGATTTCGTTATGGTTTTCACTAATGTATTGCAGTAAGCATCACTTAATACTCAAAGTTCGATTCATTTCAATCCGTCCATAAATGAAAAAGTTATAAATGGTTATATTTCTAATTCACAGAACGAGAAAAACCCAGTTCTAAAACAACGCAGGTGCTATTTCTAAGCTTAACGCGTGGTTTTTCTGAAGCAAAGCGAGGGCGGTTAAGGATAGCTTACAACAAAATTAACTGGAAAATATATGTTACAGGCAGTGCTGCTAATAAAAATTTCTTGATCCCCCACGTCACGTCGGTGCAATTCCCGGAAATTCCCCGCTTCTTTTAATTAATTCCCCACAAATCCCCTGATATGATATTTTTGGAATAAAAACACTATTTTATACTAAATTAAATGTAATAGTTTGATAAAAAGTAACTGAAATAAAATTATTCTTTGTTGGCCTATGTAGGAATTGACTGTAATTGTTTTTATATTACTTGTTTAATAATAGCTGCACTATTTAACCATTTTTAAAGAATGTTATTGAAAATTTCAACCTTACACACTAATTTATTAAATCGACAAACAAAAAAATGAATTAATGATTGTATAAACAATACAAAATCGTGTTCAAATGACAGTTGAGCAGGCATTTGAATGGTGTGGCCATTCAACATTATGCTAGTAGTGTCGAGCTGTATTTGCCAAGTCTGAACCTGATTATTTAGTTGGAAGTATTACCTGACATGAAATAGATATATTCTACCGAAAAAATTGGTCTGGATTCCCTGAAGTTCCTCGTAATTCCCCGATTTTCATTCCCCGTGCTCTCCCCACGCTAACCCTCAATTACCCGCAAACCGGGGATTGGAAGTACTGATTACAGGACTAGTTAACAAGCGAATTTTTTACATTCATACCTGACAACGCGTCAGTGCCCTTGGATTTACGAATGTCGTATAGAAAAAATCTCAAGGTTGGTATTATATTGTAAGTCTATAGTAACTGAAATCTTGGTCTATTTCATTGGATGTTTCTCTTTTTTATTTGGACGAAGCATTGAGATGTCTTAATTAAATGTATTTTATATTTCATTAATAGTCCTTTTAAGATTAGAGTTACATTATGAATACAGTTATCCACACTAATGGATTATAAAAAAAATTTCCAATCATTACAATGGTTCAATAAGGTCAAGCTGATTAAAGTTGGTCTCTGTGTGTCTGAACTTATATACATTTGTTGGCTATATACACAATATTTCGAATGTTAAAACTTTATTATACCTTCATGTCTTGGAACATAACTGTGACCTGGGCGGTGCCATTGCTGGTGAAGTTGATAGTTTGAGCACAGCGATACGCAAATCCCACAAGTGCCTGTACCTCTGAAGTGCCACGCAATTCATCTTTGAAGTTCCGAGTCTCTACTCCGACAGAATCTGGGGGATAGAGTTTGGTACACTTAAAGCAAATTATCTTTTCCATCATTGATACTCAAAATGAGGTTATATTTAAATATAGGATTGTAAATTAGATTTTAAATTTTACGGATGTAATTTTTTTTTATTATTTTAACAGACATCTATGTAACACTAGTCTAAGCTACCTATATTTGTTTTATGGTACATATTTATTTAATCCAACATGTCTATAAATCTGTGTGCTTGAGACCTTGTCACTCAAAAACCACTGGTCTAATTTACATATATTTTTTAATGCAATTATATTATCTGATCAGAATTTAAAATACATAAAATTTAGTTAGCCCAGAATGTCAGCAGTAGGTGACCCAATAAGTGCATTTAATTACAGAGAAAATATTGACATCCATGATACTAATCAAGTAGGAGCATCTACAGTTACAGGATAACATGTACTTTAATACCTCAAATGGAAATAAATAAGGTTTCAGTAGACTAAGATTTTATGGGTATCAGTAGATTAAGATCTACCTAATTAATAGTTAAAAATTATGCTGTCTTCAAATTATATTATGCAGCTATCAAGCATATTCTTGATCTCAATGACAAAATTACTCGGAGTAGTATGGCACGGATGACACAGAAACTATACATAAACATGAGGGTCTAATGATATCCTGAATATTATGAATGTTAAAAAAATTATTTTTCTGCACTCTTGAACACTACGGTTCTGATTTTGTCACCATTATTTTCTTAAGGAAGCAATATTGGCTTGCTAGCACAAAAAACATACAAAACTGAGATAAAACATAATGTGCCCCATAATATAATTTGCTAAACTGTGGATTGAACCCAGAACAACAGACAATAATCAGAGAATAACAAATAATATTGAAATTTCTGTTGTTTAATTGCATTTTATAAGCTAATTTTTTCAAGGCCAAGTTCTGTCAATAAAGATTGATCAGGCATAAAGGTTTCCTCATGGAGATTTTCTATACTTCAATATTATTAATTAACACAGGAATTAAAAAGCAGCTATGGGATTTTATATCAGATACCCTATACAGAAGATCAATATTCAAACCAAACAATTATCATGGCCATTATATATATTGTGGATGAATCATCAACAAAAATTTACACATACAGGTGATAAATCAAAAACATTGAATTCTTACCAAAGCTCCAATATCCAGAATTTTGAGCGAAGTTTAGAGTAAGGTTGGCGTTTTCAAAGACCATTAAAGTGCTCATAGTTTTAGAGTTGTTATAAAAATCAGTATGATTATTCAAAAGGTTTGACACCTCAGTTGTTTCATTGTTGAAATCTAGAACCAACTTGCTGACGTATAACCTCAATCCATCTAGAACATAATCAGCAGATTTTGCCTGCTCTTGAGCTTGACGACGCACAATGGAATGAGCTGGGATGATCCAGGACGGAAATCGAGCTGTGTAGATAGCTACAACTTTATCGTACTTCTCCTGAAGTTTCGTGAACATATCCTCCATCAGGTCATTATGGCGTCGCAATAGATCAGCTCTAGATTCACCGATCTGCGCGTCCTTCAAACTTATGAACAGTATTCCATCATCTTGTTTCTCGATTTCTGCCGACAAACCTTTGTCAGTCACAGTGATAAAGTTGCCCTTCGTTTGCGCGATCGCTTGTAACGATTCCAAAGGCATCTCGACGGAGGGGAGGTACAAGGCATCTCCTATATTCGCATGCAAATATGGAAACACGGTTTCACCATCGTCATTTTTCAAGGAAAAATCTTCTACAGACAACGATTCGTCCACAAATACTACAACAGAAGGGTTGTCTTTTAATTCGCGTGATAGTATACCTTCGAATTCCAGCTCTGACACCACCGAAAGGGGGTTAGACTTGGGCGATTTGCCATTCAGATCACCCCATATAAATACAGGAACTGTCGCGTACGTATATACAACATTTAACACTAACAAACCGAGCACAGAACGACTATACGCCATTTTGATATAGTTACAATTAAACTAGTGGACGTTATTGGACTAAAATCCCTGTTTTAGCCCAAATTATTCGTGTAAAGAAGAAAAAGGGGCGACAACTGATGACCGACGGTCATGTGAAAAGTGATCATATGATAACTAGACAGTACTTTATGGTTTAGTAATGTTGCTATAATAATATTAAAAACTGCTACGGGTTTTTTTATGATTATGATTTCTTTTTTGACAAATTAAGTGAAATTTATAAATACCATAGCTTTATAAATACCATATTAACTTTAAAATTTTAACTTTATAAATACTATAAAAATAAGTAGTATATAATATATTAGCTACATTCTTTCATAATTGTCAGAAAAGTTCCTTTATTAGGGAAATATTGGCATCAAAAACCAAAAATGTTGGAAAATATTAAAATTAAATTGTTACACTTACTGGATACTGTTAATAAAATATATATTTTTATAATAAAACAAAGAATTTTTAAAATTATATCATGAAATACAAACAAGGTATTAAGACCTCTTCCTGTATTTTAAAATCATTAGTCCAATTTGGTTATGCCCAATAAAAAAAAAATATGACACTATCTCATAGACTAACAGCGTTTTATGATCTTGTATCAGAAAAATCTTCGACTTAGTAAGCGTAGATAGTTTTTAGTGCAATAACGTATATTCTGCAAAATGCTTCTAATTTACACCGTAATTACTTTAGCTCTAACAAAATTTGGTAAAGCTGAAAGAGACGCAGTACCAGTATTTTTATTGGATCACGACAGAGTAATGGCAAATATTTTAGTCCAACCAAACCCTTTTGCGAAAATAACAACTGCAGAGTTCATAGAAATTATCCACGATGCCCAAAAAAATAGCAAAGTCATTGTGCTATTCATTGAAGATACATTCAGTTTTGAAGATATTAGTCTAAAAGATAAAAAAGGGTCTCTTTTCATAAATTTGCACAAAGGACTGAAAGATAAAAAAGTCATATATTTACCAACAGTGTCGCAGCCTTTCAAAACTATAAACCAGCTTTTCCATCAGCTACCATTTAACGTATTCCATTTAAGCAACATGACCACTAAGTTACAACAATACGATGGAAAATCTAAGTATTTCTATATCTATTTTCAAGATAGTAAAGGAGATACTCGTGCAGAAGCTCTAAGGAATCATGACCTAATAATTCAAGAAGTATATTCTGTTGTTCGTACAATTTACGCCGGACCGGTAGTGGCGTTTTACACAGGAAAAATGAATACAATCCCTGTTCACAAAATGAACTTTGTATCAGTAAGACCTTCCTTTATTAGACGGAATCCTGGAGTTACAATAGGAAGCACTGGCGCTCTATTTCACTTAATTGGTCAGTGCTGCCAAATACTTATCACTTTTTATGGTAGTATTAATTTATATCATACTTATAACCCTCCGTAACTTCACTTCAGAACGTGCGTGCATGCGCGTTGTTCTATGAAATAAATATATATAAATATAATTAGACATATTTATTATAATAGCTACAGCCAGAAAGTTAACATTTTGTTAACTGTCCTTCATAGAATGTTCATGTTAACTTTTATTTCCTATTCTGTGAGAACAGATCCATTTCCCAGATTGAAAAGTCTCCTAGATCCTATAACCCGTACGTACTCGTGTGTTCATATATGTTACTAATATGCCAAGTATCACCCAAATATACTGTATATATGAATAATAAAATCTTCATACATTAAAATTTCGGAAAAAATATTTAATGTACAGATTTGGCCCTGTTCCAACTTTATTATTAGAATATATCTATAAATTTCGCTACCCTGTTTCCCAGATCTTGAAGAATTAAACTTCACATCGAAATAAACAATATAAACATGCAGGACAGACACCTTTTGATTTGGGACCTTTCCCAAATTATATACCACTCGTGTTATTTTTTAGGTGTCTACACCACGGCAGGTCATCGTCGCTCCATGTTCAGCCAAATACCTTCAGTAGCTGAGGAAACATGGACAAAGCATCATTTATCCACCAGAATGGCGTATAGTGACTTTGAGTTGCAGTTCAACTTTAAATTTGACCAAACTTCCTGGGTAATAGGTGAGAAACTTGTTCGTGACAAAGTGATTTTGGAGACGGATCGGTATCTTCGAGTGTTTACTGCATTAGCTCCATTTTATTAAAATTGGAGATTATGATTAAAAGCAAAATGGATTCTAATTATTTACATTTTAAAAGTGTGCCCTAAATAGAATTTTAGTAGCCACTATCGCTAAATAATTCAGCTTGAATTATAAAGCGCCATTGGTTAGTAATGTCGCTCGCGTGATCGCGTCTGTTCAGAGAAATTTTAAATGAAAGTGTGGTGGTGGGCATTATGAATATATCATAGGTCAATAAGGAAGCGGGGTCACCGGTCTCTCCGATATCATAACTGAAACACATTGAAACTTTTTAAAATACATTCTTCAAAAGACAGTAGTTTTTAAAACGGAGAAAGAACAGATTTCATAAATAGACAATACAAAACCTTGACATAGCTGATTTCAGGTAAGGAAATTAGCAAGTTATAACACAATACTGGACGACACTGCTTTTAAAAGCCCTCAAGATACATTGTGTACTAAACGTTAAGTAGGTAACATCCTCATGTTCTACTTAGTGTTTGTTTTCCTTCCCCTGCATAGATAATGTAATGTTGCTGGAAGGTGGGGAAGAGGTTGGACGTACCGAGATGAGAGCGGGGGCACGGTGGGGCCATTCGTATATATGTGGGGAACCACTGGTGATTGTTAATATGCGTGACGGCAGTGCGGTCACTGTATCTCAATATCAAGTAAGTTGAGCTACAGAACTTATTAAAATGACTTGCCTTTTAATAATGAATGTACATATGTTCTATATTTCAATTCGTTAGTCTTAGTAAAATAATTTTTAAAATTCAGTACGACTTATAGAATATCCAGATTTTGTCCCAGATAATCTTGCAGCGTCACAACACAGTTCTTCGTAATGTCAATGTCGTATCTATGATTGTTTGAAACTTTCCCATCTAGTTGTGCAGAGGCCCGACCTGTTCTAAAATCTATACTAGTCACACGTGGACTTGGAGTACCTATTGATTAATACTTGAGGCAGTGGCACGAGGTTCCATCTTCCTGTGGGCTTTGGAATATTTGGTTCAATCTTGAAGACACTCGTGCCTAATTTCTAATAGTTTGCCTGCCTAGTTATCATCATACTACAGTGAACTACTTAAATATACTTCGGTTGTAACGTTGGCTTTGCAATTGGCGAATTTCTCATACCTCATGCCTAATCAGTAACGTATAGTATCGGTGTCAATTATAAAAATAAAAGTAGCAAAAATATTCCTTCCAGATCCAACCCTATCAAGAGAAGATCAACTTATTCGATGATAATACTCAGCGTTTAGCCCGTAACCAAACAGAAAACCTATACGATGCGTCTACTAGACGAAATTTTGGCCCATCGGTTAACTGTGGCCCGTACTTTAATGCAAATATCCTGGCGGGATTGTTTGTGACTTTCATTTGCATAGGCATATTGACATATGGTTTCCTCACAATATATAATTGTAGCAGTAATGATCGATTTGATGATCCTCATGGAAAACCCTTGTCTATACCAGTCGAGGTGCATCATTAAATGTGCAATGCTTAATCATTTTTTTTTAATTATATTTATTTGTTATGGTGAATACCTAGTAAATGGAAAACTGGGTCGCATAAGTGTAGCAAGGTTGTAGTGTAGATTAAACGCGAAGGATGAATAAAAGAGCGATCTATTGCTGATAACATAAATAAACATATTCATAACTTTGGTTAAGAGCAATTAATTCACAAAACACTAATAAGATACAGAAGCAGAGGCGTATATTAACATATGTAGAAGAAATAGTTATACCTGGAAATTACATACAATATTATTGTATCTATATATAATATATTATTAACTCGTTAGTCAGTTATATCGTAAGAGCATTTCGCAATACCGCAGATATCAAAGTTTTCAAAATTTTACAGGAGGAAGAAAAAACATTTCTCAGACTAAACTCGTTTTACCAATACATCCATCAGATTCCATGAAAAATCACTTACGTCGTTTTTCAGCAGTAAAATAAAGAAAATTGTATGTTATATTTGTATAATTTAATTGAACAAAAAAATTGTTTACAAGCAAATGGCCAAGGTGAAAATAGATTTCAGCAACATAATTGACGAGCGATTAGTTGCCTATATATATGGGAGTGGAGAGTTCTGGCTACTAGTTCCATGCGCTCCCTAGTTAACTTCCATCTTAACGCGCTTATTACAATTATTGTCGTCGTTTATCCCATCTAAAAAAAGGCAATCTTAGTGACCCAATCTGCTTTTGAAGGTAATGAAGCATGTTATTAGTTATCTCCTAGCGTATTTGGAGGATCACCAGCTGATCAGTTATCACTAATATGATTTCCGTCAAAACTGCTCGGCTGATGACCTTCTAGTTTATCATGTAAACCGATGGGTTCAGGGAGAAGAAAGCAATGGGGAGGCATTAGCAGTTAATATAGCGCGAGGCTTACAACAAATTATGGATCTACAAAGTTGTTGCCTGAAAAAAACTTCAAACTCTATGTAAAAAAAACATTTTCAATTATAAAGCTAGATATTTGTCATGTTTTGTTTTATATAAACCTTTTAATGTAACCCCCAGCTATTTTTTAATGATCGCTTAAAATCGAATACTACTCAATTGATAGAGTTTTAAATCGAATGAAATTTTTATTGCTGTATACATATAATAGGCAATTAATTTTCGAGAATTATTTATTTTACTGAATTTTACCCAAATCTTAGCATTTTGCAAAATATGGCAGCATTGGTCTTGACAGATCATTTTTATTGGCTAAGTCAAAGTTGTTGTATCGTTGCGTAAGACTAAAAACCCTGCCCTATTATTCATATGGCGTTTGTTATACTTATCAAAAATATACATGGCCGTTTTAAGTTCTTCAACTCTCATAATTTGGATAATAATTTAGTTTTTTTTTTGTCCTGGATCTTCTGTTAATAAAGTCTGTGTAGGGTTTTCTCAAATCGAATTTTGGTTTCATCCAATCAGTTTTAAAAAAGCTTATGAAAGCCGGCAAATCTGTATTATTGACTGAAAAAGAGGACGTAAATTCTCATAAGGTTTCAATAAATACTTAAATAGATTAAGATTGTATTAAAGCAAGTTATATGTTATATATATTTGCGGATTAAAAAGACAGAGACATTTAAGTAATTTTATGTACTTTTTACCTTATCCAAGGACTATCAATGATTCTGGAATATTAGTACAGAAATACACTATACTGAGCATAAAAGTAATATAATAAGAGTTCGTGATTGATAGGACACAATTGGTTATTTGCATCTATTTCATTAATAGATATAGTATTTTTTACATTTTTTTACTAAGTCGAAATAGTTTCATTAACACAAGAAAGTAAAAACAAACTAGTTACCTGTTAAAAAATATAACACACAAAGTTTATTAGACAACTGTTCACTTATATTTGGACATAATTAAATTTATTGCAAAATACCGTGACTCGAGCACATCAAGCAAATCTCGACATTTTTTCTATTACTTCAATAACCGTTTCGAAAAGGCCAGTAATAAAGTTAAAAGGAATTGCGATAGCAACACCTCAGCATAATATGATTAAAAAAATTGTACCATGTAAATTAACAACCGACACAATTTACTTAATTATAACTTGAGTGGACGCAAATATATCTTATCTTTAGAAAAACAAAAAATCAACAGAACGCCTTGTGAAATTATGCATTTTACTTATCCATTTCCCTAATTCCATTTTTCTATTACATCAAAATTCTAAACCCAACACAAAACCAGTAGTTTTTATATTTAGTAACATTCCACAAGTTACAAAACTTGTCAAAGCTTATATTTTAGCCTTGAACTGTTATCTATGCTTGCATTACTATATTTTAGAATTTCAAACGAATGTCATCGATCTAGAGTTAAATACATAATTATAATAATTCATTGACCAGCTTATATATCGGCACTTCGGGACTACGCTAACGCAAGTTTTATTGGGATAGAACCAGCAAAAATCCGACGGACAAGGATCCACCGTTGCTCCTATTTACAGTTACATAGTGGGTAGCCAAAAGAAACGAAACTTAAATAAAAATCCTATTTCGTTGATTAGAATAAAACAATTTTCTATATATATGTCTGCACTTATTGTTCCTTTTAAATCACCCTAATTATGTTGATTTTTTTAGTTATTGTAAGTCAATTTTGACTATAATCACACCTGGCAGAAAGTTACGATACAGACTTAGAGAGTAAAGCGCATTAACTTAAAGCCTATCCACTCTTGCATTGAAGTAGTTTTACACTGTTTGAGAGATAATTTCCACCGGAAAACATGTTTAGTGTTATGTATACATACATATAATAAAATTCTAACTGATCGCTTTTTATACATGAACGATATATGAGAAAAGATATTTTTAGGGGCCATTATTAAAGCTATAGAACAGAAAACAATAGTTGTTAGAATTTTTGTCTGTTTGTCTATGCGTTTGTTCTCAAAAACGGCCTAACCGATTTCGTTCTGGTTTTTACTGCAGTGAGCATTATTTAATACTTACTTTGTTTCATCACAATCTGTCCATAAATAAAATTGTTATAAATTTTAAATAATCTAAATACTATTTTTTAGCGTAAGCTGTAGTTTTTCTGGAGCGAAGCGAGGGCAGTTTGCTAAAATTATCATATATTCAAATTCAAAATCAGAACTCCTCAGCACATCTTTTAAAAAACACACGGTAAAAAAGTTCAAATTCAAAAACATTTAATCATATAGGTATTTAGTAAATACACTTATGAACGTCATTTTTTTGCTTCTACCACCGTTTCGAAAAGATACTTGAACAATGAGGAGAAGAAACGGCGAAAAAAACTCCTCAGCACATCTCTTAAACAACACATGATATTAACATACGTTTAAACCTGTGCGGAACTGGTTTCGACATTTATTTCCAGGCGTCCTTGTCATTAATGTACTCATCTATACTATAATATCCTTTGCCTATAAGTTGTGTTTTAATGCGATGCTTAAAAGTTCCAATGGGCAACTCGCGTGTCAAGTTAATAGGAAAGTAAGTCGATTGAGAGGTTTAGTAGCGTCCACTGGGACAACGATGACAGGCTAATCACTTCTTTATGCAGTAAGCTAAGTAAATATATATCAGCTACAAATTAATAATAAAGTGCAGTGACAGAAAGTGCACAAATCAATAAATAAAATATATTTTATTCTCGCTGCTTTTCATTACAAGTAATTAATAAAACAATGAAATTGTTATCGTATGAATACAAAGGTTTGTACTCGATATCAATTAATGAAAACGTTCTTTTAGGTAAATTTGTGCATGGGTTTTCCTTACAAGGGGAGTTGAGACGAGGCGGGGGAATTATCTTGCATCCCTCCTTTGGGCATACAAAAGGTTCTTTCTTCTCTTTCTTCGGGATTGGCCATGAAGGTATTGGTGACCACGGTTCGTAATTTCTCACCAAATTAACATCTTCATTCGTAATTCGTTTCTTTTTAAAATCCGAACATGTACTGAGCAAGAAATTTCCAAGCTTTTCTACTCGACTGTCGTCTTCATCATACAACACTTGCCTTAAGGATTCAAATGAATTCGTTTCACTTCTGGAAGAGAGGCTTCGGGATGAGAAAGTTGGTTTAAAAGCCACTTGTAAGACGAGAGTAAAAGCTTCCTTGATTTTATCTCCAATTAAACTGCTTTTGGAAAATTTAGCGCAGGGGTCTTTCGGCTTGCACGGCGAAGCAGGGGGCGGACAAGTAGGAGGTGGCGGTGGACATGCTGGCTTAGGCTTTGGCTTACAAGGCCCTGGCCCAAGGGTTTTTGCCGGTCCCTTGTCAAGTGGAGGTGGACATTTATTCGCTTCTATAGGCTCGGCTTCTAACGCTTTAAAGTCACATTCCCGACAATGCTGTAACCGATTTCTCTGTCGTACTCTTCTCAACAATTCTGTCAAGGAAATTTCTTCTTCCATATCCCTCAACTGTGGTAAAGGATCCATTGTAGAAGATATATCTTTGTTTATTTTTTCGGATAAATCTTTTTTTTCAACCTGAGGGAATGGTTTCGGCTCGGATGTCTGAAACGATAATATTTCAGGTGTAAGCTTCTTAGAAAATATAACGTTTTCAGACTCTTCTGCTTCATCTGGTCTGGTAATAATAGTATACTGATGGTATGCGGGAAGAGGTTGTATTTCTGACAGAGTTGTGACATAATCATCTTGAACTTGTTCTGTATTACAATTTGACAAATCAAAGTATTCGTTTGGATTTTGTTTTGATGATATAGATGTATCATATTTAGTTTCTGGTTTTTGCTTCTGATCAATTACGGGAAACGTACCTGAGATTGCGGTATTTGGATTATTGAATTGACGTTCCGGTAAATCTGGCTTAAAGTGCCAGTCAGTTGAATTATTTGAGTTCGAATGAACTATATGTTCATGTTCGATAATTTTTTCTTTTATAGGCGTCTCTGCTTGGAGTATCTCGTTGCATGGTAAAATTTCTGGATTTGTTTGTTTATGATCAAAATCTGGATCAATTTCTGTTTCTCCAGCTATTTCTAAACGACTCATCTCTGCTGCAGTTACGTGTATTTTCTCCACCTCAGCTTCTACATTTTCGATCATTTCTTTAGGCTTTGCTTCTTCAATAGAACCAGTTACAGTTGAAACTTCTAATATTTCGGTCTTGTTACAAGCTTGATCATTAATTTTAGTATTTTTATTATCAGAATCGATTGTAGCAGAGTAGTCTGAAGAAACAAGCAAAGGCTTTTTATCACCTAAGTTTGAGTTTGTGTCTTCTAGTTCAGGTTTTTCTTCTTTATGTTCAGTTGCCGCAATTTTTTGTACATCCGTTTTATTATCTGAATACTGGTCTTCAATTAAACCTAAGGATACATTTTTGAAATAAGCACTTTGAGGATTATGGGCGAACTTCGAGTTATGATATCGCAGATAATTATTTAATGAACTATTAGTTTTCTGTACGTTTTTATAAAAAAACTTATTTTGATCCGATTTAGTTTCTAAGAATGCCTCTTTGTTATCACATTTTATTGCATTGCAGCCGCTCTTTTTCGATATTGATTTTTTTCGTCCCCTACCTAACATACCACAATTCTTCATTTCCTCGAGAATGCGTTCATCAATTTTATCTTGTGGTGTGCCGAGACACTTTTTTGCTATTTCATCCATTACCTCCTCTTCTGGTCCAATTTTTGTACTAAAAGATTTTTTATTGTCTAACATATTTTCTTGGTCACCTAGCACTTTGGGAGGAGTGTTAAAGCCATCAATTTTAGGCGTTGGTGCTTCCACTAATACAGGTTCTTCAATACTCTCCAACTTCTGTGTTAGCTGCTCTTCAGTTGTTTTAGCTGTTGTGGATTGTAATATTTTATTCAAAGGTAAGGCACCTTGGTTTATTGGCGTTTTTATTGTCAATTCATCGACATTTTCAGCAGGATTATCTTCGATCGGTTCCAATTCTTTTTTTGTATTTTCTGCAGGAAGGATACTGTTACTTTCATTTGACTTTTCATTTACAGTAATATTTGGAGAAATAACTTTCTGAGTTTTATCCATTTGTATATCATCTATGTTAGCTTCAACCTGTTTTAGCAGATTTTCTGGTTTCTCAGGACCAAAAACCATCTCAATCAGCTTTTTACATTTCTTACATTCTATCTCTCGGTCCTTTGAATCAGTTGACTTTGCCATTTTCCAAAATCCATCGAGAGGCCCTGAAAAATAACACCAAAAACCAAGGTTACAAATACATTTTGTATATATATTATGATACTACTATGAAATAAGTAATAAATCTTATTCCACCATTTTTCAGCGCACAGAAATATACTCTAATTTAGAAACAATAGTTCAAACGTTTTGTCCGGCTATGACAATATAACCATTATACCACGTAATATCTTCTAAACTAAAAATTCCATGTTCCTTCTTATATTCATCCCCCTTCCTTATTAATATTGCCATTCTACTTCATCTCATTCAAGGAACTTTCCTGTACCATGTACACTGTGTTGTGGATTCTTGAGGGAAGTAAGTCTTTCAGATTTGATATGTAACTTGTATATGAGGCAGGACTTAAGGGTTTACGGGCTTAAGGGCAGTATGGCGACTATGCTACACCCTATAAATTCTTCAAGGTCGTTTAGCTAACCTATTCATCGTAACTTATCATTAGTTGGTATAGCTGAATGTAAGCAAATTTGTTCTTTACTCCCACCATGTGCACGATAATACGTTTTTTAGCACTATATATCTATATATATGATGCGCTTGTGACTCTTATATAACTCTTTGCAGACAAGACAGAGCTCATATTAACATAATTATCTAAGAAAACGGTAATGCTTCCCTGTAATGTCAGAAGGTATGACTCAGGACGTGACCTCAGGTTCATTAAGCCCAAAACATTTGTCAGTTCAGAGTTTTTGATATAACTATAGGAAACCGAAGGCATAATGAGCATGCTTATACGTGGATACTTACTTTTTCCCAATTTGCGTGGCGATAGCGTAATCTCATCCCGCAAAATACGCGGAAGAAACGCAACACTACATAACTTCTTGATTTTAGAAAAGGTCATTTTGAACATTTTGCTTCATCGGTAGTATTTGAGATTTAATTATCCATATGAGAAATGAAATGAAAATCAACGAAAATAAAATTACATTGTAGTTAATTTTATCCACGTTTATTTAATTTTGTCAAAATTCAAAATTCTATTTCTATTTCTTAATTTTGCAGCAGAATATATTTGTGCCAGTAATCGTTATTACTACATGCATGACAAATTAAAATTAAAGTGGTATAGTAATATCAGGTAACATAGAACAATTTTAGATAATTTCCTGAGTTATTCAACTATGAGCCATATCATTTTGTAAAATCTGTAGTTTTACCTATGACAAAAAATCAACTTTAAATGTGAAAAAAAAAAATTAATTACAACATATTTTGAAGAAGAGATAATATTTAACTTGCATTGTTTAAATTCTTTAAGAAAATTAAACATATGGCGTATGCATTTTTTTTTCTTATATAAAACATAAATATTAAAGGAATTATTTTTTCTTTTTTTATATTTTAAACGAGACCATCAAACAAACAATTATTTTGAGACATAGAAAAGAATAGTGAAAGGTGAAGAGTTTATTGAATACAGTTCTCGTCACTAATCATAAGTCATAATTTTTTAAATACCTATCGTAAAATCTAATCTTAGCAAGTGCTATTAATGTTGATAATTTTATATTAATTATTACAATAAATACAAAGTTACTCGAATAGACTACGAATAGTTTATTTAGAAACATTTAGTAGATCTATAGATTTCCGTTAACTGTAAAGATCTAATGTGAACATGTTTATACGGTATAATTTTAGGCACAGTATAGTTAAATATAGGTTACAATTGTCCATATCAATTAAAATGAGTCTGTTAGGGTATAATACAAAAAAATATGCTTAAGACTTAGAAAACTCGACCAATAACAACCATGGCGGTTGTATTTTATTAAATCATTAACATAGTGTAATGTATGGAATCAATATGTGAACGAATTGTTCATATATTGTAATTATTAATGTCAAGTGAAATTTTAATCGAATAATTACTTTTAATCTTTTTATTTTTCTTTTCTCAAAGGTAAAGAACAACATATTTTGTATTATGTACCGTATTAGTATATCTTATCGTGTTAAATCTGTGCCCTGAAACGAAACGTCATTTCAAATCAAATGCATGAAAATAACAAAGATGGCTGAAGAACAGGTGAGTATCATAATATTACGTTTTTTATGCTATTTTAACTGAATTCAATCTAGAAACCTCTCTGGGAACATTCCAAAATAAGGAATTAAAATAGTACTTTACTAGTCTAGTGAGTATTTACGTGTTTGTAAGTAGTTTTTTGCGACCAATGTTAACGTTCGTAGTAGGCATTAGGTTCATTTTCTAAGCTTTAATGTCATGTTTTCGGGTTCAGAACTTGGGGTTACTTTAGAAATATGTAGATAAATGATTTTATTTCTTGTTTAATATATAATATTTACCGGCACTTTGGTTATACAGTCTTGTGTGACAGGGATACTCCTACCCTTGAAATTGAGTCGTCAAATTGTCTACTGTTGTGTTGATTGATATGAAAGCCGACATCCTCTGCTCTAAATTATTCATTTAAAACTCTGGAACAACAGCCTCCTAAACCATTGTTTCAATTCAATGTTTTGTGTTTCATGTTCATTGAGCTGTTATAGATAAAAAATATTTGAAAAAAAAATGAAATTGCATATTAGTCTTATTTGAAAAATATAAACAAATTTTATTATAATAAAAACAGTTTTAAAATTCTGAATGTTACAAGATAAGAAAAACACAAATATTGAAGTCACTGTTTTTGATTTACATTATAATAAGCACAACACATTCATACACCTTAGTCTTTTTACTTCTAAAATAAAAGCTTCCTTTCTTTGGATAGGACTACAGTTAACGTCTATACACCATCTTATACTGTTTGCCTGAAGTCATCACAAATGAATTTATTCAATGGTTTCATTTATTACAATAATTTCATATTTAATCTGATAAGTTTAGTAAATGAACCCTGTGCAATTAAAATTCATTATTCATATGAGTGCAATTTTTTGCTTCTACTACTTTTTTGACAGAGTGCTTGGTCAAGGTGAAGAGGAAAATAAAAATCTCTGCATATCTTTTAAAAATCATCTTTATCACAGCCTATAACTGTCCAATGGCTTAGATCTCCTTTCACATTCAGGATACCATTCTAGACAACCACAATGAATATAGATAAATGTCCATCTTCATCCACCTTTGAAAAATCCGTCTGTTTAACTGCCAGGCATGTAGGTTACTTCAGAATGTTTACCTTCACTGAAATAAGTGATAAGTAATTCCTTATGCATGCAAATACACTTCTCCCTATTGAGAAGACTAATGTTGTTTGCGATGAAGCCAACTATTTGAATGTAACTAAATATGAAGCAGCAAACATGAAGAAACAATTTTCAGTAATCTTTCATCAATCTCCAAACAAAAATTGATTTATAGTAAAATCAACAAAGGTTCTATTATTGGGGTAAAGGTGTTGTAAAAATACAGTGTACTTTGGGTGTACAGTACAGTGTACAGTTGGTCTGTGTTGCCTTACTTGTGTATTATTTATAGATGATTGTTGAGTAAATTTGCAAATCAGAGAAGGATTTAAATTTTTAGTCAATAGTGCACAGATAGGCCATGTGATGGTAAGTGGTGACTGCCACCTATAGATATCTGCAACAGCAAAGCCATCACTGACACTTTGCTAGCCAAGGCACTAATGGGAAACTATCTCTTAAACATTGCAACCAAAAGTATTTTATGGTGAATCCTAGAAGAAATGGTAATAGGCAGTCAGGAAGGTGAAGTATTTTACCACCCTCACAAGTACCATTGAGATAAAACTGGTTAGTATAAAGACAAAGAGAGATTTACTACAAGAAGAATTTTTGTCTTATTAAACTTATAACTTAGTGTTATAGCCAGGGTGATACTGGGTACAGAATGAAGTATGAATGTCATTATCTCAAAATAAATTTTTGTGACCCTATTGATGATGAGCCTACACCTATAAGCTATGTTCATGGACTGCAGGATCACAATGAAGTGGAACATACCTTTTTTTTTCTATCTATCTATAAATTCCCTTTAATGCAGTAAGATTTGATATTTTGAACAATGTAGTGACTTCAATATTGATCAATGTAGTATTAACAAGCAGCATTTATGGTTCCACCTTATTTTTTAATGTTGACGTATTAACAGGAGGTGATACAGATAGAAATACTATGCAAACAATTGTACGAGGCACAGGACCCTGCTATCCGGGAGCAGGCAGAGAAGGCAGTTGTTGCTTTTCAGGTAACACATCATAAAATTTACACTTAATTAACACAGACATCACACATTTTATTTGTAATGAGTAGTCGCAATATTTCTGTATCTTACACCAATTTCATCGTTGTAATTTGACCAGGCTCATGATTCATATAAATCAATATATGAGTATATAATGCAATAAAAATGAGTAGGCACCAGTTACAGATAAAATGTGTAATATAATGTATGTAGATAATAAATAAGCTGTTTCCTAAAGTCTAGCCAAAAATCAGAATTGGCTGAAACACCCAAAGCCAATTTTTAATCATAACTGAAAACATCAACCCATTGAAAGATTATAATAAGAAATTGTAGGATACTGGTCAAACCCTGTAATTAGACCAGCATAAATTTGACCAGTCCAATTCACGATCTTTTATTGTAATTGGTTATGTTTTGCAGGAATCACTGGATACCCTCAGCAAATGCCAGGCGTTACTTGAACGTGCCGACTCAAGTTACTCGCAGCTACTGGCCGCTACCACCTTGGCCAAGCTAATCAGCAGGTACATTATCTACCTATTCATTACTTGACATTCTTATTTACATATCTCCTGGTGATCTCCATATTGTTCTGGTGTGATCCATGCAAGCTATGACATCACCCATTTCCTTGTAGTTTAAGTTCTGCTTCTTAAGTGTTCGCCTAAATGCAGTACAGTTTCGCAGTTGTAGTCGTTTGATAAACGAATGCTTTACGCAGTAGTCGCGACATTCATTTCGCTTTTATATTCGCTTGTAATAAAATCATATATTATTAACTAACATATAACATATATTACATCAGCTAACATTATTTTAAATTACATAATTAGGACATTATCAATTCCTTTGTTATCACTTTACATTAGTACTCTGTGAACATTTATATTTATCTGTACATATTTGTTTATGTATATACATACATATATAGTAAGTATAAGTATTTTGTCTTCACTGAATTTTAGAAATGTTCTTCCACAGGTTAATAATATCTATACCGCTATGCCGCTGTGTTTTCATTGCTTGAAGGTTGGTTAAAGCATTAAGCCTGCCTTGTATTCTGTGCAAATTTGAATGAAACGTAAAATTTTAAATAAATGGCATTTTAAAGAAATTGTATAGTCTAGACTGTAAAACAATTTTATTATTTTCAGGTCACCAACGAGTCTGTCAATACAGCAGAGGCTCGACATCAGGAATTATGTGCTGAACTATCTCGCCACTCGCCATAAGTTAGCAAGTTTTGTTGTACAGGTAAGTTGAATCGAATTCAAATCAACTTTTTACAAACTTATTTTGTTTGTTTTTTTCCATACATAGTGAACTCAGTTTAGGATTACAGATTTTTATCTTATTCTAATGCTAGTATACCCCACTAGCATTAGAATAAGATAAAAATCTATAATCCTAAACTAAATGAGTTCACTATGTATGGAAAAAAACATTACTTTTTTCCCAGTCGGCAGCACATTGGTAGCTTCCTCTTTATGTTATAACTGTACAAACTTATCAAAAGCTAAGGATCCTTAGAAAATCTGTCCTGTAATAGCCATCAGGGCTATCAATAAGACTTAATTAAAACTAAAGTAATTGAACAGTTACGGAATGATTTTATTTTTTTTCTTTTTCAAAAATCCTTTTATATTTATTCATTCTAAATACCCTGTTAAACCCAGGTTAAGCGCTTTAATTCATCTTCTATAGACACGTAAAAGTGACTCGTGTAAGTGGGGTCAGTGATATAAATAAATTGATTTAAATTTTAAAACATGATCTCTCTGATGTGGCATTATGAAATTGTCTACCGAATGACCATTGTATTGCCACTGTCATGGAAATCACGTTTTACGTCTGCTGCTTTTGTGGTAGCTTGTGACGGCACCGCTCTTATAGAAAACGGTAGCCTTACCAACAGGTGGTCGTAATTTGTGGCGGTTGCCATGCAGGCATTGTACAAAAAGCTCAGTTTAAGGTAGGATTCCGCTCGCTGATTTTCGGTGCGTTGCTGCCTGGCTTCCCTCGTTTAAGCGTTGGCGATACACTGAATTGAACTGGGGCTATTTCTTAATTGATGAGGCCTAGAAACAACCCCACCACGCTACTCAGGGCGAATTGGTGGAGAGGTTATTAGACAACATAAGTATCTGAAGTTTTATGCCGGTCAATCCTCAGACATGGCTAAAAGACTGCTGTTACTGCAACAACTGGCATTGGTGACTTAAAGTGTCCTTCCAACCACAAAAATTCTAAGAAAATTTTGCTTTTTTCGGTCTCCTGTCAAAGTATATGAAATTGCTTAACTGAAATTTTAGGGCTATAAGCAATAATTTTATTAAACAATTTGGTGCAAAGCTCTCTTAAACCAAACTAACCTATCCACACTTAGCCAATATAGTAGTCTTTACATTGCATATTCTACGAGAAAACAGAAGCCCGGCAGTGGGCGAGTTATGAGTTGTGATTATGATGATAGTCGAAGCCACCTTGTGACTATTGTGGAGATTACTTTGAGCACCATAGTGGACTGCAAATTGTTGTAGCTATTTTAAACTGAATTTTATATAAGGAATACCCTTGATAGACTATTATGATCCTTTTGTGTAATATTTAAGTAATTTAAGACCACTGACTTTTACAGTGTCCGTGATCACTATTTAGACCTTAAATTCCTTGTTTTTGATTCAGCTGTGGTAAGTTGGACCTTATTTCGCAGGCTCTAGTTTCGCTGTATGGACGAATCACCAAGCTTGGATGGTTTGATACAGTGAAAGAAGATTTAGTTTTCCACAATGTCATGAATGATATCACAAGTTTTTTACAAGTAAGTTTTTGTTTTTAAAAATCACCAGTGTTCAGCAACTTCGTTTATTGAACTAAGTAGCCTATATACGTTAAATATATTTATATTTGTTTATATATACCCACATAAGCTATATAGAAAAAGATGAGAGTGGTCCAACTGCAACATCATCAACCAACCATAACAACTGGATTTCACCACAACATAACATATTTTGGCAATGTGTAGTGTAACACAATATACTTTTGAAATAAATTACAAGATTTTTATAATAAATCTCTAGGATAGCATTAGTGCACCTGCAAGCACAACAGTGGGAATAACAGAAATGTAAATGTATTATCATGTAAATTATGTCAACTGTCACACACAGATACATAATGAGAATACTGGCATAATTATTAATAAATAGCAAAATTTAACTTAGCTCATTGTTATAACCTTAAACATTAATGTCCAAAAGAGCAATAAACATGGAAAAATGTCATAAAACCCAATGCTCTACAACAACGTTCTTAAATTTTAATTTTTGTATAACTATAAATAACTTATTAGCACAACATTTGTATTAACAATATCTTAAAATGTTAAATTTGTCAGTATCACTATTTTATAGCAAGATGTATAAAATTTTATGTGCTGTGTTGTAGGCTGTAATATTTTATGTGCTTTATAATTTAATTATAGTTTAATTTGAAGTTAATCACCGATACACGCATTGTTGTATTCATAGGTCTATCCTAAATTATGCTATTCTCATTGATTGTGTGGCCAGAGCCCAAAGCTTTTCTATAAATCATGAAAATTACCAACAGTTTCATCGATTATTATAGATTTAATGGGCGATATATGGGCTTATAGGTTAGGTGACGAAAACAGCAAAAGTTTCTGATTGACATTGATGTAATATATAAATGGCAGATATGTAATATTGAAATAAATTTTCATAATGGACCTTAGATTTCTTTATGTATCACAAGACAAATCATTTTACACTCTCATGTTATTTAAGGGGATAAATTGACACAAAAATCGGTTTACTTTCTAGATTCATAATATACTTTCTCACTCATTCCAATAATTGCAGGGTCCAGCTGAAATGTGCACGATCGGAGTGCAGCTTCTCTCGCAGCTGGTGGTGGAGATGAACCAGGTGTCGGAGGCAGACGCCAACAGGTCGCTGGCGAAACACAGGAAGATTGCGTCGTCGTTCAGGTAATATACAAGATGAGAAACATGCATGTTTCTGTGCGTGTTATACATGTGGGGCGGGTCTCTCGTTATTGCGTCGGTATGAAGTGTACTCCACTTAATGAAGACTTAGTGGATATCCAGAAGCTGGAAGGACTCTTCCTGATAACTATACTAATAGTAAATTTTAACAGTGCCGAATATGTACATCGAATATATTTTGGAAATATTAATGTAAGTAGACAATATTATTGATAGAGGGGTTTTTATTTTTTTGTCTGTCTGTCTGTCTGTATACATATAACCTTAAAACCCAGTTGTTTGTTCTGTCTATTCAGTAACAGATTCAGATGATTCTAGACATATTTGCATCTTGTATTGTGGGTTAAAATCTAGGATACATTTCATCATCAAAAATGGATTCCTTTTTATGATTTTTCGTCAAAAATCTATATATTGAAACTCCTTACAGGGACAGTCAGTTGTTCGAGATATTCCGTCTAGCTTGCTCGCTACTGGGCGCAGCGAGAGGGAAGACCCTGGACTTGGCCGACGAGAGCCAGCACGCGTTGCTGGCGGCGTTGCTGCGGCTCGCGCATAATTGTCTCACATTCGACTTCATCGGGACCACTACCGATCAGTCTTCGGAGGACTTGTGTACCGTGCAGGTTGGTTTTAACTAATATGTTTAACTTACTAATGAACACGACGCGAAATAATACACGGAGGTTCGTCCGCTGCTTGATACCTTTTACATAATACACTGCAGTACAATTTTTTTTTGTTACTGTTCTGTTATGTTTTTAATAGTGTTGCATTTTTTTTTATAATACGGAAGTGATGTAGATTATGTAAATAAATGTTCTTTTTTGTTTTTTTTTATATCTCAATCTATAATGGTCCCTCTCGCTAAAGATCCCGACGTCGTGGCGCCCTACGTTCCTCGAGGCAGGCACGCCGGAGCTGTTCTTCGAGCTGTACCACTGCGTGCGCGGCTCGCTGGGCGGGCTGGCGCTCGCGTGTCTCGTGCAGCTCGCGTCCGTGCGCCGCTCGCTCTTCAGCACCGTGGAGCGCGCCAAGTTTCTCAATCGGCTCGCGTGCGGCGTGCTGCGGATACTGGAAGACACGCAGGTGGAACGTCGCAGTATTTTTTTTAACTTTTGCCATCGTATTGGGAAGCAGTGATAACTTGTGATTCGCTTGTAAGTCTCCCGCTCGGGTGACTCGACTTGAAACATTGTGTTTTGACTGTATGTCTCTAGCACTAAAATCTGGATGACTTTATTAAATTGTAATAAATTAAAGATTATCATTCGCTTCAAGGAAGGTAAATATCGTGACAAAACATGCACATCTGATAGTGCTGCATAATGTCCTCGAAGGTATAACTAGTGTTGTGATTCGTACTGGGTGAGCGTGATTTAACTTTGCAAAATTTGTATAATAATAAGTTAATAAAACAATAACATACAGGGTCTATCGGACGCGACCAACTACCACGAGTTCTGCCGGCTGCTGGCGAGGCTCAAATCAAACTACCAGCTGGGCGAGATGGTAGTGGTCGACAACTACCCGCGGCTCATCGAGCTCGTCGCCAAGTTCACCGTGCAGAGCCTTCAGGTGAGCAGCACTGACACTCCATCTGTCTGTCTGTCTGTCTGTCTGTTTGTTTGTGTATTAAAGTCTGCAGTGTTATACTATTGGCATATTTTATTATTTTAACTGTCTAAGAGGTATAATGCGTTTGATCCGTTATTACTGCTCCATAACAAACGAGGTAATGATGCCTGAAACCAGTTATTAGAGATCTTTAGTCTCTACCGCCCAATTTAATCCCCACAGTACTTGTGCATTTGCTAGCGTTTCTTTACCCAGCTACTCTACTACACTCTTTCTAGAATCAACCATGAAATATTTGGAATATGAGTATGCTCAGGGTTGCAGTGCAGAGAGCCATTTATAAATGACAACGGTGATGACCTAGTAGCGCACTTGGTAGTGACCTTGCCTGGCGGGCGACTCCCAGCAGGGATTCTATTCCCGGCCGTGGCGTTAATGTGACAGATAAATGCTTGTTCTCCGATAATGGCTGTTTCTTTTGTCTTATGTATGTTCATGCCAACCGCAGCACAAGGAATCCTAATTTGTATGTGTAAGGTTTCAATATTTTTTTATTTGATGTCACAGTTGGCTCAGTCAACTCGTTTGTCGTTTGTTTGTTGTTGTGTTGCTATCTACAAATAAAAAATCGTGCATCTTTAATCCTTCATATATATTTCCAGGTGATGCAGTTCGCGCCAAACTCTGTCCACTACCTCCTGTCCCTCTGGCAGCGGATGGTGGCCTCTGTGCCTTTCATAAAGGCGACTAAGCCGCATTTGCTGGAACAATACGCACCGGGCGTCACCACTGCTTATGTCAATTCGAGGCTGGATTATGTCGCTGTGTTTGTCAGGTAACGTTTGTTTCACCTGGTTAGACTCGAATGCGGTCGCAGGCGGAAACATTGAATCTGGGGGGAAAGTGTCATCAAGTCATATTAGTGACATAAGTAAATTAATTTTAAATTTATTGAACAAATACCTACGAGGAAGCATATATTATTTTAAAAAATTAGTAAAATACATATTTATTATTCAAATGTGAAACTGAGTTATTGGTCGAAACTCAAAAATTGTTTCTAACTAAGTCACTGTTCTGCTAACTTTAAAATGACTGTAAAGTCCGGTGGTCCTTATGATATTCACGTTAAGCGACACTGGGAACTATACTGCTACACAGCTACGCAAGCACACGTCGAATCTGTACCACTTCTGTCACAAGACTGACTGTTCATCGTAAAATTCGCCGCCTGACAACTACCGTCCACCGACTAACCAGTTTACAACTACTTCACAACGTGACAATGTATTACATAGCGTATAGTGACGAAGTCGATTAGTCGCCTAGAACACTTTCAGAGTACATGGGTAGCAGGCGAAAGTTAAGTAACGGTACTGTATCCATCAGCGAAGGCCTGGAGGACCCGCTGGACGACGTGGGCACGGTTGCCCAGCAGTTGGAGCAGCTGTCGGTGATCGGCAGGTGCGAGTACGGCAAGACGTGCCAGCTGTTGGTGGCACATTTTGACCGCGCGGCCGCCGCGTACAGTGTGGAGACCCAGCCGCAGAAGATACTAGTGTTGCAGGGTGGGTATATCGTAAATTCATTAATGTCATTAGTTTACTTATTATAATTTAATTACTCACCAGAAATACAAAATATATAAGTTATGCACAAAATGTAATCGTTTATCGCTAAATGATCTAAGTAATTTTTCCCGATAACCTTTGGGAATATGATAAATTCAAATTCAAAATCATTTAATCATATAGGTATTGAGTAAATACACTTATGAACGTCATAATATATAATGATAATGGGAAAAATGTAATAAGATGTTTATTGCGTGTAATTAAATACCGTGTAATGTAGGATTACCTCGAGATCAAGTACATTAGTTATGTTATGAAAGGGAAATCGGAGTTAAAAGGAGAAAAGGAACTAATTATGATCCGCGTCAAACTTTATGGCTTCTCTGATTTATGTTCGGATCGTCGCGCTTTACGTGATGTAGGTAAATGAGTATATTGTATATAAAAAGGAAAAACGCAAAACAGATCAGATCATAAGTATTAACGAAGAGCCTCCTCGCGATCAAAGAGAGAAAAGAAAAAAATGGCATGAAGCTGCCAAGAAATTTAGACAGAAAAAAGGAAGAAATAAGTAATAAGCCTATAACTCCATATATAGTGTCAGTTGAAGCACGTAGTGTGGAGAAAAATAGAGTAGAAATAGACCCTTTCGACTCACTGATTATGCTTAGATCTCTACAAAATTGTTATATAAGTGTCAGCAGAATCAGGTATATAAAACAGAAGAAAAGAAAGATGCTTATACAAATTATTAAGAAACTTCAAAAACAAAACAAACAATTGAAAAGAAAGTTAATATAATACTAAGAAAAAATATCAACAAATACAGACAAAGACAAAAGGAATTTAATAGCCAGGACAGTTACTAAACAATACAAAGAAAATATTAAAGAAGATCTAAGATCTTGATGATGAAAAGAGTACGATAGGAGCAGGAAGAAAAGAATATTATATAAAGATTTAAAACACAAAAGCGAAAACGCTACATGACGAAGAAGTTCATGGAAAAGAATGGATTAAAAAGCAGCTAAACCTTTTTTGTAAACTCAAAAAGACAAAAAGAAAATATTGACCTAATTCTCGAAGCTCTGAAAAAAGTATCAGTAATAGATGAATCAAATTCAGGTGCATTCATGAATAAACTATGCTGTTCAATATACGAGCCAAATGCTTGAAACGTGAGTGTGATTCGTTTAAGAACAGAGTTGGATAGATAAAAGAATTTGTAAACAATCAAGAAATAATTTACCAGTGATGGAATCGTAAGAGACACATTATTAAAACGAAAAAGGGGCAAAAAATTTCAAAGATTGTAAAAAAAGAAGTTCGGTGCATTTTGGTGATAATAGACAGACATTCACAGCCGTTATATAACTTTTGATTGCCACATTAGCTCGATTAAGCCAACATCAGTTTGCACAGCAAGCACTTGCCTCACACAAGTTGCTCCACCTATTTGGGCACATATTATACCTTTGATTCAAAAATCTATGTAAATTAATCCATTTATAGACACTTTACAATTTCAAACTGATTCACTCATATGACAGTATTTAAATATATTTTTTTAATTATTACTCAACTTGCCATAGACTTTTCACAAATAATCAAAATAACATGGAATTATTCAGACGCTGGTCATGGCAAGGGTGTCCCTTATGGGGTAGGTGCAACAATAAAAAGAACTACAGATGCGTTCATCAATCACGGTGTACACATAGGGACTTACGAAAAAATTATGCTTATGATCCGACAAAATGTCGAAAATGTTACTATGTTTTATGCAACTGAGGAAAGCATCATCGAGAAAGAGAAAAGAATTCCAGATAACTTTCAGGGGTACCCTTGCCGTACACCAGGTGCTATGGCAAAACAGAACCCTCAACTTAACATTCTGCAAAATAAGTTGCTTCGAATGCCCTTCTGGAGTTAAATGTGCTCACGGAAATCATCTAGGCTTTTTATTATTTACACAATAATATATGTTGCCGCCAGCGAATATCGACAAAGAATCGGTAACTCTCTTAGCCGCAACAAAACAACAATATAATGCACCACTGACAAATGTTACAAATACTTCTAATGCCACATTTATAACAAATGTTGCTGGGCCTTCAAATATAAGAATTTTGTCTAATAATACGTTAATTATTAGAAAATCCTATATAATAATTTTCTTTGACGTTTAAGATCAATGTTTTGCGACTCTTACTTTATTATATTATATATTTAATTATTAAAGTTTTGACGATGGCTGTTGATTACCAATTTTTTTCATTACCATTTACACACAATCATTACCATTCAAATAAAAGTCTTTACCATACTGTTAATGTCATTACCATTCCTTTGAATAATTTTAAAGCCTAATAACTTCTAAATTCCTGACCGGATTATAGTGCCTTTTAGATGTTTAAAAAGCTTATTGTTATATATTGAATTGAAATACATTTTACACGCATTTCTAATACTTTTCAAAAAAAATTACAAAAAAAATCGAAAAAATAAAAAAAGGCGAATTCACCCTCCTGCTCTGTATCTGTGCTGGCGTAGATTACTGCTGCACAGATTAATTACTCTTGACTATTTTATGGCCGGACAATTTTTTTACTTGGCAAGAACAATTATGGAACATCTAATTTATTGAATGCGTTGTAAAGAACAAGTAGCTTATTTTTACGATAAACATGAAAAAAAATGGTCTATGATAAAACGTAAAAGCAGCAATTCGAACAATTCACTAGTGTGGCTTTGGCTCTGAACTTCTTGTTCTTCCAGTTTTGTGCTGTGTGTCAACACCAGACCGTCTAAACGTCAATGTTTGCGTCTCGCGCTCATCACCGTCATGTATGTCGACTGCCCTGTCAATCGCCATACTATGCTGTGTTGGGACATATGCTTCAGCATACGTCTAGCACAGTGGCTCCGAGGCTTTTCAATATTCTTCTCTATGACATATTACGGAAACTAATTTTATCCCCCGTACCACTGATCTGGCATTTTATTTATTACAGTTTACAATCTAAACATTCTTACTATCTTTATTGCTGGAGATAATTACCCCCAAGTCCGGAAACCTGATTCTGGCCTAAATCTTATCACATGTAACGACGTCAATTCTCAATATCCTCAATAATGTATACTAGCCTTTATGTGTTCGCAGGTCAACTGACGTGGTTGGTGTACATAATAGGCGCGTGTATAGGCGGGCGGGCGACGCTGAACACGTGCGATGAGAACGACGCGATGGATGGCGAGCTGGTTTGTCGCGTGCTGCAGCTGATGGACCTCACTGACGCGCGACTGGCGCAAGTAAGCATTATCATTATCACTATCAATCACCCTTCTTCAATCCACCGCTGGACATGTGCCTCTCTTAAGACAAGCCACATAGCACTTCCCGTTATTCCCTTATACTAACTACCTGGAGATTCTGGCTAGATTTTGACTTTGATTGAATGTAAATTGATGACCGTGTTGTAGTTTTGTTGGTGACCTGTTTGCCCAGTGTAGGGTCCCGTGTTCGATTCCCCGCCGGGGCAGACATTTATGTGACATATAAGTGTTACTTCTCAAGTCCATATCAATAATTACTCAGGGAATCCTAGATCGGGGGTGTGAATTTGTGAGCGTTTATTTTCAAAACTAGTAACATTCATAATTATAATATGATGTAGTAGAATAATTTTGCATTTAATATAGAGGTATGGTTATTTATCAAGATGTCACAGTTAGAATCGTAATACAAAATTTGATGCGGCTTAATGTGAGGTGACATTTGTGCACTGCACTTAATTATCTGGTTTGCTTTATTATGTAGAGCGTAATTTGCATGGCAAATAAACATCCCATTGTTCATTAAATTAGACTTGGCAGTCTGAGCGTTGTTGTCACTATTCTATTGTATCTGTTTATTATTACAAAAGAGACTGTTGAATGCAGGATAGACAAGGCCCTTGTGTGACAGAATTTATATTTATTTTGTTTAACTAGATGTATTTAACTTCTTGTTAGAAGATAACATTAAACTGCAAGGTAGAATTGTCGTTTCAAGTGTTGTAGGTCTACTGCTGGAGTGTGAGGGAATTAACTGTTTTTGAATGAAAATGTTTTAGGGTTCAGTACCAGATTTATATTGGAAATGGTGTACTACAAATTGATTCGTTGTGCACGATTTAACAGCTCGTAAATATATGTCAACTGTCCGATATTGCGTGTGCGCAGGGTTGCAGCTGTGAGAAGATGGAGATGGCCATGATGTCGTTCTTCGAGCACTTCAGGCGGATCTACGTAGGCGAGCAGGTGCAGAAAAACCCCAAGGTGTACAGTCGGCTGAGCGACGTGCTGGGCGTCGGCGACGAGACCCAGCTGCTCAGCGTCATAGTCAGGAAGATGTCAGTTGTGCTCTACTCTGTGTACAAGATTGTCTACTCTATGTAAAATTTGTGCGCATAACTTACAGTGGTTCATTTTATTTGATGAAGTTAGAAAAGCCTACTCTCGTTTTTGTGTTTACGTTCAATAGTACGCATATGCATGATTGATACATAAGCAACTGGTATTCATTTTATATGAATTCATTTTATATTTCATATGAAAGACATACGATATATATTACCTGTGAGCCACTAAATCACGACTTGGTTGGCCACTAACAGCCTCACCATCATATTAATGAATCCACTTATGTATTGAGTGAATCTGCTATAATATACTGTATGAATCGGCCAATATATTGAATATTGTCGATAATAGATTGAATTCGTTGTCCGCAGCATAACCAACCTGAAGTATTGGGGCGGGTCGGAGCAAATCATCTCGAAGACGCTCGGGTTGCTGTCGGAGTTGAGCAGCGGCTACTCGTGCGTTCGAAAGTTAGTCAAGCTGGACGAGGTGCAGTTCATGCTGACACATCACACGGTCGGTATATACTCATGTGTCGCACTTGTAATACTTCACATTGGCCGCATTTAAATTTGGGAAAATAGGATATACAATTTTTTACTCTTACAGAATGGGCTCTAGTTTTATTTATTATTTTGGGTCGGTAGTCGAAGTCTGTGTTTTTGTTGAAGTATTTTATTATTGATTTATTATTAATAATAACACACTTATTATAAAATAAATTTGTTGAATCTTTCTTCTAATTGAACATAAGATGTCCGATAAATAGGCTAGAAGATGAAAATCTGGTTTGAGTTACAGATCATTTGAGCGCGGGCGGCAGTCGGACGACTAGACTTATTTAATATCTGGCGTTGCTATTGAGAAATACATTGTAATGAAATTAGTGTTAATCTTCAATATTTGATAGTATATACCTTTAGACAAGCGCAGAGTTAAATCAGCTTGACGTTGCGGTATTCTATTTTTCCGAGCACACTGTCGTTATTTAAGTCTGTTGCTGTAGACAAATACATATATTTACTTCAACAAACAAGTTTTACCATGCATCCCCCCCCTCCCCCCATACATTCTACTTGTTGAAGCAAACAGATGATTAAGATATGATTTTATGACGAAAGAATAGATTATATTTTTATAAGTCCCAAATTCCGGTACTGTCCTTTGAATGTTTGGCTAACCTAACATTGTATGTTTTGTCGGTATATTATTACAAATATAATGTCTGTTGTACCTACAAAGATCGATTGTACATAATTTCCAGGCTGAACACTTCCCATTCCTGGGGATAACGGCGGGCGTGGGCGCCGCTGAGATGCGCTCGCGCACCATGCTGTACACGGCGCTGGGGCGGCTGCTCATGGTGGAGCTGGGGGAGGACGAGGAACGATTCCACGCGTTCATGATGCCCCTCACTGGTGAGTAGACTCATTCATTCATTCACTCGTTCACTCGCTGTTATCCATGGCCACCGCTATCTCTATATAAATGTGATTTTAAAATTATATCAACGCAGTCATTATAGGTTTCCACGGTAACATTTTACTTATTTTTGTCGCCGAAATCACGATCCATGTAATTGGGTTGAAACATCGATGAAAAACGCGGAAACCGTGAATACTCGTTACAGTTCCAATGTCTCTATATAACCGTATATGAAATATATGTACATAAGGTGGGTGAAGTAAATATATATTTTGAAAAATTACTCCTCAGTGGACTTAGATATGTTAAATTGTTCACAGGTGCCTTCGAAAGCATAATAGGTCTCCTAGGTGGCTCAGAGAACCCCATATTCGCGTCGGAGGACGCCAAGAAGACCCTGATAGGCATCGCACGTGATCTAAGGGGCTTGGCGCTCGCATTCAACACCAAGACTACGTACATGATGCTGTTCGAATGGATGTGAGTGATTTATTTATAGCTGAATCTGCGATTACGTCTGCCTTGAACTCGAGATGATACACGGCTGTTGCATACTTCATTCAAAATGACTGAATTATTGGATACTATGTACATAAATTGTGATTATTATTTTAAAATTAACACTCAAACTAAAGCTATAACTAAATTCTGTCCCTTATATGTGTGATTAACTGTGCGTATGTACAATTTAATTTTTATTAGTGTTGACATTTCAAACCCAATTGGGTGACATTTAAAATAGACAATAATGCACATAGTATTTATTTAATTTTAGTTTAAAAGTCAAAGTGTGAAAAGCGGAACTGCAGTAATTATGAAATTTCATACAAATTTCCGGTAAAAATCTTTCGCATTCGTTTAGCTTTGGTTTTCTTGGTCTTCGCTAGTAAATCGATATGGACAAAAACTCACACATTAAAATTGATGCAGATTGCAACATAAAAAATTAATCTCGCTAATACGCCTGTTTCTATACACACCAACACGACGGCAGAATAAAGTATCAAAAAAACTAATATTAACGACAGCCATTGTTATTTTAGACAGAAGTTGATAAGACAAATCAACTGAGTGATAAGTACGTTCTGGGCCTTCTTAATGATGAATGCCATATACATGAAGCCTAACCGACACTGGAGTTGAATTTCTGACTCCTCCACTAAACTATATTTTGTGCCGTATTGGGGCGGTCCAAAATACTCCCCCCCGCCCCTATCACCTCAATCCCATGCTGGCAGAACAGGGTGTCGTAAGAGGCGGCAGAAGCTAGCCTGCTTGGTCGGGTTTCATGTAAGGATTATATTATCAGTATTATTAGTAAGTTATTATTATTATTACTGGTATTATTATCTTTTCATGAAGTCTGCCTGACTACCTACCACCCACCTGCTTGAGTCAGCCGCCAAACCACTCGAGTTCCGGGTGGGGGCTTGAGAGCCAGTACTTTCTTTATTCTACGTTCTTGGCCGCCAACGCATTAGTGACGCCTTTGATGTTTGTTACTTATGTCCATGGGCGACGCTGACTACTTACCATCAGGTGGCTCGTCTGCTCGTTTGTCGGCTATTCACATTAAAAAAAATATTTCATTAGTGCGAACAAGTATATTTTAGGTTACATTAATAGCAAATGCAAATACTTTAACACCATTCTATATACATAAAAGCTAATACATAGGTGTCCCTGTGGCCAGGTACCCGGTGTACATGAAGGTGCTGCTCCGGGGGCTCGCGATCTGGTTCGCGGAGCCGGCCGTCACCACGCCGGTGCTGAAGCTCGCCTCGGAGCTCGCGCAGAACAGGAACCAGCGGCTGCACTTCGACGTGAGCTCGCCCAACGGGATCCTCCTGTTCAGGGAGCTCTCCTCCGTTATATGCACTTACGGTGAGCATCGAAATCTTTTACTATTCAAACACATCCTCGCATTAGAATCCACTTTGGGACCTTCAAAAACAATTACCGAGCTGAACTTTCCTCATTGCATCATATTATAGTAAAGAGAAGAATCGTTACAAAATTAAATGAAAGCAACTTTTCCCAAAGTTGTCAATTTCTTACTTCTACATAGTTCTTAAAACTATAGGATAGTAAACTATAGGATAAATATCCTACTAGCAGCTCGACGTTGAATATCGTTCCTAGACCAACAAGTGTAAAAATATCACCCTGTGTGACTACATTCTATATTATACCGGGTGGTGGAGAGCCTGACAACCTTCAACTGAAGGATCCTTGGTCTCGCGTCGTCCGCCGGTCGACAGGCCGATTCGATAATGAATGGACAAAAGTTACTTTAAATTATCCCCCGACTGTTCCAGGCAGCAGGATCCTGACGATAGACGTGAGCAAGAAACAGATGTACACGATGAAACTGAAGGGGATATCCTTGTGTTTCTCGATACTGAAGGCGGCGTTGTGCGGTAACTACGCCAATTTCGGTGTTTTTAGGTAAAGATTCATAATATGTTCATTTTCGTTAGGGTTCATGACATCACAGATGGCAGGGACAGACAAACTGACAAAAATTCCAAATATGCCTTTTTTTGTACTCTATTCTTAACGAGATGGAAAATTTGTTTGATTACTGGCTATCGGAAATTGCAATAAACACTCCCTCCTTCACTCTAGGATTCCTTGTGTTGTGGCGGCATGGACACACAAATCAGACGTCACAGACACTCGTAATCTGAAAACAATGAGTTACATGTCACATAAGTGTCTGCCCCAACCGGGTATCCAACCTGTGACCAATAGCTCGGTCACTATAAAATAAACTACAGGGTCATGGACAAACATTTCCGTTGATTTGAGATTGCAGATGATATCTTATAAGCTAGGCAAGTAAGGAACCATACCATAATGCAGAAGTACCACCAGGATTATATCAGACCGTACAGAGAGCCTTGAGGCTTTCAACAGGAGAGACAAATGATATCCTCATCTGTTGTTTAGCAAGTTATACCCCGAACAGGTATAAACATAGACTCCATGATGAATGGTGACAATCACAATATACTTTTAAAGAAAGTTTTAAATTACCTTGTTGCTTACTACATACAATAATAAAAAGTCGGTAATTACAAATGGATAATTGTTGATTGCAGATTATACGGTGATGAAGCTTTAGACAATGCACTCAATATGTTCGTGAAATTATTATTAAGTATACCGCAGAGTGATTTATTGGTGAGTGTGGTATTATTGATGGCTTTTTTAATATAAATAACACACACACCCATGACGCGACCGAAAGTAACTAACCCACAGATAGGCTCACATCAGACAGAATGTGTGGGATAAAGGTCACTGTGCTGACCAAGTGAAAATTGGCTTCACAAAGTGTAGAGAGCATAAGGAAGAACTCTCAGTTATTTAGGGTTCTATGTAACGACAATTGATTTCTTTTTACTCTGAAAATTAGAGCAAGTCACCCTTGGTTTGTGAACATTAAAAATGGTATATTAGGAAAATAGCTAAAATATTATATTAATTATTATATTATATTGTTGTGTTTTTTATTATTATTATCTTTTTTATGTAAATAGCCGACAAACGAGCAGACGAGCCAAATAATTGTAAGTGGTCACCGTCGCCCATGGAGATTAGTAACATCAAAGGCATCACTGATGCGTTGTCGGACAAAAAAATAAGAAAGAAAGTACTAGCTCTCAAGCCTGAACACGACAAGTCGTTTGGCGGCTGACTCAAGCAGGAGGGTGGTAGGCTACACGGAAAGATAATATCAGTAATAATATTAAAAGCTTAGTAATATTGACAATATAATCCTTACGCGAAGCCCTACCATCAAGCAAGCAATGTTATTATTTGTAGTTCAGTTGTGTGATATTTGTGTTGAGATGATGGTCAAAGGTGAGAGGGTCCAATCTAAAGTTATTCGTGAACTGTGTATTTATTCATAAAGTGAACTAATTTATATTTGGAAAATTAAAACAATGCCTGCCTTGCCTACTAATGTGCTATTTAGTTTTGTTCTTTACAGACGTATCCGAAACTATCGCAGACGTATTACGTCCTACTAGAGAGGCTAGCGCAGGACCACATGCCGTTCCTGGCGTCGCTGCAGCCGGAGGCCACACTCTACGTCCTGTCCTCCATATCGGAGGGGCTCACCGCCTTAGGTATGCCCCTCTTTGTTATGACATCTCATTTTTATACAGTGTTTATTATTTAATTTTTAAGGCCATTGTTTTCTTCTGTAATTATGATACGACCAAACTGTTACCTTGTAAATACATAATTTTTTTCACGTCCTAAGGTAACCGAATATCCTTAACTGTGATTATTCAAAACAATCCGACAAATCCGAAATAATTTCATATCAGTAACCATAACCGAAACCGGTAAAATATTATTCATACCTCCGTATCCATATCCACATCCGAAACTTCGTATCCAGAACATCCCCACTGTACACTGTCTAGTTACATTATATGTTCGATTTTCAAATTTACTTACATCCCTAGGTAAGAACTCGATTTTCCATCCAACATTTTTATTTAGGTCATAACCGGTTTACAAGCACGACGAGCGTTGAAAATAATCATTTTATTTCAGACACGAGTGTATGTACAGGCTGCTGCAGCACACTGGACCACATAGTCACATATCTATTTAAACAATTACTACAACAGTGTGAGTATACCTCTTCTAATAGATATAAAATATATGATAAATACTTTTTTTTGGTAACACGACTGGAGGCGTAATGGCATGTAATTACCACCTTTCGAGCAAGTCTGTTACATTGGACTCTGCAGATCGTTCACGATCGCCACAACCCATCGAGCAACGAGCATTTCGTATGAGAACGATTCCATTTAAATGTACAAGCCATAATAATTGTATTTCTTATGCACTTTACTTACACATACATTCTCTTAACAGTCAATCACACTCTTATGTAATATATATAATGTATCTCCTATTCACTTCCACATAATTATTCACCATCTGGGCGCAGTGAGTGGCACACCTTTATATTATAACTAGTGATCCGCCCTGGTTCTCACGGTCGCAATTTATTGATGAAAAAATTGACAAATGCACTTAGCGACGTCATGTTTTGTTATTAAGATTTTTTTTAATTAAAATCCAAATCTCTGACTTCAAAGATGGATTTTTCATTAAACAAAAATAATAAATAATAAATAATAAAAATAAATAATAAATAAAAAAATTCGGCCAAGTCGGTGGAGCCGTTCTCGATTCTTTCATACATCTAATATTTCATAAATGCGGCAATTGATTTTTATTTATATAGATTATTGAATGATTGGCTCTGCTCCAGCTAGCAATAAGGTCACAAACCCGCGGAAGCCCCCGCCGGAGACCAGCAACATGTTCATAGAGGTGTTGCAGCGGAGGCCGGAGATCATGCAACAGTTGCTGGCGACGGTGAGTTTGTTTTCTGAGGGAACACTTTTTTTTTACATGTAACGGGTACTCAAGATTTTATTAAAAAAAAAGAAACGTATTTATTTAAAAATAATTAGTTTTATAATCTGTTCTCTGACTTCTTTAGAACGATAATGCATTGAGACACCACATCCCCCGGCGTATCGAAATTATTCCGCTGCGACAACTCATCCACCGGTGCATTCGAAATCCCCATAACCTCCCCCTTCCCCGTCCGCAGGTGCTCAACGTGATAATGTTCGAGGATTGCTGCAACCACTGGTCGATGTCGCGGCCGCTGCTCGGGCTCGTGTTGCTGAACGAGGAGCAGTTCTCGCGGCTGCGCGCCGAGATGATCGCCGCCCAGCCGCGGGACAAGCAGGCGCAGCTCGCGCAGTGGTTCAGCGCGCTCATGTCCGGCATCGAGCCCAACCTGCTCACCAAGAACAGGGACAGGTGAGCGCGGTGTTCATGCGTGTAAAAAAATTTAAAATGATCGCTTTCTGTACGTCTGTAAAGAACAGAACTGAAAACAGTAGTTGTTAAAGTATTTGCCTATTTGTCTGTGCATTCGTTCTGGCTAATCTCAGAAACGGCTTAATCGACTTGGTTATGGTTTTCACTAATGTACCGCGGGAACATGTGCATCACTTAATATTTAAAATTAGTTTCGTTGCAATCCGTACATAAATAAAAAAGTTATAAATTAATGTTGTAATTTGTAATTCATAGAACTAGAAAAACCCAGTCCTAAAACAATACAGGTGCTATTTCCAAGTGTAAGATGTAGTTTTTTTAAAGCGAAGCAAGGGCGGTATCCTAGTGGTATGACTGAACCCCTAAACAGCTGAACTAATTTTTATGACATTTTGTATGTGTGATCAAGTTAAATTCAAAATGGTTTAAATTGACTATTGGACCCGATAGGTATATAATTGTATCTATACTTCGTTCAAATTGGATATGGAAACTTTGTAAACAAAGTGTTGCCTGGCAATCACAAACAAACAGATGCACGAAACTTTTTGTTCTATTATCAGTATCTATGACCACAGATTACTTTAATATTATAACGTCTGTGGCGGCCGGCAAGCCGCGTAACGTTCCGTTATTTTTTTATTCTTGTCGTTCAAGTTCAATTTTATTTATTTTACAGCAGGTAAATAATTTAAATAAATACAAATTAGTCATGAATATAATCTAAATAGCCTTTATAGATTTTATGTATATAAATCATGTTGGAAATTTTAATGTTATTAATTGTATTATTATACATATTGCATGGAACAAAACGTTCTTCTATTGGAATATAATACGACTAAGTTGCAAAGTTAATTAGAATCATTATTGCTGTAAGGTATTAATAGTCATTTCTTTTTATAGGTATAGGCAGGCTTACCCCAAAACATAATATTTTGTGAAAATGTTACAAATCGCTTTACGAAAATAAGGTTGTGGCTGCGTGAGTTTTTCAATGACGAAAGTGTTTTATGAAATTAGTTTTACTTCATTTTCACGCGGATTAAAGTTGTTATCGATCAATACTAAGTTAATTTACGATTCACAAATAATATAATGAGCAGTTTAATTTCATTAAAGCATTTGATTTACAAATACAGCTCAGTTGGTGAAAACCCTACAAAAGAATTTTAATGGTTTGTTTACAAAGTTTCCATATCCAATTTGAACGAAGTATAGATTACAAAGTATGAAATCGTTTTAGTTTCACACGAAGTGGCACAAAATTTAAAAGAATCTATTACATTCTTTACTTTATAGTAAAGTATTTACTTTATAGGTCAGTGCAATGCAGACATACAATATGTATTTACACAAAATGGTCACTTAAAGACTAAGATCCATTCTGTATATTTCGCCCACAGATTCACACAAAACCTCTCGATGTTCCGGCGGGACATGAACGAGCTGTTGAAGGGCGCGGCACCGGCGAGCGGAAACGACATGATGACGTCATAACCAGCGTAGGAACACGCGCTCGATCGTCAATTGTGATAGGGGACGGATTGAGTAGTGGGGAAGTAAGATGGAGGAACAAAACTAGTGTCGCGCCCACAGACCGATGAGTCTTCTAGACACGGCAATTTAAACTCTAGAATCGCCTAAATATTTAGAATAATAATAAAAAAAATAACATATCTTGCCTTACGATATAAAAAGGTTCATTTATTCAGGGACTGGTTGTTCTATTTTCTCAATTTTTAAGAATGTGACACAACTTATTGTATGTTAAATCATTTTATCACCCGATTGTATTTTAAACTAATTGACACAAACGATTGTCTATTAAATCAGTTGAAACTATGGGTCAAATGTCAATATGCAGTAGAACTTTGTAAGTGTCCAATAGATTATTTCAGCCAATAGACAATATCATCCCAACTCATAAACTGTCCATTGACTGAAATACTGTTTATAAAATCTGATTTTTTTATATTATGACATTGTAAATGAGTTTCCACTCAAACTCTTCGCTTTTGTTTTAGTACTGTAATTAAGTATTTCCTTCAAACCCTTAGCCTTTTTTAACATAAATAATGTTCAGTATTGTCAAAGTATGTGCTGTCAACGTATATATATTATTTAATAATTGCCGTGTCTAGTTGTTTATCGGTCTACGGTTATAGTTAAGCCTGGAAAATTTAGTATTGTACATGGTAATTGATTGCTCCATGGCTGATTGCATTGTTGTGTTTGTATGATGAAATTTATGATTTAACTGTACTAATACACTTTGATACGGTACAGGAGTGAAATGTTATTTATATGTGCATCTACAAGTCAATGAATCTATGGACTTTTTTTTGTTTATGGAAGTTAAGCATGGAGCGTTCACCGAAGTCGGAAAAGGTCTATGAGAAACTTAGTCATAGTGAATTTGACTAGAAATTCGTAATGGTCTGTTCGCATTAGGTCGACGAACGCATCGAATATGTATGGTTTAATCGAATCGAATGGCACACTCACACTCAATGCTCATGGTAAAGTGAAAAAAGGAACTTTTTAGATATTTTATAGTCGATCGACGAAACGCGTTGACCGTGTTCGGTTAAATGAAATTCGATATCCGAATATTTTCTTTTGTAGTGCACCGAAGTGCGGTCAAGTGTGAAATGTACAACGTTATAATCGAACGTTTGGTTGTTCAGTTGCATTAGTAGATTTGAGAACGTTTGTTTGCTCAGTTGCACTAGTAGATTTGAGAACGTTTGGTTGTTCAGTTGCATTAGTAGATTTGAGAACGTTTGGTTGCTCAGTTGCACTAATAGATTTGAGAACGTTTGGTTGCTCAGTTGCACTAGTAGATTTGAGAACGTTTGGTTGTTCAGTTGCATTAGTAGATTTGAAAACGTTTGGTTGTTCAGTTGCATTAGTAGATTTGAGAACGTTTGGTTGTTCAGTTGCATTAGTAGATTTGAGAACGGTTGGTTGTTCAGTTGCATTAGTAGATTCGAGAACGTTTGGTTGCTCAGTTGCACTAGTAGATTTGAGAACGTTTGGTTGCTCAGTTGCACTAGTAGATTTGAGAACGTTTGGTTATTCAGTTGCATTAGTAGATTTGAAAACGTTTCGTTGTTCAGTTGCATTAGTAGATTTGAGAACGTTTGGTTGTTCAGTTGCATTAGTAGATTTGAGAACGTTTGGTTGTTCAGTTGCATTAGTAGATTTGAGAATGTTTGGTTGTTCAATTGCATTAGGAGATTTGAGAACGTTCGGTTGTTCAGTTGCATTAGTAGATTTGAGAACGTTTGGTTGCTCAGTTGCACTAGTAGATTTGACGTACTCTGAGGAACGTGCGGACGCCGATTTCACTAGCGTAGCGCTCGTTATAAGCGTAGTTTTTGTATCAATACTTGATCAGCGCCACTGAGCGGCGACTAAGCGAAACGTAAACTTCGTTTATCAAAGATTATCGGGAACACAAAAAATGATCGAGGAATAAAGCTACTTGATATTAGTAGTTAGAAAACTTTTAGATAAAAGTGTAATTAAAACAAAAAAATTGTATGCGAATCCAGTGCTGGCATATTTTATTGAGTGTTGTTCGAAATTCGTTTTTTTTTTTAAACGCCTGGATATTCGAGTCTAGCGCCCGGGATTAATATCGGCCAGTCTCGTTCTCTCATAGAGAATTGCGATAAGAAAGAAAGAGACTCAGATTCTTAAATCTGTCGGTGACCAAATCCCACACTAATGGTAAAACGGGATGCCGCCTCTTATTATCTCTCTTGTCTTTCTACTTACTGTAACGCAATCTATATACATCTAAATTACGAAGAGTGACATTTAAAATAATACGAGTACGTGTTGTGTAAGTCAGCCAAGTGTTATTTTAGTGGCATTAAACATTGCTTGTAATTAAAAAAAAAGCTTAGATTGAATTCGGTTTGTATTACAGATCCATACAGTGTATTTGTATTCAGGTAAAGAGAGAATATGCTTTACCATTTAAAGCTACATCGTCACTTACCATCAAATGGGAGTGTAGTCAAGCAATGACTTGTAATAATTAAAAAAAAAGTTATTTTTATAAAAATATTGAGCTTTGTTTCACATTTAAGGGTAATATGTCATCCAAATTGTATTAAAACACACTTCTTATAATGAAAATATATTTATAAATATTGATTTTTAAATCAGAACTGGAAAGAGGGTAGACGAAAATGTTATTAAAACAGTGTAACGCTGCCTATTGATTGAATGGAAAGAAAAAAAAATATGTACACTAACTGCTGAGTCAATATGATTGTACACAAGGACATAATTAACAATTGTGAAAAATCACGTCTTTTCAAAATTCTATTGAATAATTACGTCCAAGCTATTGGCGCATCAAAACGACAGTCCAAGGTCAGAGCGCGCCAAAAGGGTGACTATTTAGAAAATGCGACAATATTGTTTCAATGTTTTTTAAGTCTCTTAAAACGCACGGTATCCAAAACCTGAGTTTAAGAATAAATTAAGTCAGTTCGGTTTCGATTAAATTTTCTCTGTTAGAAGACTTTAAAAGTTTGACTCGGATTATTAGAATGCTCGTTACTTCGAATAAATGCTGTAAGGGTTTTACCAGAAAATAAATAAAAACTGAAACGCTACATGATTTTTGATGACAAAAGTTACTTACATTAATGATTATTATTATTCACATATTATAAATATTTATTCGTGTTACAATATCAAAATTTGTTCTTTATTGTGTTTTCATTGGGTTATAAAGAATATTTAGAGGCGTTAAAAGCAGTAAAATTTGTTATATGAATCTGAGAGATACATAGATAAGGGACGGTGACATAAAGCGATAATGTTGCCAGTATTTGTTTTAACTCTCAATTCTGTTTTATATTTTACTCTGTCAGGCCTTCAAGTTTTTACCATGGACGGTGAGTGTGAATGTCGTAACGTGTTCGGTACACGGGAATATTTTGTATTCTATGATTTTTGGAATTTCCATGTTAGGTTAGTAGAAATTGCATTTTTTATACATAATGTTTATGTTATAAACTCGCACAATCGACATTTATATTTAATTAAACATCATATGATATCATGACTGTATTAACACATTCTAACCAAATTTAGTTCGCTGGAGTGCCATTAAGAACTCAAAACTTTTTGTTTCTGAAGCTTTATCCTTAATTTTTTGACATCTTTTGCATTGAAATAGAAACTATATAAAGATGAACATTCGAAACTTTGTGCTGTAGACGTGCATACACAGCTTATATAGATGAATTGTCGTATTCTTCAGTCCCACACAAAACCATTTTTGTCAATGCGTGCCCTTTTGCAAACTTAATTCAACGAGGGGTATTTTTATACCAACAACATTATAAACATTTGGAAAATAAAGATTGATATTTATTAAAAATAATCACCCAATAATTTGGTTAATGACAAACGATTTCGCCTTAAATAATGCTATTTTTATTAGAAAAGAAATATGTAATTGATCGGTCCCAGCTAGGGCACCACGCAAATACGGTGTCTGTAGTTTTCTCATTGTTTGGCTCAAGAGTTGTAACGCAGAAATTCGTAAAGTTGATTCCTCGCTGAGTAATGGTAAATGTTATATATATATACATGTACCCTGATAATTACCATTATTTTTAAGTCATGTATTATGCTTAAATCACTCGTAATAGTTAATATTTTCACTCAGTGTTAACTGACTTTGAGTAGTAAGACTAAAGAAATACAGTGCAAATATAATTTTGTTTTGGGACACGTAATTGAAATGAGTGAATACGTTTTGTTAATTTTTTATTTTCAGACTACAACAGAGTGCTATGACATCAATGTCACACTTAAATGCAATTATAGTAATTTTCAAACATTATATAAAACAAAATTAAATATGCTACAAACATTTTAATGGATATGAATTAACTTATCATAATTATAAGCATTTTCTGAAGAACCAGAAAAAAAAACTACTATACCCATCACTCTCTCTTCGGTCCACTTTAAAGTAACGGGAGAAAAGGAAGGATTGTTGTTTAGGTCTAAGCCCTGAATGTGTTTAATTAAGTTGTTTTTATTTTATTATACTTTAATAATTCATTATAATGTAATAATGTTACGTATCGATTCCTATAGTTTTAGTGTCTGTGCGTTTATAATGGTGATGTATTATTATGTACGTGAACGGCTCGCATACGTCGCGGTGAGAACACCTACACTGCTGGTAGGGTACCTGACGGTCGATAAGGATGAGGTTTTGTAATTGATCATTCCCAACTGGTTTTTACTATTGGTAGCAGCAAACGAATCGTGCAGTTCATCTGCTGGTTAAGGGCTGTAACCGATGTACGGTACAGTAGATTATAAATGTGACGCTACCTTCGAGGACTTGAGTTGTAATACCTCATTTGGATTTGTCGTTGGCGCCATGAGATTTCAATAGAAAGTCATAGATTATTGAAAATTTGCTTCACGATAGGTGTGACAGTGATCTGGGTAATTCGTCGGCTCCTTATATTAATGTATAGTACATTAGGTACAATGCAACTCGCTAACGTTTTGGAAGAAAACACGTCGAGACAAAGACCCATATTATATTTATTATTCTGTTCTGTGTTAATACGAATTATAATGGTGCGTTAGTGGAAATTAATTTAGTAGTGTGAGACTTTTGGGATATTAAAACTCCCACTCCACCCTTACCCCTTGTCTACGGAGTGACTTGGTATAGCTAATATGACGTGGGCATGGGACCTCACCCCAGCAGTGGGATGTGTATGGGTTGCATATAAGATATTACTGCACTTTGTCAGTATGTTCGCATATTGGTATATGCGCAAACAATGTATCGAACGAGCGTTTTGTATATAGTGAAATAAAAGTGATTTGTACAAAGTGATGACTTGTTTTATTTTGAATTTTGTTTTGTTTAAATTAAACACTATATTTTTTGCTAGTTTATTCCCAATCAGAGCAGTATGTGATTGATTAATTCGCTACTTAGCAACGGCTATGAATGTCAGTTTACGTTTCGAAGGGAATTGTGGTGATAACTGTATTTATTCATACGTATTAAGATCTCACGAAGTTGAAGCCAAATAAATCATTTAAACGAATTTGAATCCTGCACGTGACTTTAATTTTCAAATTGGTTGTTACGAATTCTTTTGCTTCGGTGAAGGAAAACTTAGTGAAATCTGCGCAGCTCTAAATCTATAATGGCCAGCGAGGTGGACTATGGCTTTCGCCCCCTCATTTTGATAGTTTAAAACTGTGGTAGATAGTATCGTAATTTTAGTGAACGCTTGAGGTACATTTTTTTATGTCAACTGTCTACCAGTAACCTTGTCCTGTGAAACTACAAATATTGAAATAACTCAAATTACACTAAGAAAAGTTCGTAATGGAAACATTTTCAAAATCAATATTGCGTTATTGTATCGTATTTAATAGCAACGATTGAGTTGGACATAACAAGAATGGTAATCGGTTGAACTTGGCGCAGTGATAAGGATTAGTGTTCGAGGAATCTTGCAGTACTTCAACTAGTATTCATATTTTCTGTAGGTGTTTATCAACCGCTGTTATTTACGACTGCGTTTGAAAGTACATAGTTGTTTTTCCCGATAAATTTACTGAGTCATCTTACAATTTAACATTACGGTGTTGGAAATGTGTTAAATGTATTGTTTTTAAATTACAGTTTTGGGTAGCTGATAACGAGTTCCCTGCTTGCTTCTTGGCCGGCAATATTAACCTGTAATTACACACGAGGATGTGGGGCGGATTGTGTATTATCACGTGGCCCTAATTTGTCACCTTTTATCATGAAATGTCATCTCATCATACCTATAACTTTCCGTACTGACCAAATACGGGCTAGAAAACTTGAGAACATCACGAAGAACTCTCAGGTACTGTTAGGCAAAGCATATTTTGATTAGGGGCTCCGTCAATCTTTGGTTGTACCCTCCTTCTAGAAACAACCATTGTTACAGATTCTATACATTAATACGTGAAGAATAATGAATTTTTTGACTATATCTTTGTTTGGTAGCTATGACGGAGCTTGAGTTATCGTTAAAAGAATATTGGAAACAGAACATTTTTGAATGATTTGGATTGGATTTTGACCACTAGTCCATCCATACTATAGTAATGGGAGAGTGGAAAATTTGTGTATATGTGGCGAGTAATCTCCAGAACCACGACACCTATTTCAACTTTAAACATTTGAAAGGTACATTATTTCCGGTCGACATAGGCTATATATCAAGTATATATATAATAATGAATTGAACCCGAAGCAAGTTAAGACGAACCGCTAGTTATTAATAAAGGGGTCCACCGTGCCCTTTTACCGCAATGATGAAGAAGCCTTTGATGTAATGTTGCGCAGAGTACTGGTTTCCTCTTATCATCAAGGGACACGTCAACTTATTTATCGGCTAACGATGTAAATACAAACAAATATCGTCACAATGTTTACTTCACCAATATAAGTGATAATTAATTTTTAATACGCATATACCTTAAAAATTTACAGGTGTGTGCAGTATTCAAACCGTACAGGGGATAGACGTTCAAACAAGAGTGGTCTAGATATTTTATTATTCGATCTAAAGAATATAGACGCTAATTCATGTTAACATTACTAACCATATAAATCGCATTATAGTGTTAATCTATGGTACAGGTTATTCAATAAGTTATTGAAAACTTTGAGTGCTCTGTGTCAACTTGACATTTCAAGAGAGATCTCCCTGATTTATTCTTGTATGATTGCGTAAGTCTTTGTCGCGTATCTAAATAATAAAACTGATTGCATTACATGAAATAACCTTGTCTTTTATTAAAAGTCCTAGCGTACAGTATAGTACGCAATAAAGGAAGACACGTCATTATATTGATATGTGTCAGATTCTCGTGCAGAGTTCGTTAAAATGCCAAAATTGTTTCTCAGACTATATATTATCGCTGTTAGCAACACAAATTAGCACTTAATCGCAGTCGTCCTCGTCGATGGTAGGTATTTCATTCCAAAACCGAATAACCTTGAGGGTCGCCCTGCCGTCTACTGCTTTTCATTTTTTCCAGAACTCTACGCTTTTCTCGTCAATTCAACATTCCTTAGAAAACAATAGGATCATCAATGACGCTGGTAAAAAAATCGTGTGCGATGTTCGGGTTCATACACAAGGGATAGGGGCGAGAATCACGTCATTTCACCTATTGTTCTGGTTTTAATTGTTTTCTGTGGAACTGTCACGACCCTTCGTAGCAATAATTATCCTGTGAGACAATTCAGTTGACAATATGACCAAGCCCGACAATACTGCGCACGCTCATTTTAGGGCCTCCATCTTTTTATATTTAATCGGGACAAGCACTAAACAATAATATACAATAGGTATATTTATCCTTATTTTTAATTGTGTACAACAAGTTTAATAAAATATCAAAACTCTCAAGTTTAGGTAGGTAAATGATGCTAGAATTTTTCGTTAATGATAAAATTGATGGCTAATGTCATTGTAATCCGCTTCTCGATTAAATAGACTGTGTTGCAATTACAGATTTTTAAATATATGGCTACGATTAAGGAAACATATAGGTAGGTATACATATTTCATTTCAGCTCACTGGTTCGTGAAAGTTACTTTATGAAGAAACAATCCAAAATAACTGTTTCTCAGAGGAGAAAAGAAGATAATCAACTAGAGAAAAGGAATTCCGTTTCGCTTATGCCGTAAGCGAAACATCGAATCTCTGCTTGCGTAATTTGAGGGATGAGGATGCTGGAATAATAAAAATATTTAAACTTACTGTTATGTCTGCTATATACCATAGAAATGGCAGGTTTTGGGTTGTAAATGTATTATTATTATTATTATTATTTACACCATTTTTGTGGTTGTTTGGCATGCTATAGTGTAAATGTAAACGTGCGCGTGAAGAATGTTTCTACGAATTAATCGCTATACTTAGAGTAATACATATTCGAGAAAAGCGACATGATACACTTTTTATTTTAGTACATATTTTTATATTATACATATAAATCAGCTGATCGCGATAGGATAAGGCTTTGTTATTGATTACACGGAATCAGTAGGTACAGCATATATTAATTCCTGTGAATACGAACGTTTTCATCTGAATTGTCGTTGCTACCATCCATATAAAATAATTACATAATTGTTAATAGGAATTAGATTTTGTTTATCACGCTTTACATAATATTACAACATTGACCCCCAAAGTAGGACATTTCCAATAAAACACAAACGTACTGCCCCTTTACCTGGTATTATACCTCATGAGTGTGCTAATTGAGTCTTCAAATCTGTTTTAAGGAAAATTTTCACATTATCATTTTAGCTTTCCTCGTCAAAGTAACTCGGTGAATCCCGGCTTTGTTATATACAACAGGAAAATGATTATGAGTATAACGTGGGTTTATAGCAGTATATCGGAGCGTTAATTGTTTACATTACACAAGTGGGTGATTAGATCATCTAGCAAATATGACATACGCTGATGTGTAAATCAAATATGAAAAAAATTTATTTTTCCTCACCGCACACCTCGCACATAAACAATTTGAAAGCAGAGTTCATTAACACATATATTTATCTTATTTATTTGACGACTCCATAGCACAGTTGATAACGACCTTGCCTGTTGAGTGAGGAGTCCCAAATTCGATTCCAGGCCGAGGTAGACATTAATGTGACAGATAAATGTTTCTTTGCGGGTCATGGGTGTTTGTAATGTCATATTTGAGTACGCCCATGCCACCTGGAACACAGAGAACTCTGTTGCGGATGTGTGTGTGTGTGTGTGTGTGTGTGTCAACGTCCATTATTGTTTTATTTATTTACAATACATAAAAATTATTCTTTATTGTGCACACAGGGAGTAACAAAAAATAATGTTAATTATAACTTTTACTTATATTCGGAAAAGTAAGTAATACAATAAGTGGCAGGCGTTAGTTGATTTGAATTAAAAATCGCTTAATCGTTTAGGTATCCTGTAGATACACTTACGCACGTAATTTTATGCTTTTACTCCCGTTTTGAAAAGGTGTTTTAACATTGATTGAAGAACGAAAGAAAGAAAAGTATGAAAGAGAGAGATAGGTAATGCTGAAAGAATATGGGTATTCCAACGAAGGTGAATGGGAAGCCATTTTTATTTACACTTTATTGTATGAACTTACAGTTGGTGGACATAATATCTCCACCAGTCAACTCATGGCACTGATGATAACACATAGTATTACCTACACTTGCAAATACTAATGACACTCCAGATAGGATTCTCGAAGCTTCTTGTACAAGTTTTAGAAATGCACTCACCTAAACCGTTCGATAAAGGATTGCAGAGAAATGTGGAGTAAACAGCGAAAGATTATCAGAAAAAAAACATGTTTTGCAGCAGAATGCGAACAATGAACAATCAAGCTAGTTGTTCAAATGTTACAGAATCGTTAAAAATATAACAACGTTTATATATAAGAGTATGTAATCCATACAAAGAACTTATAGATACAGAAAATCGTTGATTAGATTTCAATCTCCAACTTTCTATCACACGACTCTACTGTCAGGGCCATTCCGCCACCCAAACACGTGACGCACTTTACAATGCAGAACTCTTGTTGTTGTTCTTGTTTAAACAGAACGATTAGTTTAACAGCAAAACGATCAATTTATCCACGATAGTAATCAGCGATCAATTGTAATCTAACGCAGTTCCTGTTGTACACGATGTTGATGAGAAGAACCTTCACGCGGTTAACCGACCGGTGGGCCAACAACCGACACACCTGCCTGCCTGCGTGCAATGTTTTGTGAAACAAGTCCGAATAGAATAAGGATCACTCGAGTGAGTTCTTCGCGATTCCGATCAACTCGGATTCGGTCTACGTGTCGTTTAACATGTCCTCAGGAAATATGTAATGGTTTTAATGGCTTAAGATTAATTTTTTATTCGCAGTAAGAATTTACAAATTGACTTAGCTCGAGAACACAAAAATAGGTTATAAAGCGTACACGTATGCATTATTTTATATTTACGCAAACAATTCGTACAAACCAGCTCGGGCATAATATCATAAATATTAGGTACACCAAATATTACAAAGATTACGGTTGTATTAATAATTCCTAGGATTGAAATCTTAAATATGTCGTAATTTTAGTTTATTTCAGTTTCATGTAATATAGTAAATAAATATAACAAACAAACTTAGAATACAGTAATATACTTACATATTTTATAGTAAAATATGTTATATTTAAATATTATCTTATAGATTTAAGCTTCAGTCTGTAATTAGTAAAGTAAATATTTAATATACATATATACAAAAAAGTCATACAAAAATAGAAAAAGAAAAAACACCACCAAAAAAAAATTGCAGTATCTCTGTCTTTGGGCAAGGTTGCCAAAATGCTTGCAGCATTCCATCTTTGAATGGCTATACCAATTCTTTGAACGAAATGCATGCCAGCTCTCGGGTCACCGGAGACTATAATTATTAAGACATTAATATTAAAATAAAGTATATACTTTTAAGGGTTATTTAAAAAAGGGAGACGACCTATTCTGAATAATTTCTAAGTTCAACCTAAGTTCCAGAGGTGGCGATGACGGGAGATTAATCGTTTTCATTCATTCACTTAACGTCTCTTAAAATGTGCATTTAAATGCAGCTAAAAATATTTTTTAGTCCGTAACCATCAACTGTCTTCAAATACATAAACGATGCACTTAAAAAATTATATTTTTATTTTGGTATTTATTCCCAAAGTTGTAACAAAATTACGACTAGCAAACCACCTTGCGGCTTCGATTAAAATTGATTCAGTAGTTTTTTAGTTTATCCATTACAAACAAAAATTAAAAAAAAAAAAACATTTTCGTATGGTTCACTCAAACTTGAACGCGTCACGTACCTTAAATATTTCTTTCCGCTCGGTTCGAAGATTATCAGGGGTGATAACAGACAGGCAGACACCCAACTTATCATATTAGAATTTTTCATTGCACATGCATTGCATTGCATTGTCCAGTGAAACGTAACACCATGTCACGGGAAATTGGCACAAACGCAATGCCTCTATTCTAACTTCTAGTATTAAGAAACGGAGCTTTGTCACATCACCTGTTTCATGTACAGATTGGTGGAGAAATTAGCTCACCAAGTGTCCCAAGTTATGCCACCTGAAGGCGTCCGACACAGTATAATAAATAAAGCAAAGAAACGCTCAAGAAATATTTGCCACTAGCGGTCTTCCCGACGCCATCATCAGTTGTTTAACTCTATCGACCACCTACATACGAACGACACAAACCGCCAGACTCTGGATGAGTAATTCTGTGTATAATTTATCTGTACATATTACAAGATAGAGATATAGTTATAATTGTTTGTTTGTTGTTTAATATGAACGAATAAAATTGTAAGCTGTGTCAATAACAACGAATTAATTAATAAATTATCTAGTAGAAGTTGATTTTCACCAACACTTCTTAATAGCTATGCCAAAGAACGGAAAGAACAAAACGGAAGAAGAAGCAGCTAAAAACTCCTAAGAAGAATATTTTTATATTTCATACTCACAGTTATTATTAGTTATATATTAATTTCATACGCAATCATGACCTTTTAATTTAGTACAAGATATAAATCAAAGTTCTACACTTTATTCAGTATATCATTTGTCTATCATAACGCGATAATCTCACATATTACTGCACCGATTTCCATGGGCTTTTCACTAACAGTACAAATGATTCATTAAGTAAATTTGTACGTATGGGATAAAAATTAAAAACGTTTAAAACGCTTGATAAAAACTAATAATAACTCTTTCAAGTGCGGTGATTATCTACGAAGATCAGGTTCGTTTTGTAAGAAGCGAAGCGTGCCGATTTAATTTACAACATTGCAATATAATCGATTTTGACGAGGTTATTAAGAGTTCAACCTCAGCCAACCGGCTGCTTACTTTTAGATGAGATGAAAATAAAACTTGACCAGGGTAAGTCCCTGACATCGCGCCATATGCAAATATTTTACTCTTTTTGCATTTTACAATTTACACTGATAGGGTTGACTCTTGAATGATAATAAATGAAGTGCTCGATGTTATATACATTATAGGGCTAACATATTAGTATATTCAAAATTGGGATACGATTTAGATTAATTCATTTAATTCCTTCAACTTTTTTATATATGGTATATAGTAGGAGCGCCATTCGTTGTTAAATAAGACAAGCATGTACGTAGAGGGCCACAGGTGAATCGCTAGTCCTCATTTTATTATTGTATCTGTTTCAAATTTACTACCAAAACAAAGTTGATTAACAATTTATTTTCTGGCATAGAATACTGTCAAAACTTAATAACAATCTGTTGAATTGAAGTAATGAAAAAATAGCATACACGTTCTAAACTAATGTTTTATCTATATTTTGTTTATTATTTTCTAATACTACATCACTTTTGAATTCTACAAAATAAAATAAATTGCTATGAACTGCCAGCCCTATCTATCCATAGAAACATCGTATTAAAAAGAGCATAAGATAGACAACAGCGGCAGGTAGTATGCATATTGCTAAATAAACAAAAACGTATTAAAAAGATGTACATCCATATAAAGATATTCGCTTATATGTATTCCCGCTGTTTCCTTTGCGAGTTCGATCACCCCAAGCTACGTGGTCGAGTCAAGTTTTTAACAAATTTTGCTGGAGTTTTATGTTCACTGCACGTTGATGAATTTGCGGTGACTCCCCATTATTTAATCTTGTTACGGCTAAATAATATTTAGTAAGAATACCACAAGATCAGATGCATACGATGTCAAGCTAATTAATTAATGTCTCATCTTCCAATGAAAGGGATTAAAGCCATAGTGAACCACGCTGCCCAAGTTCGGGTTGGCAGACTTCCTACGCCTTTGAGAATATTCCGGAGATTACAATACATTACAGAGTATGCAGGTTTCCTCACGATGTTTTCCTTCTCCGTGACAATTGTTTAAGCCGCAAACAATCGAATTAAGCAACTCTGTACACGGTATATCAGGCCGTTGCTCCTGGTTTTAATCGTTGGTTATCTGTTTCAAGCCTTCTAGAAAACCTTCGGGAGGATTAAGAATCTATAGCACATGACAGAACAGTTACCTTTCAACATCTCACTGGAGCAACGTTACAAAACACACTAAGAAACGCCGGACTTATCAGCTGACCTCGACCATCTCAAGCGGTGAACAATAAAAATAAGGAAAAGAAAAAAATGTTTCGGATTAATATCCAGTGCAGCGTTGTAGCCAAGCCCTCAGTCTGTGGCCGACAGCAATAATCCTATTTTAATATAGGTTCATAGACTAGAGACTTAGGATCTAGATCAAACAGAGTGTATGCTAATTTCATTTCAAAATCACGTAATTTTCGAGTATTAATAGCTATAACGAGCATGCAACGTTATGGGATGTGGTCGATACCAATCATGGTAATCACCAGCTCCAGAGAGAGAGCATTGCCAGACAAGAAGAAAGCAGTTAAACCTAACTTTTTAAAGTTCCTTAATGTCGTTATGTAATAGTATTATGTAGTCCGTTTGTATAAAACTCCTTTATAACTGTACTGGAATAATACGTTGGTATTATTCAGGTTATATTGGAATCACTTAAATGAATTACTTAAATTTCCAAGGTTTTGCCTATTAGTCACCAGCATTACGAATCATGGGTGTGTTTCCAAAATCGCCAGCGGTCGTGACTGTGGGTCTGTTATTGCCGGCATCGAACTGTAGTGTCTGCATCTTTATTTCACTTAACATACGAGTAGGTACCTTATTACCAAATGCATCATATTTTATTTTATTTTATTTTTATTTTATTTTTTATGTATTTGGGAAACGAACAATGTCACATTAAGCATAAAGATATTACAGAGTAGAAAAAACATACATCATATCATGTTGAGCTCATCATCATATGCTGAGCTGGATGCAAAAGCTAGTCAAGTAAAAAAAAATATAATGTTTTCCTTAGGAAAAATAACACCTTCATAACACGACTCACTATTATGAGTGTGCGTTAAATTAATTTTCTGAATAATATCAGCGTCAGGTACTTTACATGTGGATGCCCGAGTCATTGATTGAATGCGATGACTGCGTACGTTTCGCATATAAAAGAGCGGTGTGTCGCCATACTTGTATCATTTCCCGTCAACTTGGGAACGGTGCGTTCAGTTTGATTATAATTTTTTTACGTTTTAATAACACCATGTAAATTTAAAAAAGTTGTACTAAAAAAGTTATATAAGTTATATATAGTTAAAATACGCAAAAAAATATATAAAATATTTGTTTTTTAGGTAAGCGGCAAAATGGCGTTTTCTAAAGCTGTGATATTCGTGGCTTGCGCAGTAATATGTAAGTGTTTCTTTTGTAACAATGAAGTTTCTTTTTATCAATACCACCACAGGTATGGTATTAATTATATGGTTAATGTAGGTGCTATCGATACCACGAAAAGCATCACCAAAGCATTGGTGGCCAAAAGAAAGCGTGGAACTTGCTTCATACTGGCACATTGGCAGTGCAACAGACACATATAAAAAAAATTTCACGATCGATTGATTGATTATTGATTCTAGAAGGATTAATTAGGTAACTTGGCAGGCAAATAAAGATTTGAATACCATCGAAATTAAGGTGACTACCAAAGGTGGTGCGGCTTCAAGAGTTAGGACCTGGTATGACAACCTTATCCGTTGCTCAACACGATGGATGTTGGATGGACCTCTCTTGCACTCTCAAATAATATATTTTGTACTTACATTATAATATGTAAATATATTTTGCTTTTAAATAACTACTTAACTCGCAAATATGTTTGTGTATAGTATTTAATAATTATTATTTTTGCCACTTTTTCATTTGGTTAGTTTTGTATGGTTTCACGCAAAATCAGAACTATCTCAACTCTCCTTTCCCTTACAGCAGTCCAAGTGATATTAAATTTTTCCAAGTCAAAGATTTGAACCGATAAACAAATATCTCAGAGTAACTACTATTAATTGCAATTAATTTCGCATAGGCGCATCTCAACCGGTCGACAAGCAGCCAGTGTTGAAGGAGGCACCGTCCGAAGTTCTTTTCAGGGTTTCGGAGAAGCCCCAGCCCCTGTTCCTAGAGTGCGTCACTACTGAAAAGCAGGAAGGCATCACGTGAGTAATTTGAAGGGAACGGTGCACGGCACGCACCTTAGAAATACTAATGGCAATGTTTTTTGGAAATAGATCTCATATACGATTTTATACTGACCTTATCGAAAATTGTACACATTTAATACTCAAACGTTTGTATTGTACACCCTTTTCAGAGACAGTTGCACAGATCAAAAGCACCAATAAAACTATAATTCTACTGTTTAACTAACAGGTACAAATGGCTTAAGAACGGCAAAGAATTCAATCCCGAACAACCAGATGTGATACGTCGTGAAGGCGAAGGTAGCCTTGTCTTCGTGAAGCCTCGCGTCGAAGACGAGGGCGAATACCAGTGCTTGGCGGAATCAGACAAGGGCGTAGCTAGCACGAGAGTCATCAGTGTCAAACGCGCTTACATCAATGCACCTGAAATCAAAGCACAGAAACACAAGCCAGTCGAAGGCAAACCCTACAAATTGGATTGTTCCATTCCTGATGCTTACCCAAAACCCGAAATCACTTGGGTGCATCAATTCGTTAGTGATCCCAGCATTTCAAACCAGGTGGCCGATTCTCGAATCACCATTTCTCCTGAGGGTACCTTGTATATATCCAGCGTCAAGCAAGAGGATGTTAACGACAATTTTAAGTATGTTTGCGTAGCGAAATCGCCGGCTGTGGATGATGGTGTGCCGTTGGCTGAACACTACATCGAGGGTCTTGAGAAAGATCCGAGCCCTGATAACGAGGTGTACAAGCAATATACCACTGAAGATATCACTGCCAAATACGGAGAATCGCTTTACCTGTACTGCATCTACGGTGGAAAGTGAGTATAGCTAAGAAATTTACTGTTTAAAAACATTTACTTACATTAACAGGCATATCCTATATCCTCTCTTGTAAGCTTAAGGCACACATTATGTTTGTATGAGCCTGTATTTTAGCAAACCTTAGTAATAAAGCAAGGTATGACAAAGTGGAGCAACTTTTGTATTCTGATCGATTTTTATTAGGCCAAAAACTGCTTGCCTTGAATATGTTTTGCCTGGAGCCTCGTTAGTAGTAAATTTGAATCTAGAAAAAGACGTCCCGTATTCGAGGTTCAAAGTCGCAAACATTTATGTTTGAAGATTCATACAAAATTCATGTCCAAATTTAGTAGCGTAAATCCACTATTAGTTGCTGCTTTTCTGCCTAATGTTAACTCAATTTGTCTAAACAGTCCACTAGCACACCCCGACTGGTACAAAGACGGCAAGAACGTGAACAACAGCCCCGCAGACCGCGTGACCAGGTACAACAGGAGCAAGGGTAAGCGGCTGTTGATCCGCGAAGTGTGGCTGGAGGACGAGGGCGAATACACCTGCATCATCGACAACGAGGTCGGCAAACCTAAGAACCACACCTTCCATCTATCTGTTGTCAGTGAGTATCAAATTATATAAAAAAGTAAACATTTACTCACAACCCTGCACCAGGGTTTTCCGCAGCAACCACCCTGTAGTATGATCGTACACAAATAATACTTTACAAACACCCATGACTCGAGGTCAAATATTTTCCTGTCACATAAATGTCTGCCCCATCCAGGAATCGAACCCAAACCTCCCCCTTGGCAATGTCACTACGTTAATTCGTCTACTTATTACAACACTACTGCTTTTTACACATTTATAAGTAGGCAGCAAGCTTCGTTGCTTCGTTTCTAGAAATATGTGCCTTCATTCACAAAAGGCAATCACAACCAAAGCGGTCATTGCTGTTTCACGCTACTCAAACCTTACCTCGTGAACCGCTGTCTACTGGTATACATCATCTGACCATTCATAGTTGTTTTTAAGATTAACGCGACAGACAGACAGACATTATGACTATTTAATATTTATTCATATATTTAGTAATTCCCTATAGATTAATTATGGTAATACAAATTAAAGTGAAACAAGAACCCAGTGCTTAAATTTCTCAGACCACATGAATCTCACATTTAAAACACATCAGTTATAATATGTAACTGGGAATTAAGCTGAAACACATAATTTGTAAAAATAAAAGACTTCAACGTCCATCACATTGATCGACGGAGTGGTTGAGATCATCCCCACGTTATAACCGACTCTTGAAAGTTACGGGTCATCACAGATTCACCTAACCTTGTTATAACGAATGCTATAAATGAATCCAATCTCTCTTTAAGGCGCCCCGGAGTACGTCGTTGAGCCCGCTGACAAGCTCCTAGCCAATGAAGGCCAGGACGTGACCATCCCATGCCAAGTAGCTGCCCTGCCCACCGCCCAGATGTCCTGGACTTACAACGCCCAGCCCCTGGAAAAGAGTGACAAATTCGTCTTCAATCCAACCAACTCAGCCAAGAACATAACGCTCGGAGACCTGACAATCAAGAACATCCAGAAATCCGACAAGGGCTACTACGGATGTCACGCCGAAAACCAATATGGTGACATCTACTCCGAGATTTTAGTACTCGTGTAGAGGACGCGATGACAGAACTATACAGCATTAGAGTTTAGTTTCATTGAAATAAATAGTGTAGTCATATATTATAAAGTGTTTTATTCATTTCTTACTAAGTATACCAGCAGCTGATTTAGCATGTTTACCATGACAAGACTTATCTCGCAAACTTATGTCATTTTCTCATGAAGTTAGACAGATAAATGTTATGTTCAAATTCAAACTAAAATTCAAAATAATTTACGTATTTTATAAATAGACTTAAACAAATTTTATTTTTTGCTCTACTACCGTTTCGAAAAGGTGCTTTAACGTTAATGACAAGAAAGAAACTACACGGCAGATCTTTTAAAACAACTTATGGCAATTATATAGTAAGTTTTAATTTTTACGTTTTAATATTCTACGTCCGTTTCAGGAAAAAAATCGACCACCTTTTTTGAAATAACGATTCAAAAAAAGCAAAATTAAGAATTTTTTTTGTTCAGAAAGGTCTGGACAAAATTTGAAAGATCGTTGAGTAGCTTCGCTTTGATATTATTAATTGATCAAAAAATGGTCGAAGGCTTCCTAAAATCGGCCGTAAGATAAGAAGATCGATAAGACACTTTACACGTTATCTGCAACTTTATATTCTTTATCCGATTTTAGAAAACAATAAAGATACTTTTTGTAATAATTGGAATAACAACACATGATACGCGTGCTTCATGAACAACTTTAAAATCCTAAGATGTCATTAGTCAATAATCGTATAAAGTCGGAAAATTTTCACTGCTTTTGTATAGATCTAGGGGAATCGTTCCCTAAAACAATAAAAGGGCCGAAAGACAAAATTTATTAAATTCCTGAATAAATTATTACAAATACTTTCGATACTTTGTTATTTGAAAACATAAGGGCGTAGACTTCCTAAATTAAACTCGCTTTAATTTAAATTTAAGAATCCCAACACCGTCTCGTACTCATGTCGTTTACGTCTTAGACCTCGATAATCATAGTATTCTATTAATATATATGTACATTTATTATTCTATTCTATTAATATATATGTAAATTTATAATACACTAAGTTCGCAGTTCTATTTATTACATTTCATGTTGCGGGGGCTACTGGAAGAGATTTTGTTGCGAGATAAGTAGTTCCCTTGTATTCCATATTTCATGTTAACCTGTGTTTCATTATCTCTGTGCATAAATAGTTAAATAAACAAATAAATAAACGCGGACACAGGCCATCTGATGGTAAGTGGTCATCACCACGTAAGAACATGGATAACAACAAATTCAAAACGGACGTGTTGTCGACCAAAATGAAAGCCTCGACCCACTTATTACTGAATCTCCGACATTGCAATTGAAATATAAAAACACTTCACGGTCCATTTTAAAAAGGAACACTGCCCGTGTTCATGTGTATTTTATCACGTTTTTAATTAATTCGCTTAAGGGCTTGTCTGTTCTAGTGGATTTTTTCAATTAATATTACATTGATAAACCTAAAAATTCTAGGCATAGCTCAGATTCCAATGAAAATAGTGAATAAAAAAAAGATATTTTTTATAGGTAGGTTAATCTAATAGACGTTTCATAGGTAGCTAACCAAGAAGGCAGATTGTGGTTACCGTGATTACTATGCCCGAGTACCGTTAGGATTAAACTAGTTCGTATAGATCCCAGTGACATAACGTGATGGACCGTTTTTCAAAGTCTGTCCGTGTATAAGGATTGTTGTGTAAACAGCGAACCAGGAGCAGGGCAGGTAGTCATGAGTTCAAAGTTAAATCCAGTACATTCAAAAATCACGAAGATTTAAAAAATATATATTATATTCGCTACTTACAGTTCCATTCATCGACCATACGCACATATAGGCACTTAAAAACTCTTAATAACGAAAACTAAAACGTTTCGTGCGGACATAACTATATAACGGTAGCTGTTAATACAATAATAAAAAAAACTATTAATACAATAATAAATAATAACATCATAAATTATGTTAACGATTGGAATATCAGTTTCTTTAAATTAAATCGTTGAAAATTGTTAGTAGGTTATTTTTGTAAGGGATTGGTCTACAAACTTCGCCGAAAAATATTTATGTATTTGTATATGATTTTAAGATACTATTACGATTGATGCACAAACAATAATAACCAATGGCCAAAACACAATGGCCGAAAACTGTAGGTAGTGAGAAAAGAGATCTCATCCCTACTCCGTGCTGTTTATTGGGTCAGAAGTGACACCGGTAGACGCCTGGCGGGGATAATTGATCAAGTGATAATTAAACAGTTATCGACCTGGGTTGAAAATTATTAAATTACTAACATCGCTATTAAAAAATAGATGTTGATGGTAGAAGGGTGAAAATTTAGAGTTGTATGTATTTTTAATGCCACATCAGAAAAAAATTAAAAAAAAACTTTGTCCAAAAAATAAAAAAAAAATTAAAATTTGAAAAGGACTACCCTTTTGACTTAGGGGTATAAAAATAGATAACAACCTATTCTCAGACCTACTGAATATACATATAAAATTTCATCAAAACCGGTCAAGCCGTTTCGAAGGAATATGGTAACTAAAACTGTGACATGAGAATTTTATATATTAGATTTTTCGAGAAGAACATAAAAGATACTCAATTTGTAAAAGTGTGAAGCAAATTACTAGTGTAATAAAAATAAAATTTATGGAGGATCACCGTTTGTAACGCACGTAACTGCTGCCAGGATATTATTATTATCACGTAAAAAAATTGTTTGAGAGCGCCAAAACTTGAGTGTTAAAACATTTCAGTTTTAAACTCAAATCATGTCAATGACACGTTATTGACATTGACATATTGACACGACGAAGTTTACGGCTACAACTTGGCTGTCATAATTCAACATTTGTATTTAACCTCTGAAAACTTTTATTTATTGATTAACTATTATTTAAAGCAAAAAAAAACATATTATAAATATGTCATTTCTTTATTTATTAAGCATAGTGTCTATAATAGTATTAATGGTGTCGATAACGTTTGCTGTCGGTATGTTTTTCGTTAATAAATTGGCTTTAATTAAAGTAATTTGCATTTTTACATACATACTCATTTTAATACAGTTATACGTTGAAGTTCTGTGCCATTCACATTTAAAATTATTGTTTTAACTCAATTTTAGACTTTAATTTACTTATATGAAAATACTCAAAAATGAATATAATAATGATCTTATACTGCTATTAATTTACACAAGAAAAAGTTTTCTGCTTTAAAAATATTGTAGTAAATTTATAAGTCCGAATACTGACAGGTATTAAATATTTGTAATCTTATTACATCCTCCTTGCTATTTCAGCTGCCGGCATGTACTACCTGGCAGAGTTGGTAGAAGAGCACACAGTTTTGGCTAAATATGTCATATCATGGATGGTCATTGTAAGTATGAATAGATGCCCTCACATCAGCAGTCTTAATTATCTCTGCCAAGATTAATATAGACACACATCTAGGATTTTGATCAGCCTTTAAACTTTGATCTACTGTCCTTTGTTACTAAACAACTATATATAGGAGTTGGACTTAGACACTTTGAGCTTAGACCCTCAAGCCTCAACACAAGTCAGGGGTAGATAACTCATTTATATTCTGGACATGAGGGATGCTTATGACTTGAAAAATATGAAAAGTTTTAGAGTTAAGATTCACTGTCACTAATTCTCCATAGATTTGCTTGAAATTACCTATGCCTTTCTAATTAAAGAAATATCAGATGCAATACCTGTCATAAGAATCAAGATATTAAACATGTTTATCAACTTAAAGAAACAATATTTCCAGATAACAGCAGCAATCCACATTGGATTAATAATCTTTGACGACTTACCACTACATTTAAATATGCTGGGTCTAGTTCAGCAAGCTGCACATGGTCTACTCCTCCGTCATTTTCCAGTTGTGAGGGTCACAGGCATAACCTTCGTTGTTGGAGTTGCTAATCTTGTACTTCACCATTACTTAGCATTTCAGTACTTTGGCACTGTGTATTATAAATTTTCTGAGGTAAGTGGTAAAGAGGAAATAAGACATTTGTATAGCTAGCATCAAAAAATAATAATAAGAAAATGACAATAACAAAGTGTTTATACAACAAATTTATTGTCTACATTGTTAATTTTAATTGTTATGTAATTGCAAGTAATGTTCTTATAATATGTATTGCTATTGTAGCTTTAATAAGTTTTCCAAACTATTTACTGTGTGTCTATTGTAATAAATTATATCAGCAATTTTCTTGCTTTGTATATTGTAGTGTTGATACATGGAAATACAGATATTGACAGGAAACAGTGAAGAAATAAAAAATCATGTGAAATGTGTATACCTCATAAATATATGTCATTATAAAATTGAAGACACAAAAACAGCTGTGTTAAAAATGCTTTCAAGGTTCAAGTTCGTTAATGTCATTCAGACACAATTCATTTGTTAAAACATTCTTGTTATAGTCAAGTTGGGGTACTTTAAATTTCTGTATAACTTTGAATAAAACCTATTTGAAGGTTCATATTTTTTTATTCAAACACTTACTGTAATTATATGAATCAAAATGTGTGGATGTTCTAAATGTCCAATGTGACATACAATTTCTGTATTAAATCATCATATTTGTTACATAATTTAAATTTTTGGTGTAAAGAACACTTACCACACTCTAAAAATTTTGCAATCAATAGATTAATTTTTCAGTATCCTTAAAACCCTGACAAAGTGTTCCAAGTTGACCAAATCTTGACCATATAATTTAAAATTAAAATAAAAAACACGAATAAAACAGAAGTACCTACTTTCAGCGTCTGCTTTTTATTTTGCTTATGGTAATTTTCGCTTTTCTTCGTGTTGACGTATTAATATATACGAATGGTGCCGATCGACTCTACAGCTATACAAAAGACTAGTATTATATAGAGATAGACGCTACAATTCAGTTATCATCCCCAGGTACTTGCGTACTTCACAATGTGTCTTTGGCTCGTTCCTTTCGCCCTGTTCGTGTCGCTATCGGCGAACGACAACGTTTTGCCCACGACAGGAGAAATGCAACCTTTGCTCGGTGAGTTATGAATTATAGATCAAATTACGAATAGTGGTTTTTCATCCTTTAACGGTCAATTAGTGGCTGTGCGACTTTGGAATTCCTTACCTGTTACAATCCAACATGCAAAGTCATATATATATATATATATATATATCTCTCACTGTGATTACCAAAAGTTTTCTACTATCTACTTTATCTTAAAACTACTATATACTATTCTTAAGCAATTCTTACGCCTCACAATAAAATACATACTTGGCAATTACGTTATCTGCTGACAAAATAAATTTAATTATGTTTCACATTTGTGCACCCCTATCCCGTTGCATTGTTCCATCTACTGTATAAGCTCAGTAGGTTGTCTGGAAGAGATCGCTAAATAAGCAATAAGGCCACCTGTTGTACTTAAAATATTGTACCTCAATCTGTCTATATACTATTTGTGGTGTACAATAAAGAGGATTTTGTTTGTTTATCGTAGAAAAGGGTGCCTAAACGCAGAAAGTATTCTCTTCCAGTCAATATTTGGCATATATTGCAGACATATAATGTATCATTGTTTTGCATTACAGGCGATAACAATGTAGTCACAGACTATTTGTCGAGAAAAGCGAAACGCTACAGTCTGCTGTCTTTCTTCAGTTACGCGAAAGAGTCAATATTGCCGCAACGCAGCAAAAAGGCTTTTTGAGAAGGCAAGGTTTCCGAAGTAGCATTTTCAGGTCTTTATGGATATTATGGTGATTTATTGAACACTGTGATGGCTTATTGGGCCTTGTGATAGCGTATTGAGGCTTTTAATAGCTTATTGGGCCTTTTAATGGCCTAAAACATTGTAAATTGGCTATATAGATTTTGTGTTTGCTCATTGGACCTTTTAAAGACGTGATGTAACGTGAATAATAATATATTCAACTGTATAATGTGTTTTATGAAACATTTATGTATGGTTATGGTATATAGAGATATATAACGCTAAAACCTTGTAGTATTACACATACTTATACCAATTATAGGACATGAGATATGTATGAAACCTTGTCGGTAAATTTGTCGGTTAAACTTAAGCCTTGGCGCACCTCTAAGTGGCCTGAGAATAGGCTAATATTAAGGTTGATTATAAATTTACATATTATGTAAAATTTATAATTTTATTTATATATCTAGATAGTAAAAATAATCTAGTCAGTGTAAGACAATTGTGAATATTTAATGTAAATTTTATAACTGTGTAATTCTCGATCGATAAAAAAGTCAGACCTGATTTTGTAACATTAAATATAAGGATGTATTATCGCTAAGTATTTAAATACCTATAGAAAGTTTAAATCCTACAGAAAGCCTGAAGACTAAACATAATTTATATACAATGTTTTTTTTTAATCTTATCATTTTCACGAAATCGGCATGTTTTGTCCTATACAGTGACCATCCTTAATTTGTTGTGTGTTCAAAACTTAGCCTCGGTATTTAATTATACTCATTTTAATATACCTTTGAAACCATTCCATTGCTTATTAACTAGTGGAAGAAAAGATTTTATAGAAATGAAACACGTGCACAAGAAACAGGGCTAGGGCGCTGGCACAGTGCAAGAATATACGCTTATATATATATATGTTGGGTAAAGCCGACACAGTTTAGACATTGCACGAATTCGGTAGGGTTATGACACGATACAAAATCAATGATTACTATCCAGGTAACGTGTACAATTATACGATGTGCTTACCTTTAACACTATTCCCTAACCGCTGTAAGAGATCCGGGAACGCGTTGACTCTATGCGAGAATTCTTTACACTATACCAAGATATGGTACTTAAATGTTATCTATACTAACATACAAAGAGGAAGAATTTTGTGTTTGTGTATATGCGGAAAATAACCTATGGAACCATGGCCCCAATTTGAAAAATTCTATTACCATTTAAAGGTAATTAATTTCCTGATGGACATAGGCTATATATCAAGTGTGTGTGTGTATAATATTTAATTGTTGATCCCGAACAACGCCGGGCCGCACCACTAGTGATATATAAAACGAAAATACAAAATTGCATGTTTAATAAGCATTCTGTATATTTACTTACTAATATATTTCGATCACATATGTAATAAGTGAACGGAAGCAGAAGTGAGTATATAATTTAAAGATATTGTTTTTTATGCTGTTCAGTTTAAATATGAAAAGGTTTCCATGTACATAAACATTATTATGTAATATTTAATTATTTAATTTGGAAATAATAATTTATAAGTCGATCTATAAGCAGGGCCGGATTTAGAGGAGAGCATCCGGAGTGAAAGCCCTGGAGCCTCCACAATAAAGGGATCCCCACAATAGAGACTTCGAAAAGTCTTCTAACGAGTAAACACTTGTAAACAACTTACCCTTCATAATTTTTTTCTCTGTTTTACCTACAGTAATTTGTACAAACATGATAACATTGTTCTTAAATATAAAAAAAGACAATTTATCTATGTTTGTTCACTCCAACCAGTAAAATATCAATACGTCATCTGAAAGAAATTGTGCATTTTATTTGGATATTTATTAGAGGCATAGGGTCCTAGACTTCTTTGTTGGCATAGGCCCTTCAGACCTCTGAATATCTCTATAAGCACAATGTAGCACTTGTGGGTCCTTATTATAAGAAAATTATACTTGGTACTTTATATAAAATATAAAGAAGTAGATTTCTCGCGACCTAGTCATACCACTATATCGTAAGTCTGCTCGTTTGTTGGTTTTCAATGGAGCAGCGTGGTGGAATACACTCCCAGCTTGTGCACTTGTGAAAGGCCCTGCGGTGGACCTCAAAAGGAATGGAACCAAAGTGTAACAATAAAAATTGATTAGTAAATTTTTATATTAGATTAATAATACATACTAAAAATAGTTCGTTAATATTGTTTATGGGATATGGTTGGTGGAATTAAATGCTCTTTTAGGAAGTCTTCTTATTAAACTTTAAACATATATGTTTCTATGATATTCAAAAATGTTCGGCTTAGAGATACAATGAAGGATATTTTCGAAGCTCATTTTTGTAAATTTTTTTGCTTGTTGCTTTAATTCAGATTTTTCTAGGGCTGTTTGGCCATGGGTAGCTTAAAAAATATTTTTTGGTATTCTCTTTTTATGGTTAAAATTGTCAATTCATTATATTTATTTCTGTCCAAAAAGGTTGTATTTTGCGTTGTCTATGTAGTAATATGTAATATATTTGATTCCAAAACATTTGTTTTTTGGTACCATTTTACAGTGCATTAACAGATCCATTGATGCACTCTTTTAATAATGAAGTCTGCTTGTAGCGTCCACCATGATGATCCAGAGCAGATTTGTAAACGAGTTATCTAATCCAAAAATAAATAAAGTTATGCGATGTCTGAAAAATATTTCTCACAATAATTATATGGTCGTTTTATTCTGCTTGCATGGCATGTTGGGCAGAAAAGTAAAAAAAGTTACATTACACAGCTGATACTGCATCGGTAACGTCTGCACGAAAGCTTCTAGACTTACTTAATTTTCTGACCGAATGACATTAATATCTAGTTAAACACCCCATTCAATTTTTTCTAACGGTCATATGCTACCGTTGCCAACAAGAATACTCCTCTTGTTATATCGCACCATAGTTTTTTTTACATTAAATAAGTTAATGTTTGACAAAAACCCACCTGATGGTAAGATGGTGAAAGCCTATTCACTTTCCTCTTGAAGACTACCACAGTAAGTAGGCGGGAACATCGACGCGGGCAAGTCATTCCAATCTTTTGCAGTGCATACAATGAATGACGAGGCAAATTCGTCGTCAGTTACAGATGGTACGTTTACCATGTACGATGAATCCTGCCGTACGTCGAGTTGTTTTATGGAGGAACCAACCCTCCAAAATGTACCCTATTGACCGAGAGATTGGCAACCCTGCACCGGTGCTCAAGGCTTTGTTCGTCTTAGACGCGCGTAAATAGACGCAAAACGTATAGCGAGCCGCACGCTGGAGTTATAACTAAATATGGGCGTCGCAATCGATGTATTAATTAACAAAAATTGGAAAAGTGGAAGGAAAATTTAAAATATCAAAACATACGCTATAAGTTAGACAGAAACGACGTCAGCGTTCGCGATTTGACATCAAGAAAGAATGGAGTGCTGCGTGTTTTCTTATGATTAATGGTTGTTTTTAATATTCATTAAATAATTAATGAAATGTGTTTGATTATTAATAGTATTTTTATCGTACTTTTCCCTATTAGCGGTATTTTTTTCTAGCAAAGGGAAGTCCCCTAGTTTACCTTGACACATTTGACGTGTACATCAATATGACGTATAATGGAGTGTTGCCACAATTTCCTAACCTTAGGTAGGTTAATTAATATTAGTTTATTGTAACGCAAAATACTCTTTCAGCTACTAAAGAATATCATTTTAACCAGCAACGAAGAATACATAAATTACAGTAGCCAGCAATAGGACGTCATTAAGACGCGAGAAAAGCATTTACTTATCACATAAATATCTGCTTCGACCGCGATCGAACCCTGGACCCTCGTTCGGCAGTGAGGGACACTACTAACTAGTAATAATAAAAATATCATGTCTCACAACTCTATTTTAATACTAAATCACATATATAAATAAAACCGCATGTGTATAACTAGAAATGGTTATATTGAACCTGGTAGGAAGTACGTACTGCGTCTTTACATGTCATCTTTAGTGGCTCTCCACTTAATGTGACATAGAATAATGTTTATGACCTATAGTCATTCTAAAATCACCGCCACACTTGCTAAATCTATACTCGCGTGCAAAACTATGGAATCACTTGCTTGTGACTTGCTACGAACTTACTTAAAATGAACCTTATCTACAAATGTGTTTAAATGTGGTATCATTTTAAAGGATACAGTTTCAGCTTCAAAATGATACTACATTTGCGAAAATCAATTTCGTATATCAAAAGCTACAGCCTTTTAAAGAGAGGATTAAGAAAAATGGGAAGGAATCCGGGGTATATGGATTAGGAAAAAAATGAATAAAAAAAAACAACAACATCATTTATTGAAATTTAATTTATTCAATACTTGGTATTACCTCCTCTTGCCTTAATTACAGCTCTGAGTCGATTGCGCATAGAATTTATCGGCTTTTTGACAGTATCTTGAGGGATACTCTCCCACTCCGCTACCAAAACCGATCTTAAGGCATAGATGCTCGTAGGGGCCGGATCTCTGGTTCGTACTCGCCTTTTTAACTTGTCCCATAGGTGCTCGATTGGGTTCAAATCAAGACTCAGTGCTGGCCAGTCCATTGTCGAGATACCGACTTCACTCAAAAACACAGAAGTGGCACGCGCTGTGTGACAACGGGCATTATCGTGCATGAGCAAGAAATTATCACCGACAAAACCCGTGTACGGGACAACATGGTCCAAGAGAATGTCGGAGATGTATCGCTCCGAAGTTAAACTGCCTGCACGGCCTCCACCAGGGACGAAAACTAACTCCGTTTTCCCCTCTACGGAAATACCCGCCCACATCATGCAAGAGCCACCTCCATATGCTACTGTTTCGGCAATACAGCACTGTGAGAAGCGTTCACCAGCCCTCCTATAAACCCGTCCTCTTCGATCACTGCCATGTAAGCACATTCTACACTCGTCCGTAAACAGAACTTGCTTCCATTGCTCAACGTCCCAATCAAGGTGCCCTCGGGCAAATTGAAGCCGTGCTTGTCGGTGCCTTGCAGTGAGTTTCAGATTTCCTTGCTTGAGTCGGCGCCTTATTGTCCACTCACTGACAGCCACTCCTCGAACTTCCCTGAGCTGCTGCTGGACGTCAACACCGGTCAAATGTCGATTCCAAGGAGAAGTTGACACGATAAATCGGTCATCTCTATCCGAAGTGCACCGGTGACGTCCAGATCTTGGCATCGGGATGAAGCCTCCAGTTTCTCGAAATCTTTTAAAAATTTTCGAGACACAGGATTGGCTAATGTGGAGCTGGCGTGCGACAGTACGCTGACTTAGCCCTTGTTGCAGTAGAGCAACGATTTGAGCAGCTTCTGCTGGCGTAGTGTCCATTATCTTCCAAGGCAAAAAGTCGTAATTAGCACAGATGTGTACCCGTCAACGTGTAAAGGTCGACTGATACCGATATCCAGAAAACACACCTTTTTATGGTGACGTAATGTCCGCAAGTCGTTATCACTTAAAGGAGCGCAAGAACACCTTTTTTCATTTATGAGACCCTAACGTTTGAAATACGAAATTGCTTTTCGCAAATGTGGTATCATTTTGGAGCTGAAACTGTAACCTTTAAAATGATACCACATTTAAACACATTTGTCGATAAGATTCATATTAAATAAGTTCGTAGCAAGTCACAAACAAGTGATTCCATAGTTTTGCACGCGAGTGTACTATGAAACGAGTCTCCAACTGCGTGACGTCAAGTGTATGCGTTAATAAAATTAACCGTTATACAACATTCGCCAATGTTTAAATAAAAACAGTTCTTTTTGAGCCAATGCCTATTTATCATCAGATGGACTAGATGCCCGCGCTACTCCACATCGTTAAAAAGATAAAAATTCCCGATCCCTTTTAACAAATTACTTTTTTTTATCTTTCTTAGAAGAATGATGTACCCTAACATGCGTTTTCAAACTAGAAACTTGCACGAAAGCTTTTCCGCAGTCTTTGCAGCTGTACCGCTTGTCGTTCGTATGGATTCGCCTGTGGAATTCTAAAGTCTTCTCCCTCTGAAACGATTTCTTACACAAATCGCATTCAAACGGCCTAGCATCGTCATGTTTGACCATGTGACGCTTTAAAAGATCCCTAGTGAATACTTTAAAGCCACATATCTGACACGCGAATTGCTTCTCCTTCAAATGGACCCTGGAAACATGTTGGACCAACGCGCTCTTCACTGTAAACATTTTATCACATTCAGAGCACGAAAACTGGGAACTTTTGACATCGTGAACAATCGCTAGATGCCGATTTTTTAAGTAGCGACTTTTCAAAACCACGTTGCATTTTGAGCATTTAAAAGTCTCGACTTTATGTGTCCTCGAACAATGATTCTTCAGTGCGTACTGCGTGGGGAACATCCTCTTACATTTTTCACATTCTATGCTCTCAGTGTCGGAGTGTACCGCTTTGACATGATACTCTAACGCAGCCTCAGCAATGAAGCCTTGTCCGCACATCTCACATAGAAAAGCATTAATCCTCTCGTTACATTTATGCCTATGAGTAAGGAACGTCCCAAAAAATCTGAATTTCTCCCCACAGTCCTCACATCGCATGCCATCGTCAGAAAGCTTAAAAGTTATAATATATTGCAGCAAATCTTTTTCGTATATCAGGTTGTGCTCGAGGACGCTGTGATCCAAAAATCCTTGAAAATTCTGAAACCGTTTTTTACACCTTTTGCACATTGCCTCTGACACGTCCAATTTGAACTTCTTGTATCTCAAATATCTGCTCCGCAACACGTTCTTAAGTTTTGGGTCGACGTGCTCCGATTTCGTGTGTTGTTTCAGTTTAAAACTATCGACGAACGATGCGCAACAAAAGAAGCACATGTATTTATTGCTGCACCATCGGAACGGCATGATCGTTGAAGTTCTTATAATAGTTTTAAGTAGATGTCGAAATGCTCGTTTCCTGCTCGAGTAGTCTCCATCATCAAGTTTGCTGAAGATTTCGAAATCTGAAATGAGAATTTGTGATAAATCAAGTGATTTTTAAATAATTAAAAATCGTTTTTTAATAAACTAAACAGGTACATGTCTGGTTAACTGTATCTGTTTTTTTTTTATTGGTAAAGTTAATACGTTTTAATTCAAATTATGGTAAAACAATTCAACGCACATTATATGTATGCAGACGGCGTCGGACACACGCAACAATCGACTGTTTCGTTGTAATCTTAACGAAATCAAACAATTTATTACAGCATTTTAATAATTTATTTCTGTAATATTAACAGTGCCGTACAACTCTCAGTCATGTACCACATAATACAATGATGTCTAACAACTATCCGAGTAGTATTAAAAAAATTTCGACTTAATAATATACTGCATATGATATTTTCTTTACAATATGTAAATATAGATTAAAACTATTAAGAGTAGTTATATTTTTTCATAGCGGCTCGCCACGACTTCGTTCGGATTGAATAATTTTATATTAGTAGATATAATGTAGTGTTATTCCATACATTAAAATGTGCTGAGGAGTTTCATTCGCTGTTTCTTCTCCTCAATGTTAAAGCATCTTTTCGAAACGCTAGTAGAAGCAAATAATAACGTGCATTTACGGAATAGTATTTACATAATACCTACATGATTTAATGATTATGAATATGAACTAGTATGTAAGTAAGTATCTAAGTGGTATAAATACAAGAGAATATAACCATGACTAAATAATTTATATGTCTATGTCCATGATATGCATATGTCCATCCGGAATAATGTACATTTCAAATGGTAATAGGATTTCTCACATAGGTTCCGCGGTTCCTGAGATAACCCTCGCATATCCATACTCACAAAATATTCACTCTCTCCTTATAATATTAGTATAGATATAAAATATGTACAAACATTTGAATGAAAATATTGGCAGTCGTAACTTCGTGACAAAATGCACTTAAAAAAAGGTGTGTATGTAGTTCACACACAGTACATATGAAAATTTACAAAACTACATTTCGAGAGAAAAAAATGAATACAGAGTACTAGGAGTAAGATAACTGTAGGATATATTTATTTTTTCTGTCGATATTCACGACAATGTTCGGATTTACTTTTGGGTATACTCGATTTTTTATATTAAAATGATAAAAAATATTCACAATAATACACTTCAATAGTAAACCACTGGTTATGATAATTTCGGCCAAGGCTTCGTAATACGCAGAAATACAAACATACACGACGAGGGTATTAAACAGTGCGGTATAGATACTAAACTCACTATACGCCGCCTTCTTTCTCAGTTCGGCTCAACACGTTATTGAGGCAGTTAGATTTATCAGTTTGACTCTTATTATTGAGGGTTTTTCATTTCATCGAGTTTCAGATTATAACGGTACTAAAGAAGCTTCACTTCAATATGTGTCGTTTTGGCAAGCACCATAAAATTTTAAGCTTATGGAAGCTTACGGAATTATAATAATATCAACAGTTTTTCGACGTTAGGTGATTGAGTCGAGTCGAGAATACTTTTTTCAAAAATACTGTTACATGACAACTTTTAAGTCAGGTTCTAGTTTGGATAACTACAGCACCGGCCAAATAAGTCACTCAAGCCAAGTAAATGGTTTTCGCTTATTTTTTCTCAAAATACGGTGTTTCATTAAAATTGTTTTAATAGGTATGACACAATTATAAATTCGAGCCAGTTGAAAATTCCATTGCTAAATCCTAACCGTACATTATAAATCTATAAAGGTTTTAAGCCCTCCGTCTTTAACTTTCTCCGATTTTTGGTGCATATTTCTATAATGCTGCCTCATCGTCTTCTTAGTTTTGTACGATTTATCACAATCGGGACATTTGATATTCCTCTCATCGCTGTGTTTCATCAGGTGTCTTTGCATTCGAGCCTTTCCGAAGCCCTCCCACCCACAAATATCACAAACAGAATCCTTCTCTTTGAGGTGGATCTCCCGAATGTGCCTTTTCAACGAGCTCTCAAAGACAAACGTTCTGGTACAATAAGAACAATTCAAATTCTCTCTGCTCTTATGAACTTCGATAAAGTGCCTGGCCCGTTGATAGTGCGTCGCGAACTTCTCCGAACAATAGAAGCAGTCATACTTTTTCCCGTGAAAGTTCTGCAAATGCGCTTTCATCTTTGTCACGGCCATGATGAGACCACAAACTGTACATTTGACTTCTTTTTTAGGGTGCGTCGTGTTCTTGTGGTGATGCATATCTCTGGATGATTTGAAATGTTGCCCGCATATATTGCAGTGAACAACAGAATAAGATTTATGGGCCCTCACTGTATGAACGAATAGGTGAGCATAACTTCTAAATACATAACCACATTGAAGGCATTTCGCTGCAGAATCATCTAGTTTGAATGGTAACATGCCTAAAGCGACGTTCTTGTTAAACTTAATCTGATGGCACTCAATCAAATGGTCGACTAGGTCTTTCAAATTATCGATCTTCGTAGGGCATAGTTTACATGAAATTGTGGAAACATCGACATATACGACCGTCTCCCAATAATTATTAATTGCTATGTGAATTTCTTCCGTTTTAAAGTGGCTTCCAAAGTGCGGTAAAAGTTGCTTCGGTTCCTTAAACTCTTCGTAGCAAAAGAAACACCTGTAGATACTTCTGAGCCATTTGAAAGGATATACCGTTGAGTTTATCAACACCTGTGTAATGTTCTGCCTTGTTATTTCTAATTTCTCTTGCTTTGACATTTCTTGCTTTCTCTTTTCTTGGTTTTTAGTCGTCATGCCAGTTTTACAATATTTGTCTCCAAGTGTTTTGAGTTTTAATTTCATGTCTTCGTCGGTCTCTGAATCTGACGACTCTTCATCTGATGTTTGGCTTCCTGAAAGTAAAATTTCTTCTTAGTAATAAGTTGTCACTATTGAGATGTTTTCGGAAAATATCCCCTGGGATTAATATTTCACATCCGTCCATACATTCCCATTTGAGGATTGAACTCCTTAAAAATGCGACTATTATCCTGTGGTAACCTCGTTTTTCAGGGAACACATTCATTAAAAATTCGCCTCTATTAGCAAGTATCACGAACTGAATTCCATTAATTGCCTCAAGTACATTTCGATTGTTGATTTAAAATTGCGTTTATAACATTTGCCTAGTATCTTCATTTAAAAAACATAATTTATTTTTAAATTCGTGTATAACACGATAGCTCCATATGTAGGTAGGCTCTTAATCATTGTACTTCTGATATTCTACGGTTACATAATACAATTTATAATACAATTTTGCATTACATGGAACTAATTAGTTTTCTTTAAAGTGAGAGTGAGTGACTGAGTGAGGTGTGAGTGTGTTAACGTTTATTATTATTTATTTATTAATTTTGTTACGTTTAAATATATTAAGAACACTGTAAACGCCTTAATAAGCAACCTTCAAGCGCGTAAGCTTCAGATATAAATACTTTTATGCGTACGGGGCATGCTTTTTACATTAAAACCGGAGACCTCTCTTATACGGATACAAATGAGGTAAAGATAATGAGGGTATTGATGAGAGAAGTATTGCACAATTTGCACGTAGTGTGACCAATATTTGGTAAAAACTATATTAAGTAACGCAGGTTTACAGTAAACTATTCTTGAGAAACATATGTAGATACAGCAAACACACGCAAAATTTCGATTGCTGTATTCGCTCATCTTGTCATTCCATATTCAATTTTACTCGATTTTTACAGTGAAGTGTTATTAGATTCCAAATTATGTCTCTCTGATATAGATACGGTCGCGCGCCCCAATTTTATATTTAATATTCATATTCATCTCTATTGCTCACCAAAACCAGTTTTCACCCTGCTTTCATCCATTCATTTTGTACAACGGTACAAAAATGTCATTAAATAGGATATAAATAAAAATATTTTTGAAAATAAATAAAACTTTTATTGAAATTATTTATAAACTATAATAAAATTATACTGTTACCATTATTAATAAAATGAGCAAGGCATGTATGTATATATCAACAATTATATGATTGTAGATGGAAACTTATTGAGACAAAAGTCTAGCTTCTCTCGCAACATAAGCACAGAACTAAATAATATAATTTTTGATCCTGTGATAAATCTACCCCCAATGATGGTATACACGTTTTCCCGAGGCCAAGGCAATGGAGCAACTTGGTTTTTTACATTTCTAATCGTGACATAGCTAGGAGAAATAAATGCATTTATACGAATAACTTATGACAATTATAAGTGACCCGCAACGACAGACCCTTACCTACTTATTGCGGACTTTGCTAGAAAGCAAATATTAATTAATTAGTAGTAATATATCACTTATAATTTCTAACACAGATTATACATAATATATTTCAAATTCATTAGAACTGGACTTAATATTACATTAACTTGTAAAATAGTTGATTAATATAACTGATTACATGCTTTGTGAAATAGTAATATTTTTTTATGTATATATTTTCATTAGTCAAGTATTATATTAAGCTGCTTAATTATAAATCTATTTTTAATATTGTAAATAATACACTATACGCAAGAAATACAACGTTATTTTTTATTCAAAAACAAACAATTCGTGAAAAACATTATCAAATCATATCATACGCAGGCGAAATTTGCTTTCGGTCGACTTTAAGTATCCCTTTAATTAGAGGTTAAAATTGCTCGTAGTTTCTTAAAAACGTTCCAACTCACAGGTAGTCCTGCAGATTGGAATGTTTTTAAGAAACAACGTGCAATTGTAATAGTACAGACATAAACATCCAGATTAGAAATGTTGATTAGATCAGAAATGCGAATAACAATACGAACTTAATATTAATAGTTAAAATTGCTCGTAGTTTCTTAAAAACGTTCCAACTCACAGGTAGTCATGCAGATTGGAATGTTTTTAAGAAACAACGTGCAATTGTAATAGTACAGACATGAACATCCAGATTAGAAATGTTGATTAGATCAGAAATGCGAATAACAATACGAACTTAATATTAATAGTAGTTTGGTAATTTTTTTGTAAATAAATCGTATGGTTTGAGCGAATCGACTCGAGTTTGAATAAACAATACGAGTGTACTCTTTAAAACAACCTCGCTTACACCTGAAACGCACTCAGGAACACTCATTTAAATATAATAATAAATAGTATATCGACCGCAGAGCGTTATACGTGTTTCAGACGCAGTGACGGGAGCCAGTAATAATACGGGACTCTGTTTGTTTTTCGGCCGGCAACACATCGCTGACGCCTTTGGTGTTACTGAAGTCTATGGACCACGGTGACCGCTTACCGTCAGAGGTCTCGTCTGCTCTTTTGTCGATACATAAAATAAAATAAAAAAAAGTGCTGAACTCGCTATAGTAACCTTTAGCCCAGGGACAAGTAATTAATCATAATGAATTGGATGTTTAATAATTTAATTTGACCTCTTGCTTTCGCACAACCGACCGGTCTTCTAAATCTACAGTCTGTGAACAGTACAACAGTCGACTGGTGTTAAATTGAGATCAACGTCGGCTGAAAACTGAGTTTCAGTTGTCTCAGCACTCCAAATTCACACAGAGCGTCTTTACGGACTTCAATATTGAAGGCAACCGTTCATTATAGCTGCACACTAATGTGATAAGGGTATGAAACTGGTAAATAAACTGGTAAATATGTAATAAGGGGTGTGAAACTGGAACTAAATAAAAGTAATTAAATTGAATTATAAAATTGAAATAATTTAGCTACTCCAATATTAATTTTGCCGTTCAACATGACGGCTTTACTTGGATACTTTCATTGGACTTATTGCTGTGCTTGAAACACAACAAGGACATACTTCCAAAGCTAATCTAACAATTATTATCATTAAGAACCTAATGTTCCTACGAATGGATTCTCAAACGGCATCATTGGCTGTTGAACAGTCTTGTGCATGCGCACAAAGTGAGCTTTCATAATCTTTTTCGTCGTGAAAGCTTTGTCGCACGCGTCACATTTAAAATTCTTCTCCCCGCTGTGCTTATACATGTGATTCTTCAAACGGTTGCTATTAAACGCCTTCCAACCACAAACACCGCAAATGTGATTTCGAACCTTCAAATGAGTGTCCCGTAGGTGCGTCATCATCATACTCCGAAAGACGAAAGTCTTCGGACAGTGAAGACACTTCACTTCTTGTCGGTTCTTGTGTTCCGAAGCCATATGCCGCGACCGCTTATAATGACTCTGAAACGTTTGCGTGCACATCAAACATTTATACTTCCTGTCCATGTTATGTTGGTTCTTCTGGTGTGTCTTTAACTTTGCTCGCGTCTCGAACTTCTCTCCACACTCCGTGCAAAGCAAGCCGGTATTTTCGTGTACAGTTTTTACGTGAAGCCGCAGTAACGTCGCGTCCTTAAAGTGCTGCCCGCAAACTTCGCAGAGTATTGCTGATGTACCCTTGTGATCCTTATTCGTGTGATGCAGCAGAGGGCCAAATGTATAAAAACTGGCCCCACAGGCCAAACAATTGACGTTGAAGTTATCTAACTTGAATGCTACCATGCAAATCCCTACATCCTTGTTGTAGACAACACCGTGTTTCGCAATCAAATGATCAATAAGGTCGAACAAATCCGAGACAGGCTCCGGACACAGTTTACAAGACAAATTCGATATATCGACATACACGACCGGCTCCCAATAGTTGCTCATAGCTTGCTCCTTAATATGATCTCCTACGTGAACGTGCTGATGGTTTTTCAAATCGGACGACTCCTGAAATATGTCATAGCAGTAAAAGCATCTATAAGAACTCTTGAGCCAACGAAAAGGCATCACAGTCGACTTCGTGAGGACTTCGATAACGTTGCTTCTGAAGATCTTACGTTTCTCTTTGGCGGAGGGCGACTTTTTCACGCGTACCTGCTCTATTTCTATCATCAGCTTGTTTTCTTCGTAGTGCTGAGCCTTAACGATCGGCATGTTTGTTTCCTCCTGGCCACCCCTAGGTTCTCCTGCAAGGAAAACACATAGGTGTTTTAACTCTTTTGCACAGTTCAATGGTAAACCTAGGTGTAGCCAGGGTACTTCATGCATTATATCTACCCTTTGTTAAATAATTATTTATACGGGTAGGCAAGTGTCTTAATTAGTCTCAATATTACATGATATCATTACCTTATGTACTCTGTACTCTTAGATATTTAAACTATGCAATGGATTCTGATGCAGTTTTCACTATCGTTCAGATAATTCCTTTCGAATGTTTTGTAGGTATAATAAGTGCATGTTACATTTACCGAAAATTACCGAAATTAAGAATGTATTAATTCTTAACGCTGACTAAACTTTACGAAATATATCGAAATGTTCTACCTACTATGGGATTGTGTATTTCAAAAATATATACAAAAAACGTCCGCGATGGCATATTTTTTTATTTGTGGGTTATACATATTTTCTAAATTATTTAGATCAACTTAATATCAATGTCTGTTTAATTGAATAAGTTGGTTACATCGAGCATTTTAGGTAAATAAAATTTACTAATAAAGATCCTCATATTATTAACAGTAAATTGGAATTTTGTGAGTTGGCGTATATACGGAAAATAATCTTCAAAACCACGGCACTTATTTGAAAAATTGTTTTACCATTTTATAGGCAATTTATTCCATATAGACATAGGTTATCATCATCTACGAGCAAAAACTTGCAACTTCGTTTGCGCAGATATTGTAATAGATTGGAGTTTTGTTTTAATGTGGTACCATCGCAAAATTATTTTTCATCTGCAATATTAATTTATTTATTCTTATCTCGTTACACCATCGATCAATCATTTTATATGGTTTAACATAACGCTCAAGAATATTAATATGATTAATTGTAAGAAATCCAGGCAAAGCGATTATCTGATTTTTTGAGCGTTTTTATTTTGTTTTTCCGTTTTGCTTTCATTGCATTTTTTATTATTAACTAATTGAAGAACAATTTACTTTTGCAGATTAATATTACATTCAGCCGGTATTGAAATCTTAGCAAAAATAGGTATGTTTACAACACACGTTTTGGGCAAAGAAAATAAGTTATCCGTGTTATACTTAGTATTTTAGTGAAACGTTATTTTTATATTTTATCTTCAGAATAGTGATAAAGTAAAATGTACAACCAATCAAGCTCCGCAGTCACAAAGTTCCTTGCAAAAAGCTATGCGCGAAATAAGAGAAGAATAATCTATCAATGCAACAGCTACAAACTGACTGACTACAGACACCTGAAATCTGGTAGTTTGAAAAGTAAGTTAGGTTCTCCAATATTCACTGCAGTTCAGAAAAAGAGCTATGCGAATACTAAAAAAAGTTGTACAATTTGTTCTTTGGTTTGACTCGCACCGACTTTTTAGTTTATGTCAATGCCGAAAAAAATAACTAATATATAAAAATGTAAAAGCAGGCGAAGATTGGTTTTCTGGCTTTAAAGCAAGGTGTCCCGATATTGTACTACGGTTGCCAGAACCCACTACTTTAGTGAGCACGAGAGAGTTTAACTGAATGTTGAATTGTTTTATGCAAATTATTGGAATCAAGTCGCATACAATAACTTTGCTCCACCTACTATTTACAACATAAACGAAACCGGTGTGAGAACTACATCTTCTAAGCCGCCAAAAGTGTTAAGTATTAAAGGCAAGAATCTGAAAGAGGACATTTAACAAAATTTATGTACTGTTCTACTGCAGCTACTACATTCATTCCAACATTTTTTCTTTCTTGCACGGAAGAGAATGCAGGAACGACTGTTAGACGGTGCACCACCTGGTTCACAAGCTACGGTGAGTGATAATGCGATGAATGAATGGACCGGTATTTTTAAATTGGCTTCATTTTTTTGTTGAAAAAACCCGGCCGATTAAAGACATGAAAGTGTTGTTACTGCTTGATAAACATAAATCTCACAAAATTCTATCCGGCTTTGGAATATGCAACAAAAATAGTGTCGTATTTGTCTCATTTGCGCCTCATACAACCGACCGTGTACACCTGCTGCTCTTGCTGTCGTCGTTTATACCCGCTCAAGAAATATTTTGAGATGGAATTAAATGTATTTCAAAAGAGTCACCTGGGAAGAATTATAAATCAATATAATATTGAACGATTTTTAACGGTACTTACATAAAGAATGTTTCTGTGCACAATGCAATCCAAAGCTTTCTAAAACCCGCAATTTAATCATACAACACTAATGTGTGTGGTGATGCAGATTATTTGCCGTCTACTATGACGGATCCTCCATTGGATCCTGAAACAAATGCTCCCTCACATCCGAGGCAAGCAGAAACTAATCCAACAGCATCTACTTCAACACATCGAGATATAAATAGTGATCCACATATTGCACTAGTTACAACACAAGCATTTGAATTTAAACCAACACCTTCTATGGTAGAAGATCGCCCTATGGATGTTGAAATGATAACTCCATCGCATTTAGAACAAGGTATCGAATTCAGTCTATTACATATGGTGCCAACCATAGCAGCCATACTGATTTACCTTCTCTTCTTACTACACATCAATCAAACGCCTCTACCATCTTTACTCAATGACAGATCGTCCCCGGAAAATTCAATCGACCACTTTATAGCCTAAGGTACAAGAGATGAAATTCTACTATCTACATCAACAGTTATATTTCCGCCATACGAATTAAGGCCACCAACTATGACTACTGCAAAAACTAACGGAAAACGCAAATGCCAAAAGTAAATGGTATTAAAATCTACTCACAAATAAAATTAACCCCCGACCCGAAAAATGTTATATGGGGCGTTTAATAAAGACCATTAAATACTTTACTTATATAATACATTTAATATTTTATTTATATACATTTTCTTGACAAATTAATTGTTAATTTTCACTTATGCAATTCGACTAAAAAAACGCTTTAAAATTCCCCGGATTATGTCGACGCCAATAATATAATCAAATTTAAAAAAAAGCAAACATCTCACTGCTAAAGATTTATTACTATTGCTAAAAAAAGTACATAAATATGTTTTACGGTAAACACATCAGCAAACTTTTCTTTATTATTAAATTACGCTTTTAATATTCGTAAATCAATGCAGGCTCCACAAAATCATAATAATGTCTGTTATCAATAAATAGACGACTAGGTCTATTTAATAAATGTGAATTTGATTTATTTTATCATCCTATTTCACAGCTCAGGCTAATATTCAATGGTTTATAATATAAATTTTAGGGATCGTAATATTCCTTTATCGCAAAGTTTTTTATTTTCAGTTCTACTATTTGTGTGTTAGCGACTTCCTAATCAATATATTGTCCGGTCAACTCCGCTCCTTCGAGTTCATCCCTAACAAAATCCATCTGCACTATTTCCGAATCATCAACTTCGTCAATAATTCCGGTGCTCTCTTCTACCACAAACCTAGTCTCATAATCAGGATGTCTAGTCCTGAAATGAATTCTCAGATTTGGACGATGGGCAAAGTCTTTATTGCAAATTTTACACGAATACTTCTTGCTTCCTGTATGTATAACGAAATGTGAGTTCAAGTTGCTTTTCTTAGAAAATTTCTTGCCGCAAACTGTGCAAACGAATTTTTTATCTCCATTGTGTTTTAACATATGTAATTTCACATCGTAAGGCCCGAAGAATTTGTCTCCACAGACCTCGCATTCAACGTTTTTCTCTCGTAAATGCACTCGCCTCATATGACGTGACATGATGCTTTCCTGCGGATAGACTTTCGGACAGTATGGGCACTTGATTTTCAATTCCTCAACTCCGTGCACATTAGCCAAATGGAGTTTCTTAAAGTATGGACTTTTGAACGTTTCGGGGCAATGAGGACACGTGGAAAGGTTTATCATATGTACATTTTTTTCATGAAGTGTCTTCTTTGACAACGTAGCCAAGCTAAGCCCACAGTGTTCACATGTGTAACCGCCTTCCCTGTGATAATATCTGTTATGCATTTTTAGGTGATTTTCACCTTGGAAACTAGTTCCGCAAACATCGCAAATGTAGTCGTGAGCCAAGTGGTGTTTGTTCGCATGACGTAAAAGATATTCGAAGAAGACGAATTGAAGATTGCAAATTGGGCAAGAAGGATGGTCTCTATCCAACTTAAAAGGTAGAAGACAGTTTGGTACACTCACATCATACTCCGCATCGTGAGCTATGATCAAATGATGGATTAATTGTTCTAAACTGTTCACCGCTTGAGGACAAAGCTTACAGGAAATATCCGTAACGTCTATTTTCACTGCTGCATCTCTGTTTCTATTATTCTTCGTCCTATCGTGTACTACCAGCTCTAAATTAGCGAATTGGTGCACTTTGGCCGTATGTTCTCTTAACAGCACGGGATCTTTCATGGGCTCCGCGCAGTAAAAACATCTATATCTACCCTTGTACCACATAAAGGGTGTTACGTTGCCATACTGCAACACATATTCGACATTGCGTCGTTTCAACAATAGCTTACGTGCCAATTCCCGTTTCTTATATTTATCCTCCACCGAATTGTATTTGGCACCTGCAAAGAAATTAGTCCCTTTTATAAACATACTTTTCTTCTTAACGGAGTCCTCCCTTTTATGCTCTGAAGATTAATTAACATTTTATCAAAATAACAGATTCCTTGGGTGACTTAGTTATGTTCGCCCACCATGAACTATACTTTCGTAGATATATCTAGAGGTTTTTTATATTCCATTATATCTTACTTAGTCAAAAACAATACAATGTGCGAATAACTTTCTTCATATGACTGTGTCGTTTATGAGCCTGTATATTTTTTAAGTTTTTAAGTTTTCAGGTACAAAATAAATACAAACTACTAATACCATCGAAAACGGAATAAAAACCAAACTTAACATAGACCACTGTGGGTGGTAGCGGATGCGTCTTCACGCGAAGGATTAAGAAACATCATAGACCGATCACACATGGCTCATAACTCGCGAGAGGTTTCGAAGGTTTGTATTGTAGGGCACAACGGTCGCCCACATTTTATATATTAAGAAACTGGAAGTAATTTTAAGACCATTGGCCATAACAATTGGCACGAAAATTTTGGGGTTAGCCTGACCACCACGTGTTCAGATAATACATTAGTCCTTTCAGATGTATAGGTTATTCCTTTTTAATAAGCCAGAAAGCGAACCACAATCTCATAAAATTTTTACGATAGGATGAAGCTAAAATAATACACTTATAAAATATATATAAGACATATATTTAATTAAAAATTGTTTTACTGATATTTACATATGAGAAAGTTAATTAAATCAGCTTATATATATTGAACATTACGTAATTCTGCCAATTGTTCAGTGAATAATCCATTTATATAAAAAATTATATGGTTATAACCACAGATATAAGAGTAGCATAAATACTGCTTGTTGATACCATGACGACATTGAAAACCGAACGTGTCTTATTTACGACTGACTATCTATGACAAGCAAGGATTTAGTGATGTGCACAACGTGAATGTACACCAATGAGTTTTTACAACCATTCATATCGCACAATATGGCATAGTAATGTTGTAACGTCACGTGATTGAAACCAAACTAAAGCAGAGCACAAGTTGATGCACAGCACCAACTTTGGGAACGCTGGAAACTGAAATAAAACGATATTTATTCTACTATATTACCTATTACCATCTGTACTCTATTAAAAGAGTAATGTGATTCCTGACAGTTATTAAAAATTTAAATGAATCGTTTAAATGAAAACATTACGTAAAATAAAAATAGCTCACACAATCCTTGAAGTCTTAAAAGGCTAAATACATATTTTCATAGTCGTGTTAATCAATCGAAGGTTCAATAATAACACAGGTGTAAGTTATATTTAGGGACGACAGTTATGTAAAAATAAATCAGTCGGAATATTCATTTAGTGGCGCATTAGGATTTAAATCTTAGCAAACTTAATAACCTAAATAAATTATAATAATTGTATAATTAGCATTGTGATATTATAATTGTATAAATTATAATAGTTGTATAACTGTGATGATTTGCGTTTAGTCTTCACGAATATAATTAATTTGAATGTTTTAAATCAAAGATTTATAGTTTATATTTATGTCTAACTAAGTCGCAGTTACAAACGTGGTTGCTCGATGTATTTTGATTTTATTACCATAAATATAAAGCGTTATCAACTTATATGTCCAGTTAGTTTAAAAATAAATTACACTTATTATAATAAAGAAATATACAAACATAACCTACAGTATTAGACCTTATAACCTTATTATAAACATTATTCGCAAGTCTTACAAAATCTTATAAACACAGTATGTATTGGAAACAGAAAAAAAGTTGTTTAAAACATTTGTTCTTTTTACATACACATAAAAAACATACTGAATTTGCACAGAATATTAATAAAGATTAAGTACCCGTAATGCCAAATAAAGTGCATTTAAATTTCACGTTAGTTGGTTCTAATATTGGTTGTAAAAACCAGAAACTGTACTGTGGTTGCTGTCAACTAAAATTGTGTATAGAAAGAGATATCACAATCTACAAAGGAACATTCAATAAGCGAAATATCGGCATACAGCTAAATGATTGGCAGATCGCTTAACACTTCACACAAGCACTCGATTTAAACTACCATTTAGAAATAAGCCAAATCGAGCACAACCCAACATGGTCACCAAATGTGGCCAGGACATTGTCTTTGCCTTAAAATTAAAAAATATTTTTCTCAAAATAACCTCAATTCTGACCTTGAACGTGCCCATATTTTTTGTGCATATCCATATGAGAACTCAAATTGCTTCTCCTCAAAAAGGTCTTGCTACAGACACTGCATGAGAACTTTCTTTCTCCATCGTGTTTCACCATGTGAAGTTTCAACAAATAGTTATCGAAGAATTTCTCATTGCAAACGGAACATGGCACGTTCTTCTCTTTCAGATGCGTCCTTCGTATATGATCTTTCATGAATGAGTTTCGCGTAAACATGCGTCCGCAGTAGCTGCACTTGTGTCCGATATCATGAACTTGGATCAAGTGTTTCTGCTTGTGATATTGAGACTGAAACTGTTCAGGACATTTGGGACATTTAAAATCTTTTGCGTCGTGACTCTTTGCTTTGTGTCGACCCAAACACCACTGATTCTTGAACTTAAGACCACAAATGTCGCATTCGCATGAGCCAGTATGCGTATAGATAATGTGGACGTTTAAATTGGCAGCATTTTTAAAACATCGACCACAAAAATCACATATCCTTTTGCTGTTACAATGTTCTGCGTTGATATGCCTAATAAGGGTAGCGAAATATCTGAACATGTTCGAACAGTGAGGGCAGGGGATATTGTCTTTAACTAACTTAAAAGGCTCAAAACATTCGGTCAACGACTTGTCGTAATTTGCTTTGTGCTTACTAATTAAATGATCGATCAAAGCATCTAGATCTTCCATCGACTGACAGCAGATTTTACACGCTAATGACGTCACGTCAATTTTCACGCATGTACGTTCTCCTTTACACTTTATGATGCATTTAGATTTCATGTCACAAACAGGATGCTCTAACGCCGTGTGCTCCTTTAATTCTTCGAATTCAGTAAATTTTTTCGAGCAATGAAAGCAAGAAAATTTTGCAAAGAACTTAAACGGTATTACTGTTGACATATTCAGTACACATACAATATTCTGACGAATTTGCGATATGTTCTGCGTCTTTCTAGGCATTAATAACATTCTTGATGGAAAAGTAGTTGGCTTGTCTCTTTTAACAATCATTTTGACTTTACAAGTCCGTAAGTGCTGCATCAGACCCTGTCTTGAGTGACATTCTTTTGCGCAATGTGGACATTTCTTAATGGCAGTAACAGAATGTTCTAACTTGATATGTTTCTGGAGAAGAGTGAATGACGCAAACCTAGAATGGCAGGATTTGCACTTTCTAAAATGAAAGGTATTTTTATGCTTTCGCATCAATCCTTGAGATTCAAATACATCTGAACACTCGTCACAAGGGTAGCCGCCTCTACGGTGATTTTGCCTTATATGATACGCCAAATCTCTCTTCTTATTGAAGGTAAGTCCGCAGTCATCACACATGAAACAGTTTTGTGGATGAATTGTGTTTATATGGGTGATAAGATAACCAAAATATTCAAAATGTTCTCCACAAAATTGGCATAGTGAATCTGCCAAGAGATATTCTTGGTAAGCAATAACAATAGATTTGTCATATTCCAGACTATGTTTTCCTATTAGATGACTGATTATCTCATCTAGGGAGGTAAATGGTTCATTGCAAATTTCACAGTTCATATCTGAAATATCTATTTTTATTTCATTGTGAGACCCTTTGACAAGTTTAAGAGAATAGTCCTTAGTGGTACAAAGACCGTGAGATTTAGTATGCTTTTTAAATTCAGGATAATCTGCGTAATTCTTACCGCAGTAAAAGCACAAGTACTTGCCACGCCATTTAAACGGTATAATAGATGTATTGTTGAAGAGGATTTTCAAATTTTTCCTCCTTCTCTCAGAGGTGTAGTTCTCGTACTTGCTATGCGCGATTTCATCTGCAAAGAAATTTTTCTTGATGTGAATCCACCTCTTAATACATCAATTAATAGTAAAACGTGTAAAGCCAATGCCCAAATGTTATTATAACGAATAAATATTATATCCGGTTGAAGCTTGTCCTTGGCAAGTTCGTAATATTGTCTATTTATTTTCTACAGAGAGGTGAAGAATTAGAAATGTGCCCCAGAAACTATCATTACCCATGGAAGGTAAGGTGGAGCTAGATTCATCAGTCACGAATATGCAATACTTAATATAATTTTATTGACGTCATTTTCAGTTCAGCCAAACGGCTATTATTAAAATTAGGTAATATTATTTTGAATTTGACTGGCATTTTTGATATGTGAAGACATATGTCCTCTCAGATTTTTCTTCCATAAAAATTTCTTTCCGCACACATCACAGTGAAAATTGCGTTCCCCATAATGCTTAACCATATGTATTTTCAGGCGCTGGCCATCGAAGAATCGCTCAAAACATACTGAACACTCAACATTTTTTTCTTTCAAATGCGTTCGTCTCAAGTGATTCACCATTAGCGAGTTTCTAGTAAATAACTTCCCGCAAAATGTGCACTTATGTCCAGATCTGTGCACATTGACCATGTGCCTCTGCATTCTATAGTTGGATATAAATTTTTCTTGACATTCCGAACATTGAATCACCTTCATCCCGTGTGCGCTGCCTAAGTGAGTTTGTAAATGACTATTAGAATTAAACTCCATATCACATTTACTGCATTTATGAACGGCAGTATTATGCTTACTGGAAACATGTGCCCTTAAATTCGAAACATTCCTCAATGACTTGCCGCAGTAAACACAAATATACTTATTGTCCGTATGGAAATTACCGATATGTCTTAGCAACGAACTAAAGTATCGATAAACTTCACCACATAGAGGACACGAGAAATTGTCTTTAATTAATCTATAAGGCTGCATGTTACAGTCGATGGACTTATCATAGTTCGCCTTATGGTTGAAAATAAGATGATCTATTAAGGCCTCTAAATCGTGTATTGGTTCAAAACATAACTTGCAAGACAGAGATGAGATATCTATTTTTATACACCCGTCATGTCTGTTACGTAATTTCATGCTCTTAAGCTTAATGTCACAATGCGGGTGTTCTGTCACCGTGTGTTCTCTTAAATCAGTGCATTCATAAAAATCTTTAGGACAGTAGAAACATCTAAATCTACTCATAAAGTACTTGAAAGGAATGGCAGTTGACATATTTAATACACAAGCAACATTATTTCTTATTTGAATGACAGACGGCTTTCTATCCTCATCGTCAACGATTACTTTTTCAGAGCTGTTAATTCGTAAGTTACATTTGGTCGCGTGACGTAAAAAGCTTTGTTTTGTACTCATTGTTTTTGAGCAAAAACCGCATTGGAGCATATCATTTGCATGTTCTTGCTTCATGTGTTTCAAGCGTTTCTTTAAGGATGCAAAATTTTTGAAACAAACATTACACGTAGAGATATGAGAATTCAAATTGTGTTTCTTGAAAACGGCATATGAAGCGAATGTTACAGAACATTTAAGACATCTATAGTCTTTTTTATGATGCATCCGCGTATGAGCATCTAAGTCCCGTTTCTTATTGAACATCTGTAGACACTTACAACATTCGAAACTTTCACTAGGATGCATGTTGTTGACGTGTTTGATAAGTTTATTAAAGTAATTGAATTTCTCTTCACAGAATAAACATTGCAGATCTATAAGACGGTATATAACCAAAGAAAGCTTGACACCAGTATCGTAAGGCAATTCGTGTTTGTGTTTCAAATGACCGACAATTTCATCAAAGCTGACAAAACATTCTTTACATATCTCGCATGTGATGTCTGAAACGTCAATTTTCACTTCAGCATCAGCGGCTTTAACTAATCTAATAGCTCTATCTCTGTCGGTACAAGGGCCATGCCCTTTTGTATGTTTCTTTAGTTCTTCGTAGTTTGGCATATCCTCTCCACAATAAAAACACAGGTATTTGCCCCGCCATTTAAAAGGACACAAGGTCGTGTTGTTGAACAATATCTGTAGATTCCTTCTTCTATTAAAACTTTGCGTCTGTGCCGCGCCGATAACATCTGAAAAGAAAGTTTCTTATCTATATCAGGCGCCCTTTAAGTTTTTATTATGGCAAGCTGCATTTTTTGAGGGCACACTGCAGTGACTCGTTGAAACAACTTCAGAAATGGTATATAGAATATAAACATTTCCATAACATAGACGTCATATTACACATTAACAATGAATGAATTACTCACTTTTATCACAAAATGAACATTGTGAGAAAATCTGGACGAATGAGATTTCCATTCTATTCTGCATGTAATCAATTTTAACGCATTATTGATCATCTATGATCATTTTAAAGAGTAAACTTTCAAAACTATGGAGTAAAATTTCGGCTAACATTTTTAAAATGAGTAGCCATGTGACCAATAAGATTTTTCTTCCAAAGAAACTTTTTGCTACAAACATCGCATTGAAACTTGCGCTCACCACAATGCGTAACCATGTGCAATCGCAACACGTGCACATCAAAAAATAACTCGCGGCAAATTTGACACTGAACGTTTTTCTCCTTTAAATGAGTACGTCTAACATGGTCCACCATTTGCGAGTTTCTTGGGAACAGCTTTCCACAGTGTGAACACTTGTGCCCTAATTGATGCACATTTATCATGTGCCTATCTTTAGTGTGTGCAGATGAAAACTTCTCCTGACATGTCGGACAGTCGAACATCTTATTGCCATGTACCTTACCGAAATGGGTCTGATAATCTTTTTTACAACTAAAATGGAGCTTACATTTCGCGCATCTATATTTAGAAGGTTTTGTTTGTCTATGATGTTTGTAGATGTGTGCTCTTAAGTTTGGCAGGTTACGAAAAGTCGCCCCACAATGCATGCAAACTGCATTATTATTAGAATGAGTCTGACTAATATGTTTGAGTACATTGCTGAAATATCTAAATACTTCACCGCAGAAGGGGCAGAGATAACTATCTCTGATGAGTGAAAACCCTTGTATGTTGCTATCTACAGTTTTATCGAAATTTGACTTATGTTCGGAAATCAGATGATCTACAAGATAATCTAAATCTTTCATGGGCTCGAAACAGAGTTTACAAAACAGTGAGGATACATCAACTTTAATTTTCCCATATTCTCGATTTCGCATTAACATACACTTAAACTTTGTATCGCAGTAGGGATGTTCTATTTTGGTATGCTCCTTTAGACCATCGCAATCATTAAAATCTTTGGGACAATAGAAACATCTAAATCTATTCATGAAGAATTTAAACGGTACCGCTGTAGAATTGTTGAGAAGACATGCTATGTTATTGCGTATTGTTTTGACGCTCGCCTTTTTAATAACGCGTTCAGTATTTAAAACGTCAATGTTGAAACCTATAAAATCTTCTAGATCCTGCCGTGAATGTTTCTTTTCCATCTCGATACACTTGGAAGCATGTTTCAGAAAACCAATTTTAGTGCTTACGATTTTATTGCAAAAACCACACCGCAAATCATCATTCCCGTGTTCTAGTTTTAAATGTTGTAACCTTTTCTTAGCCGTAGCGAAAGGTCTAAAACAAATATTACACATTGCGATATGAGAATTACTTTTATGGTTTTGCAGCTCAAAATACGATGAAAAACTTAAGGAACATTTTGTGCAATTATATTCTTTTTTATGATAAGCTCTTGTATGCGCATCTAATTCGCCTTTTTTCTTAAACTTCTGCCGACATTCGGAGCAGGACAGGAGTTTAGATGTGTCATGAGATTTGCTCACGTGAGTTAGCAAGGCAATGAGAGTGTTACATTTTTGATCGCATAAAACACATTTAAAGTCTTCGAGTTTGTACTTCATAATCAATAATTTTATTTCTGTGTCATACATGACATTGTGTTCGTCAATTAAATGTGCGATTAGATCTTCGAAATTAGCTTTAGATTCGTTACATATTTCACAAATTACAGTTGAAACATCGACTCTCACTTCCGCTTCATCTGTTTTTACTAATTTTATAGCTCGATCGTTTATTGAGCAAGGATTATGTGTTTTAGTGTGTTGTCTAAATTCCTGGTAGTCTACTATTGCTGTTCCACAATAGAAACATTTAAACCTTCCTCGTCCTTTGAAAGGTATCACTGTAGTATTGTTGAACAATATCTGAAGGTTATGTCTTCGCCGTCGATTTGCATCTCGATGCATCCTTATGTTCTTATCTGGAAAGAAAGTCTCTTCTGTTACTTCAGTTCTAGCATACTGTAGACTCGTTTTAGCGCTGTCATATTTTTTGTGAATATAAGGGATTTTTCGTTTCTTTAAATTCCAATAGTTTCATCATTATTCCAATAAACCTGGTTGGTAGATAATTAAAAATCGAGGTAGAATCCCCAAAGAAAAATATTGCTGTTGCAGTAGAGTCAAACGATAACATGAGAAGAAGTAACGATAACATGAGAAGAAGTATCGGTCCAACACAGTGAAAGTTAAATCATAAATCCAAACATATTTTTTAAATTTCAATGTCACTTCCATAAACCTTGTTAATATTTTACAGACGTTATCGCTGACAACTGAATATTTGACACAAAGTACAGGATAATTTATTTATCTTAAAATTATTATGAGAACATACTAAAAGTAAATTGTTTTCATAATTTATAGGTGTAAGAAAAATTTAAAAATTATCAATAATATTGAACACAGCATTGCTTTCAAACTTCCGATGACAATGAAATAGAAGATAAAGATAAAACATTCCGAACTTATCATGTATTATTAAGCTAAATTCAGAGTTTCGTAAAAAATACTTAATTTTTCTATAAACCAAAGTCATTGCATTGAATCATTTTTCATCTTAACATTCTTGCAGCTACTACAAATGTATAGCATTCACAAGTTTGTTGTGTCTAGCCATGTGAGTTCGAAGGCTCTTTCTCCAATAGAATCTTTCATCACAAATGTCACAATGAAAATTCTTCTCACCACTATGCTTTATCATGTGGCGTCTGAGAAGAATGTTATTGAAGAATTTCATGTTGCAAATGGAGCATTCGACGTTTTTCTCTTTTAAATGCGTCCGTCGTATATGATCTTTCATGAATGAATTTCTTGTAAAAAGCTTGCCACAGTACGTACACTTATGACCAGAATCGTGTGCTTCAATCAAATGCTTCTGTCGCGAATATTGAGTGGAGAACGCTTCAGGACATTTCGGGCATTTGGCCGCTTTAACGCCATGGGCCTTAGCCATATGCATGTACAGTCTCGACGGTATATTACAATCAGCACCGCAGATGTTACACTTGAATTTATCGTCACGATGGTTTCGCCAGATATGAACCCTTAAATTCTGATCGCGCCTGAAAGTCTGACCGCAATACACGCAAATAATATTGTTGTTCGTGTGTTTATTATTGACGTGTTTCAACAAAGTGCCAAAGAAACGGAAAACTTCACTGGGACAATGTGGACAAGCCATATGATCTTTTATAAGCCGGTATGGCTGTAAACAAGTCGTTATAGACTTATCGTAGTTGGCTTCGTGTTTAATTATCAAATGATCTAATAGAACATCGAGATCACCCATGGATTCGAAACAAATTTTGCAAGCGAGTGAGGAAATATCTATTTTGACGCACGCGACCGACTCTCTACATTTTCTGATACATTTTTGTTTAACATCACAAACTGGATGTTCCATCACCGTATGTTCTCTCATCGAGTCTGAATCAGAAAAATCTTTGCAACAGTAAAAACAGTTAAATTTATTCTTGTAAAAATTAAACGGTATAGCCGTGGACATATTAATCACTATTACAATATTTTCTCTTACTTGCTTTACGCTAGGTCGTTTAATATCTTCGTAATTGTCGTCCAAGTCCATTGCGTCAAAACTTCCTTTCTTTATTTCAACATATAAATCCTCTCCTCCTTTACACTTTCTGAGATGCATTTTTAGTCCCTGCTTCGTGTGGAACTCTTTACAGCAATTATCACATTGCAATGAACCGTCGTCTGGATGCTCTAACTCCATATGCTTTCTTTTTAGAATACCAGTGGGTAATTTTAAATGGCAAATGTTACACCTAGTGAAATGTTTGTTATTCTTATGTTTTCGTAGAATATTAAGAGTACTAAATATTTGTGTACAAAATTCGCAATTATATCCTCCCTCTCTGTGATAATTCTTCATATGTGAAAAGAGGTCCCGCTTTTTGTTAAATTTCTGATTACATTTATCACATACATGACAATTCTTTGGGTGGAAATTGTTAACGTGCGAGACTAGATATCCAAAATAGGAAAACTTTTCATTACAGACTAAGCAACTGAGATCCATTAATCTATATTCTTTTATGGCCATTTCAACTTCTCGATCGAATTCTAGTTTATGCTTAGTATGCAAATGATTTAACACCTCATTTAACGTTGGAAATGGCTCGTTGCATATTTCACAAGAAATTTCCGAGATATCTACTTTTATTTCCATATTCTGGCCTCCTTTGAGGACTTTTAGAGAATGGTCTCTTGTTGAACAGTTGCCATGTGATTTTGTGTGTTTCCTTAATTCTGAATATTCTGGAAGGTCCTTACTGCAATAAAAGCATAAATACTTCCCGCGCCATTTGAATGGTATTACTGTCGTATTGTTGAACAGAATTTGGAGATTTTTTCGCCTTCGCACGGAAGACGATTCGTAGCCTCTGTATTTCCGCGTTTTATCACCTGAAAAGAAATTTTCGAACTGTAAATGTACCCTTTATTTTTTTCTACAAATTCAAATTAATACCACTACCAGAAAGTAATCATAAGGTTACAAAAAAAAGTAAGGGTACATTTAAAGTCACAGCGCTAATAGAAATGCTTATCTTAACAAACTAACAATAACGTCATTTGGCTACATTCTCGATCAAGATTCTTGTAGAAATAACAACACACACACACACACGTAGGTTACGTTGAAACTTGTACTAAATATAAAAATATTTAATTCATAAAAGAGCCTTTTTCCTTCGCCTTTCCTGGACATGTATTGAAACGCAGTAAAACAATAATAAATACTGAAATTCAAGTAGATTGTAAATGTAGTAAAGAACTTTTATAAGAATCTAGAAATGCATTTCAAAGGAACATATGTCAAAAACAAAACATAGTATAATTAGTTTAGGAATCTTAGAATTGTCAAAGTAGAATTAAACATCGTAATGTTTGTTTAAGTGATCTAAGATTATTTCTGTTAAGAATTTATAGAGTCGGGATGGTGAACTCTTAAATGCATGCGCAAGCTATTGCTATGCACAAAAGCTTGACTGCATAAAGCACATGAATATTTCTTATCATTACTATGTATCCGCATATGTTCTCTTAATGTCTGTTTTCTTGCGTAAGACTTTTTGCACACATCGCACTGATGCGTCCTCTCTCCGAAATGCTTGACCATATGTCTTTGCAAGTGGGTCTTCGAGAAAAACTTCTGCTCGCACATGGTACAGGAGAAATTTTTCTCCCTAATATGAACCTCCTTTAAGTGTGAGCGCATTTTGCTAAGAATCTCAAAAATTTTGCCACATACTGGACACTTAATAGTAGGAATTTGCACATTATGAGCAATGCTGTGATGTCGCTTGCGTAGCGTATAATTTTTAAAAGCCTCCGGGCAAAACAAGCATTTTATGCCTTTATCCTTCTTATGAATTTCTGCTTCGTGAATGTTCTTTTGAGTGAGGGAATCAAAAATCTTCGGACACGATAGACATTTGTATCCTGATCCGTGGTTGACTGTGTGGCAGCGTAATCTATCCTGACTCAGGAAAGATTTGCCGCATAATTCGCAGACATAGTTCCCAAAGTGCTCATTCATATGTTCGTTCAATTTAATAAAGTAATGAAATTCCTTACTGCAAACTGCACATTGAAACCTATCGCTTTGTAGTCTATATGGTATCACGCCATAACTAAACGGCGTAAACGTCTTAGCGTGATCGTTTTTGACATGATCTATTAGAGCGTTTATATCAGTTACTTTTCTATTGCACATTTTGCATACAATCGAAGAGACATCAACTTTGACTTTTTCATCTCTTTTAAGGTAAGAAACAGCAGATTTTATATTAGAATTTTTATGAACATCATTCGTATGTATTTTCAAGTCACTCACGTCTTTGAAATCCTTATGGCAAAAGAAACAAAGATAGTTATGCCTGTGCCATTTAAAGGGTATCACGGTGGAAGATTCTAAAATGATGGTGGCGTTAATTTTTATTAATCTGTTGCGTGTAGTGTTAGATAAAGAGGACTTACTCTGCGCCTCGTACCGCGCCATCACTTGGCGTTTCTTACCTAGAAAGTGAAACGTGACTGTGAAAATCAGTTCATAGTTTGAAAGGAGATATTGAAGACTTATTACCAAATTAAGACGTTACCTGAGGTTTTTAATTTTTGAGAATGAATTAATTGTCCTACAATGCATACCATTTATACTGAAGAAGTAGTAAACGTTGAACTTATTACTTAAGGAATAAAATTCACTATATAGACCGACAACGGTTACCGCAGCTAAGTCGGGTGTTGGCCAGTCAGATAACTTGAAGGACAATAAATAGTTACAGAAGATAAGTCCTCGAGCAGCAACCACAGTTTGGTAAATAGAAGGCAGCGGTTATCTAGAGCAGGAATTCCCCAACTATTATGGGCAAGAAAACCCTTTCCAAAATGAAGTGATACCAAAGACCCTCATAGCCAAATTACTTTAAAAATCCACCACCATCCACTAACTTATAAAAGCCTATAATAGAAAAGCAAAACACGTAACATTACTAGAGGTCGATTTTTAGACCTCGTCGACCACCAAAATCAGTTTTCGTTTATGTCGACTCCCCAGGGGTCGATATTAAATACATAACTTCCATAACATGCAGAAGACTCGAAACCAGTCAGAGTGACGTAAGTTCGGACACGTATGTGTACGTTATGTTCTTCGTGGACTTTAAAAGACTGATGGATGGATACTTATAAGTTAATACGTATGTTAGTTAATGCCCTGCAGCTTAGTGCTCAAAACGAGCACGACATCTATGATACTCCTTTGCAACTGGATGTGCAAACGCGATCCAAAATGTTGTCCAAACTTGTAAGGTGAACTGATAATCAAATTGCCGTGACTTAAGTGTCGTGTACCAAGTCTAAATTCTTTCATTATGCTTAGAGAAACATTGATTTTAAAGAAAATGTGTGTTCGTTTACTTTGGTTATGGAAAATACATACCAATCATTATTAAAGTCTAATTTAGGATATACTAATATTATAATACTAATAATTAATTATACTAATAATACTATAATATTTCTCATTGATATTATAAAACTATTGATATAAGTTGATTTTCTACAATTTCACCGAAAATATCTTATTTATTTAATTGAGCAATCATAAAATTTAATTATTAATATTATTATATTATATATATTTAATTAATTTGCGTATTTCCGAAACGGCTCTATATGAATCAAAATTTGTATTGAGATTAAGTTTCCCTTGTTAAGATTAACTTCATAAATAAACGAGATTTTACAAACAGAAACAAAACCGCCTAGCTAACTTCGATCTCCCAGGTAGGTACTTCTACACTTTTAAAACTAACTGTTGTCAAAATAAAAGTATAATTAATGTACATTTTGATCTGATTATAATCCCGCCAATAAACTTGACCAAAAAAATATTTACTTAACGGCAATCTTTTACAATTTTCTAAGATTCATTTAATGATGATGAAATAGCTTTTTAATATTTAAACAAATATAGATAAATCCTAAATATAGCGAATCAGACCTCCTCGCATACATTTTAATTACAAAGATTATTCATGTTTTTTGTTTTTGAATACCCCTCTTTTGGCCAAGCTACAATGATCATTGTTACGGCAAGAATGCAGTGGTGGGGAAAACTCGCGATCACCATTCATGATTCCTATAATTGGATCGAAATATGGATACAGAACCCAATTATCACGAGAACCAGTTGCAGTTAAAATACATAATGTCCATCCGACATCTGATAACGAAACAAGTCGAGCGACTCTGCCTAAAATACGACGTAAAGCTTAATATTAAATCAATTACTGCTTCATTTATTCAAACAGTAGCACATTCGTATAGTGTTAATCAACTTTTACAATCGTTTTACGGATGAAGAAAACAAACTACGACACATAGTGTAACAAAGAATCACTAACATATATAAATATATATGAAAAGCCTGTGATGAGAATGTTATATTAATCTGAATAAAGCTGACTGTTAAAATAAAAAATAATATATTATTAGCTAAGTGTTGTGTGTCATGGCAACAGTTAATATACTCTTACCAAGTTAATACATTTTATCAACCAAGACGCCATCGCGCCATATCGCCATTTACCATTAAGTAGGGTTGTATTCGGGCTTAACTTACAGAATTAATATTATAAATATGAAAGTTTGTACGTATGCATGTTCGTAACTCAATCAAACACAAATTGCTAAATGGATTTGGATAAAATTTGCCACATAGATAGTATATTACTCGGAAATGGTAATGGGATACTTTTAAATCGGAAAAATATTAGTAACATATAATGTAATTGTTTATTAATTCTTTACATGGCGCTGTGTAGGTGAATGGAGTTTTGAAAACGCAGTTATAATACTTTACGCTTACATAACCCATCCCATTATCGGTTTTGAAATTGTAAAAGTTAATGCTTGACAAAGATTCCATATCATTCTTAGCGCAAGTGTCATTACAGATGAAATTATTGGTTTTTTTGTTATTCACACATGTTTCACTTCTCTGTGGACCTAATTCTGAAGCCAACGAGGATATAGTGTGGTGAGTAAAACCTAGTAATAAATAGAAAAATAAGTGAAGAAGTAGTTTAATGTCAGTCTCTCGCAGGGAACGGGCATGAATCCTACACGCACCAAGTAATTCTGTAATATGTGGCTATTAGAAATTAATGATCACTTGCTCTGGTGAAAGACATCATCACAAAAAATTCTGCATACCTGACATATCACCATTAATTGAATTGAGACCGGTGAAATGTGATATATCTAAAAATTTATTTTCAATCAACATGTTGGACTCGCTTTTAACCATTACATTGTAAGAGGACACCAAAGCCCAGTAGTTATAGGTCATAGTGATGAAGACTAAAAATAGTGATTGTCCTAATAATCAATAACAACGTGAAAAAACATATTAAATTACATTAGAATAACAAACCTACAAAATAAGTCATCACAGGCTATTCATATAGTATAATATAGGAACAAGTGTCAAATAGAAATGATCATCTTGAATATCAATCTGATTGAGTGTTTATCCAATCTCTAAATAGCATTTGGGACAGAGTGTTCAGGGTGGGCACATGATAATCACTCTCTGTACTATTACAATTTATTATATTATACTGTGTGACAACCCTATCAAAACTATCTCACCATTATAAAGTTCAAGATACTAAAGAAATATTATCATAGATGCTCTCTAATAAATATTGTTATGAAAAATCACCTAAGAAACAACCAAAATGTATAATAGCTCAGGTTTTTATTTTGACACAATAACCAATCTTCCATTTACAAAATAATAAGCCAATTAAATGTGTTGACAACCCTATATAAATATTTCAATTAATATATTTTGATGACCCCGTAGTTGGTGGTAGTGATCCTGCCTGCCGAGCGTGGGGTCCCGGGTTCGATTCCCGGCCGGAGCACATATTTATGTGGCAGATAAATGTTTGTTCTCGGGTCATGGGAGTATGTGATGTGATAATTGTGTATGTCCATACCACCCGCAACACAGGGAATCCTAGTGCGAGGGTGTGAGTGTGTAAACGTTTAAAAAAATATATTATATATATAATAAATAATGAATTATTATTTGATATCAACCTTGCCTGTCATATGAAGAATGTGAATTCCCAGCACAGGTGGACACTTATGGGACAAATAAATGTTAGTTTTTAGCTCTGGATTTTGTTAATAATATCCTCTTTGAATGCATAAACATAACCATGAATCTTGAACCACAAGGAATCACTCAGTCAATAGTCAAATGTGTCTGCTGCATTTATCATTAATAGGTATAAAAAATTATCTATACTTCTATATTATATTGGCTAGTAAAATATTGTTACAAATGACCTTGTTTAATATCATTTTGTGACATTCAATGAGAGCAACTTTTGTGTTAAATCTATACTAATAATAAAACAGTAAAAAGGCTATATCTGTACATTAAATTCTATAACAACTGAACAGATTTGGGTAATATTTGACATATTTGTAATTAATGTTCTCAGTCATAATCCAGGATACTTTTCACCCTGGCAAATGAAGTTGTTCCCACAGAATCTATACTAATAATAAAATTCTATCTGATCGATTTCTGTACATGAACAATATATAAGAAAAAATATTATTAAGGGCTTTTATTATCGCAATAGAACCTAAAAACAATGATTGTTCGAATTTTTGTCTGTTTGTTTGTGCGTTTGTTCCCGCTAATCTCAGAAACGACTTAGCCGATTTTGTTCTGATTTTCACTAACGTATTGCAATAAGCATCACTTAAAACTTAAAGTTTGTTTCATTGCAATCCATTCATAAATAAATAAAAAAGTTATGAATTTATGAAAAAGTTATGTATTTCTAATTCACAGGACGACAAAAACCCAGAAAAATGCAGATGTTATCTTTAAGCGTAAAATAGTTATTCCGAAGCAAAGCGAGGGCATTTGCTAGTAAAAATAAAATTGACATGAACATTAAGACCGTAGCTGATAAAATTTTGGCTGCTTGACTGTGGCTACTATAATATATTGTTATGAATTTTTACAATTAATAGTAGTAGAAAAACATATCCCTATATCAACGCAAGTGCTACTTTGTAAAAGTCAAAGTTCATAAAAGTAACTCAAGCAAAACAATTTTAAATAAGTTTTAACTGCCTGCTGCACAAATATTTCTAGGTTTGATCTCCTACTAAATTAATACTGCAGACTTTTAACATTTGTTTCTCTTCGTACAGGTGTAATAATGTCTTAAATGTTTATCCACACTACTGCAAATACTAAGGAATTATACTTTGAGGGTGTGAGTGCGTAACATATTTATTGTCACCAGGAAATTTAGTTAATATCAAATCTTGGAGATATGTTAAGCTTTTACATAAGCCTCCATTATATTTGACACATGTTCCAGTTAAGAAATACTAAAACCTACCTTTAGACAGAGCTTTTGAAGTCTTCGGTTCTTCTAACTTGGATACTTTGGATTTCTTCTCAGGCTTCTCTGATGCATTCTTTTTAGGTCTACCTCTTTTACCCTTCGTAGTTAGGGGTGTAGCTTCGACAACTTCTACAGCTGGGCTTGTTGATTCATCTTTCAAGGAATCTGAGAAACAACACACAGCATGTATAATACAGTAAAGTAGACATGTATACTTAAACAATGTACAATTTGTTACAATGGTGACATTCAAACACTTTGAAATGTATTGAATGACATAAATAACATTGATATATACCTTATAAGTCTGATATATAAGATTTACAATTACATTATTGCTAAAAATAATATTACATTCTCATGTAGACCAGTTAAGTTGGGCCTCCCGTGAACTTGACTTAGCAATTGTCATGAACAACTGTGCAAGCCATGTCTCAGTCAATTGGCATGACATCAATGAGTGACCAGCAGGCTGCTCCAATAGGCAGGAATCTGACTGATAACTGGATGACAATGACAACTGCACTAGCAGGTAGCTTCTTTTCATTTTTCAAAATATTGCACTACACACAACTCAAAGTTGTAGATGTTTGTTATACTAGAGTGGTGTAGTTTAAATTTGTGAAAATGTTTTTGTAATGTTTGTATTTTTCCATCATCACTCATACATCACCCACAATAATAATCATTATATGCCACAATAAACTACAAACAAATCCTACATGAATATAATAAAAGCATCATTATTCGATGCAAAACATACCATTATCAAAATGATCTCCCTCATCTAAGAACTCAACGTCATCTGCATCAGTTGAGACAGCTTCCACGGTGACTTCACATTTCATAGAATTATGGTATGCCACAGTTGTTGCTGCTGATAAAACAAATTATTATTCAAAAATCAATTTTAATGTTCATTTAAAAATACAAATTAAAGTCACACATAGTAATGATGTATTCACAGGTCAGAGATGTTCAGACTTGCTTCAATCGTAAATTGATGAATGAAGTTATGAATCTTAAGCATGATCAACCAATTAGATGTGTGTGAGCTAGTGATGAATTTCATAATTGATTGTGTATTTCAGGGGGCAATATATTACAATGACAGTAATCTTAGCTGGATAGCAGATGTTACTCTATTTTGGTGGTATTAGTAAGTCACAAGCACATGCAATTCTTGAACCAATCTTTCTACACTGGAACATTGTGGAGCAAATTATGATATGGAATAGGAATATTGGAAGAGGAACAGTAAGTAGTGATGAAGATCTGGCATTGAGCCTCAAATGGATTTAAACATCACTAACCTTTTGGTCTAAATTCTCCCCTCCCCACCATGTCCACAAATTTCTTCTCTGACTCCAGTACTTGCTTCTTGAAGTTGCATGCATCCCGTAGCCTTGTAATGCAAACTTCACAAATAAGCCTTTTTCGTCCATTGGGGCCTTCACTGTGTTGAGTTATCTGTCAGAGATTATTAGATATATCTAGATATATATGTGCTCTATCTATATACCTATGGAGAGTATGTGTATCTATGAATGAGATAGATGCATAATTAGTGCATATTCGGTACTAAGACAATGATTAGTCGAAGACATGGGGTTTCTAATTCGGATCCCGGTGATGACTTAAAAAATGCAGACTGCTTATATTTGGCTTGACTTTAATACTTTTTATTTTACCATATAAGCATTTGAATACACTTACTATAAGTATAGAATATTTCTGTATCTCACACACGGGAACTAAGTAAGCGATCTATGTTCTATTTGTAACTGTTCAATATTTCAAATATCAAGTAACACGTATAACGTTGTTATTGTTCTTATTTATAATTAGTACTTACACTAATATCAAAGCATTCTAATAACATATCAGCGTAGACTTCTGTTTCATCCATCCATGGATACTCAGTTCCCAAGTCCTTATAACAGCCTTCAGAGAGGCAGCACCGGCAGAGCCCGGGACTCTCTTTCACCGCAATGTGATCGAAATCCATTTTTAATGCACTAAACGTCCATTTTATTTCAAAATCACATATAAATATCAAAATTACGATTCATCAAAAATGTAATCGACTGCAATGGAACGCCATTTTGTTTTGAATAGCTCTGTGTGTTGCTTGCCGTAATCTATAAGAATAAAATGAAGCCATAAATTGTGAAATGTTGCCTATTCTAACGTGTTTTATACAATTTTTGTATTCTATAGTACTAATAAAAATTACAATTACATATTTTAATATATTATTATGAATTTTTATATGTTTTTTTTTACATTTATGCTTATTTTAATTTATTGAAGCAGTAATTAAAAATTAAACTTATTCCTAAAATAGATTTCTATTGTTGTTTCATTACAAAAGTAAGAGAAGAGTTACTTTTATTTGCCAGAAGTCAAAGAATTCAAAGTCATAAAAAAATTCATTCTTCTGTCTATCTTTTTCTGTGTTGTCAATTATATGTACAGTGCTGTCAATCGCGAGGAAAATCCCCGATTTGCGGGAAATTGTGGGTTACTACGGGGAGAACGTGGGGAATGATAAAAATCGGGGAATTTCGAGGAATTCAGACCAATTTTTGCGTTGGATTATTTCATGTTGGGTATTTGAACTAAAACATCAAGTTCCGACTGGATAGATACTACTCGACACAATTAACTTAATTATGAATAGCCAAATCACTCAAATGCCTGCTCAACTGTCATTTAAATACGATTTTGTATTTCTGAACGCATCCATTCTCATACATCATAATTAATTCATTGAATATGCTTGTCGATTTCTTAAATTGGCGCGTACTGTGAAAATTTCCAATAAAATTATGGAAAAGTGGTTAACAAGTGCAGTTACTGTTAAAAAAATTGGTAAGATGCATGTTAAGTATTAAAATATGCCGATTGAACTAATTTTTAATCCAATTCAATATAAAATCTACCTTCTTAACTTACGTGTTGTTAAAGAAATTCTATAACTACTTCCGCTAAATTCGATAACTTACTTGTTTTGAATAGTAAAAATGTAATCTGTAGATGTGAAAGTTCATTTTTTTGTAAGGTATAGTATATGATAATAGTTTTAGAAGTATAATAAACTAATTTTCTATAAAACATTGTTTTTATTCCAAAAATATCATTTCGGGGAATTTGTGGGGAATGAATCAAAAAAAGCGCGGAATTTCGGGGAATTGACTGACGTGACGCGGGGAATCGAGAATTTTTTACTGGCAGCACTGTATATGTACTATCTGTTTCACTTGTTTAGTTGGTTGTCACATTTTGTCATTTTTCGATGTTTTATGTTTTGTTGGGAATTACATTATAAAAAATAACTTTTATTATTTTATTTTACCGCCAATGATATATAAAAACAACTTAATTAAGTTACTATTAATTCGAAGATAAATGTAAAATAATTATGATGGAGATAAATAAAACTGTATGCCGCTGTTGCTTAGTCGAAGGTGCCCACAAAAATATGAACATCACATATTGTTTAGAAGACACAAAAGAAGTCTATTCACAAATGCTGCAGGAATGTTTCAATATAGTTGTAAGTTTACAATACCAATTACATTTGAAGTTTAACGTAATTTTAATTGCTGTTTGTTTTACACGATGATTGTACTCTTACTAAAACAACTGAATTTCAATGCAATTTCATTTATTCAGTTAACAAGCGGTTCGATTCCTTCCTTCTTGACGAACGCGTTAGTGATCTTCCTCGTGTTATTAAGATGTGAATGAGTGGCACTGACAACTTACCATCACATCCCGTGTCTGTTCGTTTACAGGCTGCATCATTCACAACGATGTTGTTATTCAAACACATAGATACTCTGAACCGTTCATTTGTTACAATCGTAATAAGCATATTTATATTATGTGTTATATTATATGTGTGTATGTATGTATGTTATGTGTTTAAAATTGGCATTAAAATATCTCACTTTATGCTGTACAACCCTTCTAATGTAACTATCTAAATAGAATATTAGTGGTTCTTTCTAGAAAATCTGATTTTAGACAGTACTAATTTAAGCCCATCTTGCTTTGAGGGAAAAAAATATATTGTTATATGAAGTATATTTGGCCCAGTCCATTAGATATTTGGAATCCATAATCATCTTAAATGGTATAAATAATAGTACTTAGGGAAATATTTGTACATCAAAGTTGAATTAGCCTGGTTTCAAAGGTTCAATGAGTTGCTTTATTGTGGGAAAATAAGTTCAACCCTCTCTATTATCAAATGTAGGATACCTATTCCCTAACCTGACTCCATATAAGTATCTACAGTATATTATATTATTTGATTCTAATCAACATTCAACAATTACAGTTGGCTGTGGCACCAGCACAAGCCTACAATACCATCTGTGACACCTGTGTGAAGGCACTTCGAGAGTCATTGTGCTTCAAACGTCAGGTTTTGAAGGCGGAGAAGGAGTTTCTGAGGCAGTTGGAGCAAGAGGAAATCATAGGTTTGAGTATTAGTTAAAATAACTATATGCTTTAAATAATTAGAAATAGCTGTATGGAATAAATGAGTTGGGATTAGTACTGAAGCTGTAACTCTTCTCTTGAGTGAGTTTTTTAAAGTAGTCTTCATTTAATTTACAGAGATTTAGTACTATCAACACTGGGGTATCCCATCTCAGTAGTGTCTTTTATGGTGTAGTTACAAGTAAATGTACAGAAGGTTCATATGGTATGGTAAATGGTCACCGCACCTCATGTATAACTGGAATGCCAAGCCTATCATTCCTTCTTACCTGACTGAAAAGGAAGCAGTAAACTTATTTATTACCTAGCCAGCCATTTCTATTTATATAATATTATTATGAATAAAACTATATAAATGGACTTCTAGTACAGTTTACTAAACTAGGGAGTGAGTGCTAATTACTGATTCCCTTGACTCAAGATACTAAAACAAACTATTGATTTAAGGATTGTACATGTTAAAACATTGTTGATGTCTGTGCTAAACAACAGAATTTGATGGAATCATATCAAATCTTTTCTCTTCTTTCCAGACGATAAACCATTTTTTATCAAACAAGAAATAAAGTCAGGCGATGCAGATAATGATGACATTGACCCTGAAAATTATGTAATGGATTTAGGTAAGTTTTGGATTGAAGTTTTATGAAGTAAGGATTAAAAATGGAGCTGCTCTGTGTGCTCTCCTCATAATTGCATTCCCATGTTAATACTCCATCATATTGCTTTGACACAGTTTATTGGAAAATTTCTAACTTGTGTCACATAGATGAGAATTCTTATGCTTATTACAACATTATAAATGGGTATTTAATCCATCTTACATCCAATCCATCCATCACAAGCAAGACCATTAACCTACCATACTTAATCAGCTCCAGCATGGGCTCATTAATGAAATTAGCCATTTATCCAACTGACAACCAATAGTGGTGAAATTTTATGTGTTAAACATAATTTAAAAACAAATCTATTTCCTACTTCAATCTATCTGTCTGAATATGGAATTCTTTAAAATAAATGCACAGATTTTCATGTTGTTTTTAACAATAAGTAGATGGAATGATTCACAAGATAAGTTTGGATGTATGGGATAAACATAAAAAGTTTATTAAATGCCTCATAAAAATTAGTAACAATGTGTTACTGTTTGAAAACATGCAAGTTATATATCCCAAAGTGAATTAAAGAATAGTTAAATTCATGAAAATATAAAGTAATACTTATATTTAAATTGTAACAATTTAAATTTAAGTACTATTTTTAACTCTAATATTGCTAACAAAGAGTACAAGCATCTCATGAACATCTATTGTCAATACAGCCCATAATACAATGGTTCTAAACTTCTTTAATACTGTAACCCCTATGATTTCTTAAGATAATGAATAATATACCCATGTACAGATGATCTATCTATATAATACTAGTGGCCCATCACAACATCATTAGGGATCAACAATTAATTATTATACATATACTCTTGATATGTAGCTTATGTCCATTCGGAATAATGTACCTTTCAAAAAGTAAAAGAATTTTTAAAATGTGTCATGGTTTTGCTCACAAATACACAAACTCACAAAATTCGCACTGTCTCTTTATAATATTACTATACATATTAATTTTTACTATCTATCCATTTTTACTACCTTTATTATCCCTCTAGATTATCTATTTACCCCTAGAGGAATCATTACCGCAATGTTCAGAAACCTGGCCATACTGGAACATCTATTGTTGGTTGTATGTCACAATTGGTCTACTTAAGTCTAAGTTCCACTACATTAACCATTTGAAGCTTGGCATGCACATGGGGTGATAGTTTTGCGTCCAATGAACAACCTCCAGCAAAACGTTATATTTTCAATAGCTAAGACTGTTCCAGACATTTATGGTCAATGTCACATATGACTATATTTGATATTGGCTAAAGACAGTGACAGAACAATATACCAGCTTAGTTTAAGAGTATCTGACGTATGTTTCAGAACCTGACCATAAACTAGTTCGTCAACCACCAAAAAAACGCACAGAACCGAAGAGAAGTACCAGAGCTGCCACAAAGAAGCCGGAAGGCTGGCAGGCGAAGAAGGTCAAAACCCTAGTCAACAGATTGGCAGCTAAAATGAGTAAGTATAACCTTCATGCAGCATTTAATATAAGTGTCCAAGCTACTCAACTGTTATGTGCTTATGGGAGGCTGAATGATGATTGAAAATAAAACAAAAATAGGAGTTAAATGCTAGTTGGACTCACAAACTGATAATTTGTGAGAGCGGACTGCGTTACTTTGAAATTCATAACATAATAACTCTGAAGCTTCATGTTTGTAAGTATAGTATTTTTACAATAGAAGAAAGATGTTTAAAAGTTTTATTGACTTCCATCTTTTTTGCTCTGCCATAATGCTATGTACTGTAAATAATTCCACTTACTAACCAGAATGGTTAAAAATTAAATTTTGAGGGTAGTTTTGGATGTCCCAATACGAAACAGCGTAGGCTAAACAATAGGTTTGTTATTGTACAATACCTTCAAGGGGTTTATCCAGAGTCATTGAATTTTCTATAATTTCAGATGCAACCGACATCCCAGATAACATCGACAAGCGAGATATAAAGGAGATTGTAAAAAAACGACAGAAAAAAATAAAAGCTTCGCCTATTTATAAGGAACAGAAACTAAATATTCTGTGGACTACACACTCAAGTGCAGATAAATCCAAACACAGGCACAATTTGAAAACAATATTAGCTTACTCTAACGTCACTCCATTTAGGAATAAATCTCTCCTTGGCTACATTTGTGGATACTGTGATGATGCATTCCCAGACCCGGCACATCTGAGGATACATACAGAAGAGAATCATAAAAAAGAGAGACTAGAATTCAAATCAACGTTCGATATGACAGAATACAATGTCAAGTTGGACACAACAGATCTTACTTGCACATTGTGTGATAAAAAGATATCGGATCTCAATAATTTTAAGACACATTTAGTGAAATGCCATGATAAAATTATCCACACTGATATCAAGGACCATGTACAGCAGTTTAAACTCAAGAAAGGTGATGTTTACGATTGTGCAATGTGTACTTCGACTTATGAGACGTTTAAAATGCTAAAACAACACATGAACAAGCATTACAGTAATTATACATGCAATAAATGTGATACAGCATTCGCTACCAAACGGTCACTTAACGCTCACAGGAATACACATAAAGAGGGTAGTTTTAAGTGTGATTTCTGCGAGAAAATATTCTCCACGCGAACGAAAAAGCAATATCACGAGAAGACTAATCATTTAGGCACGAGGAACATAAGCAACTGTCCATATTGCAACGTGCCATTCAAGAGCTACTATCAACGAAACCAACATTTAGTAAAAGTGCACAATTCAGAAGCTCAATATAAGTGTAATGTTTGTGATAAAGGTTATGTTTTGAAGTCATTACTCATGTACCATATAAAAAAGAGCCATTTAATGGAAAGAGATTGTCAGTGCTCAGAGTGTGGTTTCCGTTTCTTTAGTAAAAAAGCCTTAAAAGCACATATGGTCAAGCATACTGGTGAGAGGAATTACTCCTGCGAAGTCTGTCATAAGTCCTACGCAAGAAGATATACATTGAGAGAACATATGCGAATACATAACAATGATAGACGATTTAAATGTGATGTGTGTGGTACTGCATTTGTTCAAAAGTGTAGCTTAAAAAGTCATTTGTTATCTCATCACGGGATTAGTATGGCTGCTTGTGAGATTACTTCTTCATAGCAAAAGCTTAAGAACATAAAGTGATATAATATACAGTGACTTGTGATTCAGTGAGTAGTGTTATGTGGAGTATATTGACTGCATTATGTTTGCTGAGAGAGTAATCTTCCGACATCTGCAAATCCTGCTAAGAACCAACTGCTTTATTATTGTTAGGGTTTGCATCCATTTGACATTAGAAATTTAGCCATCCCTAAACTATTATTCATTAACCACCTTCTGATGTATTGTCTTTTATACTCTGAAAGAAAATTGTATGTTTTTATTTTTTTATTTTACTAGAAATAAATTTTATGATTATTCTGTTGTAAAGTTTGCCTGGTCGTCTTGTATTTTTAGAGACTGCAGACTAAAGGCAATTTCTCTCGGTCTTGTGGAATGGGAATGTATAAAACACTGGCCTGAAGGCTGATGTGAATTGAGTAATAGATGTTCAAGGATGGAACTGCTGCTGAATTACTACCTGATGTTAGGCATGGATATTATTGCTCCTCTTATTTCATTTAATTATATTTCCACTGTGATTTTACATGTGAAATTTTATATCCATCCATAATATACTATTTTATTGGAACAATTTCCTATTTCACTTTTTTTAAAGGGACATATCTGGTGTAATGCACGTCCCAAAAGTTACGATTGGCTAAAGAATTGGTTAAATCCGGTCCCTCGGTTGAATAAAATTAAGTTTCCATTGTACTTGGAAGATAAGTAACAGAAATACACCGCTTGACCTTTACTTTAGTAGAAACATTTTACTGAAGATTACATTATTAAACAGAAACAAGAACTATACTGTACAAAAATACATTATTTTCCACTAAGAATGAGGCCAAGGTAACGACAAGTTCTAGAAAAAAGTACCGTTGTTATAAAAAAAATATTAATACTATTTTGGATATACAATTGATTGACAATTTTTACGAGCCAGACGCATTCAGAAGCTCAGAAATATAACATGATCCCACAATGGCAACGCACACTATTTTTCAAATGATACATATAAAATGTTCCATGCCTCATTGACATCCGGATTGTATTCAGTTTTAATTAAAACATAATACTACATATTTCATCAAGCCATTATATATTAATTCAACTAAGTTGCAATTTCTGTGACAGATTCCACTTTCTAATAAGATCTTTTGTATTTGTCGAAATAATTTCAGTTTGCTGCAATAAAATCGGATGCTTTGCGTAAATCTGTAGAAGAACTGCCCTACTCTTTGCGTTGTCAACAATTCATTATGTAGGTATGTTTTGTGGCTTGCGACTGAAGTCTAACCTACGCCTGACATAACAAAAACAAGGCCAAAGGAATTGCTATGGTCTAGCAATAATAAAAAATTAAAATATTTTATAAAGGTAATACCAACTTCCAATCCGATAAAAGATAGTACTGTAAAATTATTATATTAATGTATACTTATATGTAAATATGACGTAAATAATTCTTATATAATAGCTAGACAGATAAACATGCTTGCAGTACAGGCATGAATATCATGTTTTTATTATTATATCGTTTATGACAACATTGATAAACTTTGATTGCCCGATACATATATTGGTACTTCTGGTTCTGATCTCGGTGAAAAAAAGCATGCTGACGCTAGACCATATACTTTGAAATCTTGAAATGTGTGAAACTACACGACAAGACTGCCGTGATTGCAAAACATAAAATGCTCTTTCTGCCAGAAAATTATTACTTAAACGCGAGACACTGGATTATTACTTTATTGCAGTTTGTTTAATAAAAAATTAACCTTCGTTGCAAGTTAAAAAAAAATAGTTTTTTTTTTTTGCAAAGCAAAAAGGGATCACGTCAATTTTATATGATTCATTTCGATAAATGGATTTAGGATAATCAGTGGTTATTATTGTCGTAAATTTAACCACAATAATTGGTTAGATTAACCGTAATACTTACTTTTTTAATGATCTCATCGAGGAAGCAGGTCTGATTTGATTTTTTAGATAATAGAATAACCGGGGTGCTTAACATCTAAGCAAGCGTGACACGACAGTAATTTTCTTTCGTGTGCGAAGGAAAGTTAAAAGAAATTGTTAGTAATAATATCTATCTGCGCTCGAATATTTACTATAAATACTGTAAAACATATTTATTGGAGGAAATTATTTATATTAATGATATTTTAAGCTTAAGAAAGGCAATACATTACTGTTTATTATAATTTGTTTTAATTACTCCAGCGATAATTTCGTTAAATCTGGACCCTCTATTGCGTACCTATTATCGGCAAAACTAAGCCGCGAACTAAAAGTTAGATGATAGCGAAAATGTAACTGGCTCAAATTGTCGATTAGGACGTTCTGATTGTGAACTCTTAACGAACAGAGGCGTCCGTTCACCTCGAAAGCAATATTGTTAGTATACTGTTATCTACGAGCAACATTGGAACTGTGTTCCGTTGTCAACCGCTGTTTTATATATTACATGTATAGTCATGGTCGCGGCGAGACTGCGATGGTGGAAACTGAAAGTTGACACTTGACAAACTAATGACAGATGAGTCTCAACAAAAAAGTCGTGAATGCCAGATGCAGTTATTAAATTGTATTATTTCATGAAATATTTTGATCCTCTCGTTAGTTAATTCTGTACAAATAAAAGCAAACTTGGGATCGATGACTATTTAGAATATATCGTGAAGATAAATGAACATGTTGTATCAGAAACCATTCTAGCATTTGTATTATATTTTATGATGAAATATAACAATCAAATAATCTTCTATTATTTATAACAAAGAAAATGTAATAAGATTCTTTTAAGATTTTGTAATATCATACGAACATTGGGAAGGGGGCAGAGTGAACGTCGTACTTTGAATCATGATTTTAATAATAAGTTTATTATTTTGGTTTTCATTTATTGTTACGTACATGATTCGTATAAAAAATAATACGTGACCTGAAGTAACCTACATACACAACAAACTGGGATTAAGAATATTTATTATCATTCTAATCATTTTCATTTCGACACAAAAATTATCAGGAATTGGCCTTAGTATATAGCCTGAAATGTAACAAGCCTCAACTTAACAAAAAATGTACCCACGAATTCTATACAATTTTCTCACTGGTTACATATATTTTCAATAAAATGTAATGCAATTAGACTTTCGTGTTAACAAATTTCATAAATATATAAGGCATGACAAGTTGACGATCTCGTAGCGCAGTTGATAGAGATCCTGGCTGTCGAGCGAAGTGTCCCGGGTTCGATCCCGGCCGAGGCAGACGTTTATGTGATGGACAAATGTTTGTTTTCGGGTCATGTGTCTTTGTTATGTTCAATGTACGTCTATGCCACCCGCAATTCAGCGAATCCTAGTGCAGAACTGTATATGTGAACGTTATTTAAGTGTTCTAAGCGTGTAACTCGAACGGAATATAAATTGAAGAATGAGTTACTTGTTTTATACTGCCAAAACGTCAAAGTTGTGTGTCACTGAAAGATTAACTTAAAAAAAAAACAAATCTTTTAAACATCTATTGTATCGATTTCTAGTAGGAATTAACACAACTTGAAAAAAAATCTTTCAATTTCCGTATACGGAAAATTGTCTATGGGTCATCATTTGTCATAATCATAACGATCAATTGTGTTTTTGTACTGCACCCAGTATTCGCTTATGGTAATATTTCAACGCAACAGAGAAACGATAAATAGATGAGATATTGTATTTGATTTTAAACGTAACTCATATTCGTTTTCACATATTTTTCTATAATGCGAATGTTATAGAAAATGACTATGACATAACTAAACAAATAGCTTTCAATAAAAAGACATTCCAAGTATTTCAAGTTTCTGTTATTACATAGATTTTAAAACTTTTGTTTCAACCATTACATATCCTTATAATATATTAAACGATTCACGTTATGTTGAGGTTATTTAAAGATTAATCCGATCGTACAATTCGACTACCATAGGTTAAACTGCCGTAGACTGATTATTCATAATTCAATTCAATTCCTGCTGTGAAGTTTCTTTAATATTATACTAATAAATAATTAACCGTATCAACGACAACAAATCATTCACGCACATAAATTAATTTTCAATATTTTTTTAAGGTCTGCATTGTAATTAAAATCTATAAATGCATCAGATTTTGATACCCTTACCCAAAAAGATTAGCGTTTATTACTGGTTCCTTAATACTAAGAGCGAAATAGTACTTGCATTGTAACTATAAGAACATTTTTACTGCGTTCAGAGCTACTAGGTATAATCTTTGTTTAAACCCTTTTGGTTCATTATGTTACTTAAAGTTTCTTATCTGGAAACATCTTGGACAATGAAAAAGATGGATGGCCGATAAGGTTGTCAGTCGTTTTGGAGCCATCATCAAATTTAACAACTGTATGTATATGTATATGTACCCACAGAGTCTTTAGTAACGTTTGCGCTCTTGATAAATTCCTCTAGCAACGTAAAGTCTACAATTCTTAGTTAATGTCTAGTATTCTCAAACTCGGATAAAGTGATGCCATGGTTAGATAACATATGACTTTTCATACTACACTTTTGTACAAAAGCCATGCTGCACACTCCGCATTTGAATCTCTTGTCGTTATTGTGTATCCGCATATGCTCGCGCAAAGTCTTCTTCCTCGCATATGACTTATGACATATTGTGCATTCAAAGACTCTTTTCCCGTTATGCTTTACCATATGATCATCTAATGAGTGCTGTGTAAAAAAGCCAAGACCACACTGAGCACAAATAAAATCCCTTTCCAACAAATGCACCTTTTTGATATGACTTGTTAATTTTGACTTTAAAATAAAGAATGTGTTACATATGTTGCACTTGTATGTTGCTGCTGGAACATCGTGTTCGGCAGCCATATGCCTGTTGCGTTGGTAGTAGCTTGTGAATGATTTATCACACTGAGAGCAATACGTTGTGTATCTCGGTCCACCGTTATGTGAGTATTTCTCGTGAAATTTTACTCTGACCCTAGTATTGAACACTTTGTCGCAATAGGAGCACTTAAAATCGCCCAAATCATGTGTCTTCTTGTGAATTTTCAACCGGAGCCTGTTGATAAAGCCAAGGTCACACACGTCACATATATAGTTCCTATAGTGTCCATTCATGTGTTGCAACAACATTTTAAACGTTTCAAACGTAGAATTACATAATGCACAGTTCAGTATATCTGTATCTGTCAACTTAAATTCTAAGAAGTAATCATTGATGGAGTAGAATTTTATTCCATGTTCCTTAGTCAAGTGTTTCTTTAAATCGGTTATGAAATTCAGTTTAACATTGCAGATATTACATTTGAGGTCAGTTATATCAAGTTTAATGGATAATGAGTCTCCATCCCATCGCTTGTTCTTAATTACTCTTCTTTCATGTTGCTCATTTGTATGCTTCCGAAGTGATTCGATATCTTTGGATAATTCTTTGCAATACACACAAGCAATTCCTGCTATAGTTTTATTAAAGAACGGCGTACAATTTGAATATTTCAGTATGTTTTGAATATTTTGTATGTACTTTGTTCTTTCTGATACATTTTTGTATAAAATCTGTTCCGGAATCTCCCGTATTGTGCTGCCTGAAATGAAGTACATTTATTGACTATTAAATATATACTTATTAAAAATTTACGGCTTCATTATGTTCGAGGCCAATTCCCTTGTCCGTGGTTGAGGTGTGGACCACGCTGAACGAATGAGGCTATGACGATAGCCTTTTGTTTGTAACTCACATTTCAAAATCGACGTTACTATGGCAATAGGATTCTTTATATTATTTAAGGGTTTCGTTACAGTGCCGGAGAGTCAGTATTACAAGAGTCTCCCGCATCCATCTTGAATGGCAACGCGTCGGTGATCCCATTAGTATTATGGACGTCCATTGGTGGCGTTGACCACTTACCATTAGGTGGCCTCTTTTCTCTAATGTAGGCTATAAATAAAAAAAATGAAAAATCTTGGTAGAAGAATCTAAAAACGCACAAATTGTTCTTTCACTGGAAGACCACGAATGGCGCCTATTCTTTGTCAAATTCCATTTTATTTTCAAATTAAGGCCATAGTGAGAAAGAAACACCACACTGATATTCAAAATAATTTAAGTACCAAGATGATAGAAAGTTAGTGAAAAAATATGAAAAATCGAAAAGCGGTAACCTCCCGAAGTATTGAGCGCTTCTGAGGTAGCTGACTATTTTCTGATGTGAAAATGTATTTGATTATTATAATACTATTTATCTTGTCATAATTACGATTGATATTTCTTTATCTCAGTTCTTATCACTCTCCCAATTTAGGATTCTTGTTCTTGAACCCTTTGGTTTTCTGGGCATCTAAGTCCCTCAGAGAAAATCTCTCTTCTCTCACAAAATTTATTAATTATATCATATTGACCATTAATCGTATTATATTATCAATATCATTTATGTTAACCATGAGCAGTTACCTGCGACTATGTCTGAATGGTTTCAAAGTGTATTATTGATTTGATTTTCGTATTACATTTCTTTACTAAATTATTTTTATGTATGTCTTAAAGATTAGCCAGCATAACACTTTAATATATAAAACTTTAATATTTCACAAAATCGAAATAAAATTATGCCAAAAAAGGAAATATCCCTCCTAGACGTCAAACTATCCAATCACAAACATCGGATGTGAATGCTTAACAAGCAGAGTTACGTTTGCATTTATAATATTAGTATAGATCAATTATTTACAGCCACTTACTTACCCCAGAAGAGGGTGTAATCATGTTTATTTACTAACCATTTGTATCATCAAGTTCCATTAATCCTTTTCTGCCATTTTCTTTTCTTGCTGACTTCCTATTTGTATCCTTATCCATACTCAAGCCATCTTCATCCAAACATACCAAATCTGGCAACTCTTCTTCAACATCTATAAATATGTATATGCATAATTCTAAAATGTATCTGTGGTGTAACTAATTTCAAATACATATTGTATACAACTAAACATTTTAAAAAGTTATTTTAGCTCAACTTTTAAATACAAAAATGATCATCCAAAATGTAACTATTAAACATGTTTGTGATGTGATAATTGTGTATGTCCATGCCACCCGCAACACAGGTAATCCTAGTGCGGGGGTGTGAGTGTGTAAACGTTTATTTATTTATTTTATTTATAATAAGTTTATTAAATTACATAAAAAATACCACATTCATGTAACAATCAAATTTTAAGTTGAAACATAACACTGTATGTTATATTATTATAGTAGTAATATTTCAAAGATGAAAATTATTACCATAAAAATTCAAGTCAAACTCATCTTGATCATCCTGCTCTAGAAGCTCTTCTTTCACCTCGGGCTCCTCCTCTTCAACATCTATTACAGTATCATCTGAAAAATTAAAACAATAACATTTAGGTAAAGGAATTTTTGTATAAAATCTGTAATTTTTCTAGAATGCTTTAAGACTGAAAGATATATTTTAAATCCTAAGTATTCAAATAAAACTATTCACTTGTACTTATTCATTCTAATAGTAGTATACAATTCATATACCTTTCCGAGCAATTTATAATAGTAACTTGCTTATTCGGAACTTGTTACGACCAAAGTGCATTCAATATCATATAGACTTCACCACCACTTACCATCAGGTGGGATTCTTGTGAAGCTTAGTTTATTTTATGGAAAAAAAATCATCCAAAAGAATATGTAATATTTTAAATGATAACACATGTCATAGGTGATCAATATCCATTGTATAGAAAATAATGCAACATTTCAGTTAAAAACTCATACATATATAGTTAATTTATTAATAACAAAATAATTTTGAAGAACTTTTTCTATAGTTTTAGCCTTCTTTTATAATTTTTTTCATGTCTCACTAATGACATCTATACTTGATGTGACAGGCAAATATGGCAACGTAATGGTACAATTTACCCATGAAGATGATAATTTCACCTGTGACAATATGCCTCCTCAGCAGCTTCTTTTGACATTTGATCACTTGTTGTTTAAAGTCTAAGGCATCACGAAGTCTCACAACACATATAGTACATATTCCCTGGTAGGTATCATCTGTATCTGACAAAATCTGTAAACAAACATATGAAAGTTCTGTTACTCAACCTTATTCTTACATGATGATGCCGCTTGTACCTTCCTAGTTGGCTAATACACTTGTTATATAAATGAACCATAATCTGTTTTTTAATGTTTTGATTGCAAAGCTCTAGAGGTAGTTAGCAAGCAGGTGTTACGCTTTTTGTTTGGCTGGAGAGATAAAGACAATTGTCCTCGCGCAACAGACGTGCATCGACGAGCACATAAAGCACCACATATCATCATTACGTTTTCCGTCGTCTCATTTGCGCTTTATTTATGTAAGAAAAATAAACAATCTGATCCATAAAATTTAATAAACTTAAATGTTCAGAAACTAATAAGTGTCTATTTACATGAATTTCGAAGCATTCCTTCAGAATATCAGCATAAATTTCAGTTTTTTGGAGTCCTGGATATGGTTTTTTGAGATCATAATCTGGGGGATGAATTAAGCAACATCGACAACGTGTATTAAATTCCATTATGTCAGTAAATATTCTCTGAAATTCAATAAATTATTTACCGATGAAACTAATAAAATTATGCACTATTTGTATTTTTTTTAGGTTATCATTTCTTTCAAAGTACATGGTAGATGACGTTGACATTTGACATTTAGAATTTTTAAAATTACGTTAATTGGTTAGATACATTTTTACGTTAGGATAGAATTATATGTATGTGTCGTGGCATGATGGGCCGACCCGAGGTTGAGCGTTTACATTAACGTATGTAAGTATGATAGCTCAGTTCGGAAAACTCAAACGTAAAGATCACTTAGACTTGAACTTAAACCTTAAACCTGCAGTTCAACGCAAAATAATCATCGGCTTAATATGTCTTGTAAAAATATCCTAATCCTAATAATTATTTGAAAAAATTAAGGCAATTGTTATAATTTTTAGTATGAAGCAATCTGATGAAACAGGTGATAAGTTGGAAATTGAATAAAGAATAATAATCAGTAAAAGATTTTATTATAACAGAAAAATTTTATGATATGTAAACACAACAATATATAAATAAGAATAAAGAACACATTTAATTAAATAATAATATTACTATAAAATAGTCCAATAAAACAATAACTTATGAAACTCATAGTTTCCTACAAAATCACTATCGGAAACATTATCTTTACTGTAAACTATTGGGAAAACGCCAGAACACAGCCTAGTCTTATACCTACTAACATCTTCTTAGAAACTGCCTATTTTACCTATCTATTTAACACCTCAGTCTTTACCTATTTTACAAAATATTAAAACACCATGCTGAAACTCAATTTAGTAAAAATGATGTTTGATTTGTGAGAATATGTAACGGAATGTTATTTTAATAAATAGAAAACAATATTTATTTAGTCATAACAAAATGGTACGTACTGCAATTACCATTACATCTTGTTATCTGTAAATTAAACTAATTTTCCTTAAACATAATAAAACAAAAGTGTTGTAGGATACAGTTTCAATCTGCACCATATCAGTCCGATGGAAACAACTGCGCTAATACTTTGGTGTAAAGACCACGCCCTCCAATATAGGTGGATGGACCGCCAGCGTTGGCGCAGATTTCTTTGAAAAAACCCACACGCATCGGCCAACTATACACGCTCGCGCCAACGTTGAGGCCAATGCTATTTTCAAGATACACACGTAGGACGAATGGTGTTGGTACTACCGTTGGGGCTAATGTGTCGAGTCGTCTTTATAGTGTATTACCACAGACAAAATTACACTATATGCAGATGATATAGTGTAATTTTTATAATCTATAATCATACAACATAAATGATGAAGGTTTCGAACGCATGCGCTATCCTATTCGATTTCGTTTCGAAATTTCGATTCGATTCCTTCCTTTTCCTTTAGAAGTTTAGAAAATGGCGGAGCCTCGATTAAGTAGCGTCCTTTGCTACAAAATCGTGTTTTTAGTAAAGTTAGTATAGTGTTTTACGTAGTGTTAATGTTAATATAGTGTATAATATAATGGAACACACATTGAACCATGGAATGTGTCGGTGTTGTGCGTCAGAGGGATTATTTAAGAATTTTAACTCGACATATCAATGGATGGGCGCCGACGAAGTTTATGCAGACATGTTGAAAGAATGTTTCGATATTACGGTTTGTAACATCTATTAACCACTTCCCTTATATTTACTATACCCATTTTTATTTACTTCTAAGATGTTTACTGTGTGTCTTAGCTGCTATGCATACCACAAAATCTTCTCCTGTTATGGCAAATTTTCCGTCGTAATGTCAAGGAAGGCTCGAGCTCGACGCCTGAGTCAAAAATGTCCTTCATTGGGGTCAATATATTAAGTTTGATTTGCCAAGTAATTCTAGTCGTTTTACAATGCTTGCTTAGGTTATTAGTAGCTTAAAGTAAATTTATAGGATTCATAAATAAAAATAATAAAAAAAAACTAATAACCTGTTTTATTTGCCTGTATTTACAAACATCAGTCTGAGTTTGTTCACAGGCTGTTATTATACAAAATCTGAGTGCCTGATAGGCTTAAACTAGTTTTGCCAATAGGATTGAACATCTAGATTAATGATTATCATCCACAATTAACTACATATATTTTTAAAACAATAGTATCCTTAAAATATTGCCAGTATCCATATTGCATTGAATGCTCACTGCAATTCCTCTTTACACACTAAACGTGTAGTCAGACTGCATTGTAATTTAAAATAAGTTCCAGTTTATTCTAGTAGATATGCCCTTTCCCTATATTTAAATAATTGCTAAAGATATTGTTGTCTGGAAGTGAAGAAAGGTGGTCACATCAGTCATATATTTTGCTCATGAATAAAAAGATGACCATTAGTTTATATAAGTTCTATCTAAAATCAAAAATATTTATGAATTTTTTTGGTTGTGTTGGGACAGCCTAGAATACTCCTCCCAATCCCATGCTGCTAGAAAAGGGGTTGTAATAGGCAACAGAAGAGAGCCTGCTTGGTGGTAGGGCTTCGTGTATTATGATTATATTATCAGTATTTAATAAGTCATTAATATTATTATTGGTATCTTTCCGTGAAGCCTGCCTGGCTAGCTACCACCCTCCTGCTTGAGTCAGCTGCCAAATGACTAGTTGTGTTCCGGCTGGGTACTTGAGAGCCAGTACATTCAATTCTTTCTTAACTACTTCTCATTTCCGGGCCGACAACGCATCGGTGATACCTTTGGTCTTGTTGATGTCCATGGGCGACAGCGACCACTTACCATCAGGTGACTCGTCTGCTCGTTTGTCAGCTATTAACATAAAAAAAATGAAAAAGAAGTGGTAACCCTTTACTTCCTTTTTGATAAACAATTAATTATATAACATGATAAATAGATTATGTCTATATGGAATAATATACTTTTTAAATTGTAAAAAAGAATTCAATTAGTTGGAGGGTTCTAGAAATTACTTACACAAACTCACAAAAATCACACCTTATAATATATGTATAGATCACATGTTAATTTTTTTGTCCTTACATTGTTAATGTTAAGGCATGATCTCAGTAGAAACAGTTCAAAGATAATTTCATATTGAGTTTTGCAAAAATAACAGTTAAAATAAAACTGTAGTCTTAATTAAGAATTATTTCTGATATCCAAGGGTTATAACAACAATATATCATCAGGCAATTTTCTATTTATTTATTCATAAGCAGACAATCTTATGACTGGTTTTGCTAATATCAAGTTTCATAAAATATTATTGTGATTGCTACTATTTTACTATAAATTCTCTGTATTTTGATCACTCACAGCTCACAACTGCAGAGGAATGGAATAATGGAGGAATCTGTGAGGTGTGCATTACGCAGCTTCGAAATGCTTCCAACTTCAAGAAGCAGGTCCTACAAACTGAGGACCAGTTTAAAAAAGCACTACACGATAAATTGTTTCAAGGTGAGCTCTATTATTTCAATAAAAGTATCCAACATATTGTAATCATATACATATATCCCTGTTTCAACATTCCTTCTTCCTCCTAACAAAGGTCTTTCTCACCACTATCCACTCCAATATCTGAGATGTTCTTTGTAATGGTATTTTCAGGGCAAAATGATTTATTGTTGCTGCTTGTTATTAGAATATTCTAACAGTCTTATTGCTTTGTGTATCTGTTATTTGTAGTGCAGAGAATAAAAATCAATCACTCCCATTTGTCCACAAAGCAGAAAATAATAAAGTCTAATGCACTGTGCCATTGTGTCGAGCATTATCAAAGAAATACTGTAGTGGTTACGTCAATATGACAACAACAATAAGGAATTGAAACCTCCACCTACTGTCCAGCAACAATGGAAAAATTAACAAGGGTTCCCAGGTCACTTTTCAGTTTGGGCAGATATTAAAAGAGCAGATAAATATTTTAATGTGTTTGTGATGTCTAATTAACAGATGTCTCCACAACCTGCAGCAGGGAATCTTTAGGTGTTTAGGTCTTTAGTAGGGTTGTAAGTGCGTGAGTTTATTCATTTATTTATTGAATATGGTGAAACAGTGTGTGTGTAAATACATAAAGGATTCTATAGAATCGGCAAGTTAGCAAATTATTAATCTTATGCTAATCTTCTTTTTTAACAGCAAGCATAGTCAAAGAAGAGCTGAATAGAGAAGATGGAGACTTGGAAGTTGGAGACTCTGACCACAATGTCTCTGAAGATTATTCTGGAACAGGTATGTGTTGCAATTTGTGAATATCATTGAATGTATATGTTGGATAAAGAAAGAAAGGTTTAAAGGAATACCTGGTTCGACTATTCCCGCGTATGGGTGTGGGGTTCGCGCGCGTTCTCCGTTCTTCCAATATCCTTCTTATGTTGATTTTGCTTTCTCAATAAACGTATGCCGCTCGCACTACACGGGGACACGATATTGTTTTTTCTTTAGGTTTAGTTTAAAGTATTTGTAACGAAATCGAAGGGAACACGTAGTTCGACCTGACTTGTCACTCGCGGTTGTAGAAGCCGTCTTTTTGTACTACCCTCAGGTATAGGATATTAGGTAGCGGACGCAGGTAGGGAAAGGAAACGTTCGGAAATTGTTCATCAGTATACTTGTCATTAGTTAGGTAGCCGTAACCCCTGTCATTATAAGAGAATCACCAATAGGTACATTGCAAGAAAATCAGTAATACAACTACAATTGCTGAAGCCACCATTGTTATGAGCTATTTATATAAGTAGGAATTGTAAGATCTGTTAAGTATTACAAAACAATGGCTTAGGCTGTACAATTTTAATCAGTACCAATGTATATTGTCTACACCTGAAAACAATTGCTTGAGGCTCATTATTGTTTACATCTGCCCATGGGCTTTTGATATTAGCAGATACCACTATGAATTATATTGCTGTGCATACCCTGTTTTCCCATTGTTTTTATAACAACTGACTGCGAAAAAGCAAAGTGTATGTGATTACCGCAACTTATCTAGGTCTGCAACATTAGAGGCATCACAAATGCGTTGCCGGCCAGAAAGGCAACTGAGAAATTACTATACCTGGTTCTTCAACACAGCAACCAAAACAATAAATACTTGATAACTATTTTTAACAATGAGGATTTGCTTTAAAGATCCTTGCTAATATTTAAAATCCTAGCGGGTTAAGTAGGTACAAAGTCTAGCGATTTCCAGTAACAGGGAGTTGGTGCCATAGCCTCCTCTGTTATTTCACAGAGTGCATTTGAACAATGGAGATTGGCATGTACTCCAAGTTTACATGGTACCCTGTATACCCCAGATTTCCCTTGCGAAGACTATGTTGATTGCAAGTATGAAATTTAAAAGTTTAGATAGCTTCACCTGAAGTATAATTCGGCATGCAACAATATTTGTTCACAATAGACATTTTGTGTTTCTGCAGACTTCGATGTGTCCATCAAAGAAGAGATGGAAGAGCCAAAATCAAAAAAGAGGGCAGCTAAAGCTGGTACATCGAGGGCTAAGAAGGCGAAAACAGAAGATGGCGAGCCATCAGCTAAACGTAAGTGGATAGTTTTGTTTACTAGTGACCTTGGTTATGTGTTCACGCGGTGAGCTGTTTGATAGTAGAAATTTTACGAAAAACCCAAAATACGAAATATTACCTACTTCATAGGAGGTTTGAATAATACAAGTGCAGTGGTGCAGTACCAGTTATAAATGTTGATAAGTTTAGCGGAATATGCGGAAGTGCAGTAAAACTGTGGAGTTTATGCCACATGTTTAGAATACTTGAGCAATAATATGATAGAAGACATGTGCGACAACTGTAATAATTTCAACAAATACCTGAAAGTGATTATGTAAAATACTTATTAGAACAACAGCTTTATGGTTTTACCTTACATACTTTGTCCAGTCAGGAGTGTAAAGATAAACAAACCATTGGAAACAGTAAATGATGAATAAATTTATGGGGTCAATACAAGATACGGGAATATGTTAGTAAATAACACCATCATGATTGCATATCCCTATTAGATATTAGAATTGAACAAAAGTAAAATTAATAAAGATAAATGGTGAAGCGTTAAATAAAATATGGATTATCAAATTGATTATTGCCGTAAAAAACTGCAAAACACTAGGAAATGCGTAAGTAATCAATTTAATATAGTTCTGGAACTACATTTCATCCTTGTAATAATTCAATTGCTTCTTGATTTATAGCAACGTGGTCTTCGATACACTTGATATTTATAATATATTATGAGACTTTCAGAGATTAATTAGATTGGACAGTAACAACTTCATACTATGATTCAAGATAAATTTTAAAGTATAAGTTAGTAAAGATATACAGAGTAAAAGGCAGAATTTCGAGCAAAAATATTTGACACATTTAAAAATTGGTTATGAATTGATGGATGACCTATGGTTATATTATTTGTACATATTTTAAGTTTCATTTGTAGAAAAACTTGTGGCAGTTCTAAATTTATTTTTGAACGTGGATTCCGCTTGAACACATAACCATTGCTCCACTCTGAAGGGAATTGGAAAAGTGGCATTCCATATTAGAATACACACACACATTTTATTTATAACACTACATAAAATACAATCATATTTCTGTAATTCTGTTTATTCGGCGACTATAATTGCATTTTCATTCAGGATCTCTCTCTAAGACAAGCATGAACGTAAATTAATTTGATAATTATCAATCAGTGAATATGTTAGTATATGCTTATTTTAGATCAATTGTAATGGCATTTTCTTTTAATATTCAAACCATTTCATGTCTAAAGAGTTATTAAAAAAAATCCAAGTTATTCATTATCATAACATTTAAACGTCTTCCCCCAAAACTTCAATTTCAGTACTCCACAGATTAATCTAACCTACTATTAATAATGCTGATGGCTTTTGTATGCCACAAAAGGAGTTTCTAAATAAAGTTGAGCGCTTACAAAACTTGTAATTCGCTTCATTTTATTTTCTGACTTAAGAAGTTCAATCGAATTGCTCAAAGATATCAAGTGACCCCCAATTCAACTTTGCAGGGACACCTGTGTCTACTCTTTGATATTTGGCATAGTTCCTTTTATACTGTTTACCTTTGCAGTCGATTTACCTTTACTCATCCTCCGGGTGTATGATATAGCTCACTTAAAAACTGCCCTTAAATTTCTTTTACATAAATCTACCTTTTATACTCTTTCCTTTTCATTTCAAACTGTTAGCTACTTAGTAGGGATGTTATAGATATGAAATTTCGGATCTGGATAATGGATTACGGTTACGGATGTGAAATTATTTCGGAATATCCGATTGTTGCGGATAATTTCGGCTATGGATATTAGATGTTTTACAACTCGGAAAAAAACAACAACACAGCAGTAACAGTTTGACTTTATTTTTAGTAATTATGCAGTATCGTCACAGAAAAAGCAAGATCCTTAAAAATTAAATAATAAAAACTGTCTAAAATTGTAATGACGCGACTAGTGTATCGGCTCGGCTGGCGAAAATCTGTCATAACGTATTTTATTTAGAATGCCGCTATCCGAAATTATCCCAAACCTTTTTTATCGCATTCGGTTACGGATATATTTTTATTTCGGATATCCGATACTTTCGGTTAAGGAGCTCCATAAAATCCCTGCTACTTAGTTGACGCTTGTTGATAATTGTTCAAAAACGCACAAATTTTGCCTCACTGCATCGCTTTTCCACTTTTTGGGCCTCATTAATAAGGTTTTAAGTCATATGCACTGGATAGAAGCTATCGAGCGTGGGATATAGTGTGTGGAAAGTGTCTCATCGGCCATATTACTTCGCGTGAATTTCTTTCATGAAGTATTTAATTTTTTGACGCAAGTTTAGGCATCGCACGATCCGTTTTTATTCCTTATCAGTTTTTAAACCATGCCAGCGGTCTTCGGGCCGCGTAAGAACTTCTCACATTTGGGTTGGTTTTTAACTCTTTCACCCATCCTCATTTGAACAGCGAGATGAAGTACGCTATAGGCGTCTTAAAAATCGACGAGTGGCAGGTGCCCTTCGCGGACCGCTTAAGGGTTGAAGCCAATCCACAGAAAGCCGACTTGCAAAATGTCATATAATATCGTAGTATCGTGCGGGAGTAATGTTTCATGCCAAAATGAATTAACTTTTATTATGAAACCAGAAGAAAACTTAAGACGTCAGCGAAGTGTTGTTAAACGGCGAGGGGTAGATGAAAGGTGATCAATAACTTATTTTGTTATAATGAGTACACTTGTCAATCACTTAAGGAAACAAAACTCCATGAAGGGTTTCTCAAGTCACGACTTTTGTTTTTGATTGTCACCTTATGCCGAAAAGTGCAGAATGTGCCAATGCCAAATCATTCTTAATTATACATACGAGGACGTTACGCTTGTAGCGGTTAACCAAACACTCACATATTCACATCACTGGTACACATAAACGAATTTTAGAAGTTTTCTTCATCCGGAATCGTAATCGTACACCGTGTGGTGGCCACAGTTATTTGTATATTGATGCCAACTCTTCCAACGCCATTCTGTTATTAGATTTCGATGTATGTTTTTTCTCTCTTGTATAAGTGTGTTGTTGACCATTGCAATGTTTTATGTGCAACTTTAAAATATAATTTTCCGTATTGCATATTATTATAACGGACGACCACGTCTTTGACAGTCGAGTGCTGAAAGGCCATTAGGTCTCAATAAAAACTTTCATTTTTCCATCAAAAACATTCAACTTTTATATAGTGTGTTAATGTTTGAATTTCCGATATTTTAGCCACGATATTGTACTTCAAATTTTATCGACAAAAAACCATACAAAGGGAGGTCGCACCCCTAACTCCTCTGAATGGGAGCCATTTTTAAATTTCATATCTCGTATTTTTACAAGTTCATTGAAACTCTTTTTTTTATGATCTTATGTTGTGCACGTATTTGAAAGTCACCATATTTTAAAGTTGATGAAATTTGCTATCATTTAAAACAAAATTTGATTAAAATTACAAAAAATTATAATTTAAAACCTTATATTAAAAATTAAATTTTTCTGCTTTAACGATCGCCTGGCCACCTCGTTCACCAGACTTACTCCTCTGGACTTCTTTTATGGGGAAAAATGAAACAGAGGGTTTATCGGAAAGTTTCAAACACCAGGGAGGAGCTCCTTCAACGGATTAGGGCCACAGCTGATGACATACAAAATGAACGAGAAATGTTACTGGGAGCAACGAACAGGTTGGATTGAGGGCAATCGCATGCCTTCAAAATAATTGCAGCCACTTTGAACAACTTTTGTAAAACTTTTTTTTTTGGGAAATAAAACTAACTTTTTTAATTAAATGTTGTTGTTTTTATTTCACATAATGTTTTTGGCTCACACTCATCTTCTTATCGTAAAAATATCTTTCTCGCTCACACACAATGGAATGCTACCTGCTGTATGATTGAGTCATTATTTGTCATTTTTGACTCTTGTTGTTAGGCCACGTTTTTATATTATTAGCGTGAATACCAGTAATAATTTAAGGTTTATTTGTTAGCACAGCTTACTGCAAATAAATTAGAAGAAGAAAAAACAATAGGTTAAGGTTATAATAATAACTTTAAAAAAAGCAGAAAAAGTAATTTTTAATTTAAAGGCTTTAAATTATTATGTTTTGTAAATTTTTATCAAATTTGGTTTTAAATGATAGCAAATTTCATCATCTTTGAAATATGGTGACTTTAAAATACGTGGATAACATAAGATCATGAAAAAAGATTTTCAATGAACTCGTAAAAATACGAAATATAAGATTTAAAAATGGCTCCCATTCAGAGGGGTGAGGGGTGCGACCCCCCTTTGTATGGTTTTTTGTCGATAAAATTTGAAGTACAATACTTTGTTAAAATTTCGGAAATCCGATCCCTAACACATTGTATAAGTTGCCGACCAGCTATTTATTTTCGTAAAATCAAAGGCACCATGAACGCCCCACTGGTCATAATGGAAACTTATTACTGACTCGCGACAATGGAGCTAAAACACAAAAAAACATTTCACGTTTGGTTCTGGAAAAGGGGTGATATCAATCCAGGCAATTAAAACTGCACCATCACGTACGAGTACCTTCGGAATTTAGCGATCTTCAGAGGAAAAGTTTATTGCCACCGCCTCTGCCGTCGTTCACCAAGGTGAACGACGAGCACAGGACGTTAGCTTGAAATCAAAGATGGAAGGAACCCCTCAGTGTAATCTTATTCATGAATCTTTTTGGTGCGTCTTTTTAAGACTTAACCTCGGTGATGCCCCATTTTCCATAATTCGCAGGAACTTTCGCCTGAGTAGCGTGGACGTTAAGCATTTTACGAAATAACATGACTGATTTTTACAGTTTTATACCTTTGGCTATTTAAAAAAAAACCCTTATTTAATTACACTACTGGATGTCTCTAACTCATTATATGGATCATATGTCCGTAACTGCGGGACAGCAATGTGGAAATTATGAAATTATCGTTTAAGTAATCACATATTAAACAGGTATTTTTCTTCGCAATTTATGTACACACATGTAACATTGCAATGTATTTATTTTTTAATGTTAACTATTTATATGGATAGCCTTTTTCCTCTATATCATCTATCTCGGCGTCGATGGTTTTATCTTTAATTATACTGAAATTTCCACGTATATTTAATACTTTAAAATTTACCTAATAAAAAATAAAGCACCTTATTTATTCGCCTCAGTGAGTTGTATTTGCGAAAAAGTAGATACTATAATCCGCAGAGTGTGGCAAAACCATTTGTTATCGTTTCTAATTAGATTTTTACGAGTCGTAAATTATAGAATTAGTGTGACATATTTTAGGTCGCAATGTGATGAATAGAGGGAGGTTATGCGAACCACGAATGACAGAAGCATTTCGATAGTTGATTGCGATACAGAAGCACCGGTGCGTTCACATAACATTTGAGGGCCTCTGCGCTGTCGACGTCAATTTATTGGTTAAGGTCATATGACCTGGAATCTTCTTCCGAGAAAGCGGTTGTTATATTTCAAAGATTTGCACTGTAACGTGGTCACTAAAATTACCGGGTGCCGTGTACGAACTCTTGCAATGATAGCAATTCATGCAAGCCATTGTTGCACAAGTGTTAATTGTGTCTTTGGAAACCTAGCACCATGAACATCCTCAACATTGGACCATATTTCTTACTGAAGTCCATCACAAATGGTGCACTTCTGTGGATTGTCGTCACCTGTATGCATGGGAACGCATACGCTATTTTCCGCCAAACATAAGACTACGAAAATTCCTACTTGTCGCGCAAAAAGGGATATTGTGCAAACACTCAATGTTATGTTACGGATTATCGACCACAATAGCAAGCCATTGTTAAGGAATCAAGAAAATACCGTGGAAGACCATAGAAAACCTTTACTATAATAACCTTAATTTTTTAGTATTGAAATTCGTCGGCATAACATAATTCAACATACAACGTGCTTAGATACGTAATATTTATAAGAGGGGTTGTTAACAATCCTTTTCCATTATGGACTTTGTTATTTAATTATACATATATAATCAGTTATTATTTAGCTTTTTTTATTATTAGTGCCGTTGGTATAACACCCGGTGGTGTTTTATCTCTTCGCAATTATACTTATAAGGTACGTTTTGTCTAATATTTATGTATATCACCGACATTTACAGTCGCCCAAATGCGTTTAAAAAAAGAAAACAAAAAAAATCTGTGAAGGAAATCTCGTTAAAACTACTAATACTTCATAAAACAGCTTATTCAAGACAAATCATTTCTTATGTACTTAGGTTGTTAGAAATATATCTGGTTAATGATATGTTTCATCGGTACAAGGTTATTTGCGTATACATAATTGTGTTCTTTTGCTTAAGATTCCTAGTTCATACAATTTAATGTTTGTAAATGTTTATTCTATCAATGAGTATTCAATTTAGCAATGTTGTATTACAAAAATTAGGATCTTGTAAGTAATAATTTACAACGAAATGGAAGAAATAAATGCCATAACAGAATCGATGGTAACCCCAACAAAGAGATGGAAAGACTAAATGTAAACAGTACAAATAATGATAAGAAGAGAATAAGAGTCAATGAAGATAATTGAGATGTGCTCGTTTCTGTTGTAGGAACGGACGGCGACTCGCCCAAGTGCAAGAAAAAGAAAAAGAGATCGGACGTAAGCGCAACACCCGAGCGAATTGAGCACAGGGTCAACTTGACCGCGATACTACAGTATTCTAATGCCAGCCCGTTCAGGGATAAGACTATCAAAGGTTTCTCTTGCCTCTATTGCGCTAAGCACTTCCAAGATATCGATGATCTCCGCTCGCATACGGCTCAGAAGTCCGAAAAGGCCAAAATCAACAAGATGCTCGACTATAAACTCAGCTATAACCCCATTAAGGTCGATATCACTGACCTACGTTGCACCGTTTGTAATAAAAACATGCACGATCTCAACGACCTTAAAGATCACCTCGTCGCCGAGCACAATAAAGTCATTCATAAAGATATCAAGGATATCATATTACCGTTTCGGCTAGAGGATGGCAAAAACTTCACTTGCGTTATCTGTTCCGTCGTTCACGTATCGTTTAAGAATCTCTACCACCACATGAGTAGTCACTACCGTAATTACTGTTGTGATAAATGTGGAGTTGGCTACATAACGATTGGAGCTTTGAGGAAACACGGAAAGACACATTATCAAGGCAACTTTCCATGTGAGTACTGCGACAAAGCCTATACATCGCTCACGAAGAAGCGCAATCACGTAAAAGGTGTCCATACTGGCGGCTGGCTTAGGAACAAATGTCCACATTGCCCAGAGATTTTCGTCAGTTACTACGACCGAAGTGAACATTTGGTGAAAGCTCACAACGAAGTGCCGATAATCTATCCATGCAACGCGTGCAATAAGACATACAAGAAGAAGTTTGAATTGAACAGGCATATAAAGCACCATCACCTCCAGCAGAGAAATTACCTATGCGATAAATGCAACGCCAATTTCTTCTCCAAACGCGGTTTAATAGACCACATGTCGAAGCATTCGGGCGTCGAAATGTGCTCTTGTAACGTGTGCGGCAAGTCATTCTCTCGGTCGAGGACGCTCAAAGAACACATGAGAATTCACGATGACGACAAAAAATATCAGTGCGAAGTGTGCAACAAGACGTTCATGCAAAAATGCAGCTTGAAAAGCCACTTACGTCTGCATCAGGACGACCTAGATATCTTCAAGGAGTTTGATGACGTCAAGCATTTGATAGACAATAGGGAGGTTACGTTGAAACAGATCGCGGCCGAGAACAAAGCTAAAGAACTCGCCGAAAAGATCAAGCATCAAATTGGACACGATTGTTGATATTAAAAATGAACGTTGTTTTCGTGGACTTTTATTCAATAGACTTAAAAATCTTAAGACTGTTTCTGACTCACTCGATGTCTGCTATTTGTTAGGACATGACTGAGACATTGCATCACCACAATTGTTTTTAGTTCAATGATTAAAATAACACTACTGTATATTGTGTAAATCAGTTGTAAATTTTTATAAGATTTTTTTGACGTTTAGAAATTTAGTTTATGACCTAAAGTTGCCTGTTTTTAATTAAAAGTCATTGAGTACGTATATTTTGGAAGCATGCTTGTACGTTATCGTAATAACACACAAGAATAAAATAAATTTATATTACAATTCACGAATGTGCCGTCTATTACATTGTTACGAAATGAAAGCAATCGTGTGAAGTAGATTATTTCATTTGAAAAATCCTTTTGAGTGCATCACCCCCCATGCTAATAAGCTCCCAACACGTATCAAAAAACGTCTCATTATGGCATGGCATATACATGACTATTAAGTAATACACAAATCATAGCATACGTAAGAATAAAGTCACTGTGCTGATTGGCGTTTAATATTAACCTGACGAAACTTCAAACCAATTTAACCTTTTTTTTTACTAAGTTTTACAGAATCGATTCAAAGTTGCCATTTCTATGTTTTAATATCAAATTCCCGCGCATAATTGTTTACACCGTGTAGTAAACACGAGTACCTTCGGAATTTAGCGATCTTCAGAGGAAAAGTTTATTGCCACCGCCTCTGCCGTTGTTCAGAAAGGTGCACCACGGGCTCCGGACGTTAGATTGCACACAAAGATGGAAGGAACCCTTCAGTGTAATCTCATTCATAAATCTTTTTGGTGCGACTTCTTAAGACTTAACTTCGGTGATGCCCCATTTTCCATAATTCGCAGCAACTTGCGCCTGAATAGCGTGGACGTTCAGCATTTTGCAAAATAACGACAGATTTTTACAGTTTTATAGCTTTGACTATTTAAAAAAACCCTTATTACACTACTGGATGTCTCTAACCTATTATATGGATCATATGTCCGAAACTGCATGACAGCAATGTGGAAATAATGAAGTTATCGTTTAAGTAATTACATATTAAACGGGTGTTTTTCATTTGTGTTTATGTACACACATATAACATTGCAATGTATTTATTTTGTTAATGTAAACTACTTAGATAGCTTTTTTCCTCTATATCATATAGCTCGGCGTCGATGGTTTTATCTTTAATTATAATGAAATTTCCACGTATATTTAATACTTTAAAATTTACCTAACAAAAAACAAAGCACCTTATTTATTCGCCTCAGTGAGTTGTATTTACGAAAAAGTAGATACTATAATCCGCAGAGTGTGGCAAAACCATTTGTTATCGTTTCTAATTAGATTTTTACGAGTCGTAAATTATAGAATTAGTGTGACATATTTTAGGTCGCAATGTGATGAATAGAGGGAGGTTATGCGAACCACGAATGACAGAAGCATTTCGATAGTTGATTGCGATACAGAAGCACCGGTGCGTTCACATAACATTCACTTATCATCATCATCATGTCTGTCTGGTATCTACGCTGTCGACGTCAATTTATTGGTTAAGGTCATATGACCTGCAATCTTCTTCCGTGAAAGCGGTTGTTATATTTCAAAGATTTGCACTGTAAAGTGGTCACTAAAATTACCGGGTGCCGTGTACGAACTCTTGCCAATGATAGCAATTCATGCAAGCCATTGTTGCACAAGTATTAATTGTGTCTATGGAAACCTAGCACTATGAACATCGTCAACATTGGACAATATTCCTTACTGAAGTCCATCACAAATGGTGCACTTCTGTGGATTGTGGTCACCTGTATGCATGGGAACGCATACGCTATTTTCCGCCAAACATAAGACTACGAAAATTCCTACTTGTCGCGCAAAAAGGGATATTGTGCAAACACTCAATATTATGTTACGGATTATCGACCACAAAAGCAAGGAATCAAGAAAATTCCGTGGAAGACCATAGAAAACCTTTAATAACCTTAATTTTTTAGTATTGAAATTCGTCGGCATAACATAATTCAACATACAACGTGCTTAGATACGTAATATTTATAAGAGGGGTTGTTAACAATCCTTTTCCATTATGGACTTTGTTATTTAATTATACATATATAATCAGTTATTATTTAGCTTTTTTTATTATTAGTGCCGTTGGTATAACACCCGGTGGTGTTTTATCTCTTCGCAATTTAAGGTACGTTTTGTTTAATATATATAATATATCACCCACATTTACACTCACCCAAATGCATTTAAAAAGAAAAACAAAAAAAAATGTGTGATGGGAGTCGATCTCGTTAAAACTACTAACACTTCATAAAACAGCTTATTCAAGACAAATAATTTCTTATGTACTTAGGTTGTTAGGAATACATGTGGTTAATGATATGTTTCATCGGTACAAGGTTATTTGCGTATACATAATGTGTTCTTTTGCCTAAGAATCTTAGTTCATACAATTTATGTTTGTAAATGTTTATTCTATTAATGAATATTCAACTGGAAATTTTGCAATGTCGTATTACAAAAACTAGGATAGAAAGTAATAATTTTCAACGAAATGGAAGAAATAAATGCCATAACAGAATCGATGGTACCCCAACAAAGAGATGGAAAGACTAAATGTAAACAGTACAAATACTGATAAGAAGAGAGTAAGAGTCAATGAAGATGATTGAGATGTGCTCGTTTCTGTTGTAGGAACGGACGGCGACTCGCCCAAGTACAAGAAAAAGAGATCGGACGTAAGCGCAACACCCGAGCGAATTGAGCACAGGGTCAACTTGACCGCGATACTACAGTATTCTAATGCCAGCCCGTTCAGGGATAAGACTATCAAAGGTTTCTCTTGCCTCTATTGCGCTAAGCACTTCCAAGATATCGACGATCTCCGGTCGCATACAGCTCGAAAGACCGAAAAGGCCAAAATCAAAAAGATGCTCGACTATGAACTCAGCTATAACCCCATTAAGGTCGATATGACTGACCTACGTTGCACCGTTTGTAATAAGAACATGCACGATCTCAACGACCTTAAAGATCACCTCGTCGCCGAGCACAATAAAGTCATTCATAAAGATATCAAGGATATCATATTACCGTTTCGGCTAGAGGATGGCAAAAACTTCACTTGCGTTATCTGTTCCGTCGTTCACGTATCGTTTAAGAATCTCTACCACCACATGAGTAGTCACTACCGTAATTACTGTTGTGATAAATGTGGAGTCGGCTACATAACGATTGGAGCTTTGAGGAAACACGGAAAGACACATTATCAAGGCAACTTTCCATGTGAGTACTGTGACAAAGCCTATACATCGCTCACGAAGAAGCGCAATCACGTAAAAGGTGTCCATACTGGCGACTGGCTCAGGAACAAATGTCCACATTGCCCAGAGATTTTCGTCAGTTACTACGACCGAAGCAAACATTTGGTGAAAGCCCACAACGAGGTCCCAATAATTTATCCATGCAATGCATGCAATAAGACATACACGAAGCAGTTTGAATTGAACAGGCATATAAAGCACCATCACCTCCAGCAGAGAAATTACGTATGCGATAAATGCAACGCCAATTTCTTCTCCAAACACGGTTTAATATACCATATGTCGAAGCATTCGGGCGTCGAAATGTGCTCTTGTAAAGTGTGCGGCAAGTCATTCTCTCGGTCGAGGACGCTCAAAAAACACATGAGAATTCACGATGACGACAAAAAATATCAGTGCGAAGTGTGCAACAAGACGTTCATGCAAAAATGCAGCTTAATAAGCCACTTGCGTCTGCATCAGGACGACCTAGATATCTTCAAGGAGTTTGATGACGTCAAGCATTTGATAGACAATAGGGAGGTTACGTTGAAACAGATCGCGGCCGAGAACAAAGCTAAAGAACTCGCCGAAAAGATCAAGCATCAGATTGAACACGATTGTTTATATTAAAAATGAACGTTGTTTTCGTTGACTTTTTTTCGATACACTTAAAAATCTTAAGGCTATTTCTGACTCACTCGATGTCTGCGATTTGTTAGGACATGACTGAGACATTGCATCACCACAATTGTTTTTAGTTCAATGATTAAAATAACTACTGTATATTGTGTAAATCGGTTGTAAATTTTTAAAAGATTTTTTTGACGTTTAGAAATTTAGTTTATGGCCTAACGTTTCCTGTTTTTAATTAAAAGTTACTGAGTACGTATATTTTGGAAGCATGCTTGTACGTTATCGTAATAACACACAAGAATAAAATAAATTTATATTACAATTCATGAATGTGCCGTGTATTAAATTGTTACGAAATGAAAGCAATCGTGTGAAGTAGATTATTTCATTTGAAAAATCCTTTTGAGTGCATCACCCCCCATGCTCATTAGCTCCCAACACGTATCAAAAGATGTCTCATTATGGCATGGCATATACATGACTATTAAGTAATACACAAATCATAGCATACGTAAGAATAAAGTCACTGTGCTGATTGGCGTTTAATATTAACCTGACGAAACTTCAAACCAATTTAACCTTTTTATTTAAATCGGATCCTCCGTTTCCATCGTCGCCCGCTACATAACAGTAATACATTTGATCTTCGAACACGACTGGGCAGGGCTGACCACTTATTGCCGGTTGCCCCAACCTCTCGATTTAACCGTACAGATATATAAAACATATTATTCTATTACCTTTAATATATTTATTGTAAATCGCTAAACTATATTTTCTTTTAATTTTTCAATTGCAAGAAAAAAATATAAGACTATCTCTTAAACTCGAATAAAATGGACAGGCAATAATAGGTCAGTGTATGGTTCTTAAATCTGAAATCTATTTTATTTTTTGTTTATGTCACAGCATACGCATTTTCTCTCATCAGACTCTCCTTAAGGACGACAGTTTTGGTATCACTATTAAAGTGCAATCATGATGAACAGACGCCGCTGGCCAAGTTATTAAGGTTAAGCATTATCTTGTCCTATAGTGCGAAAGGTTTCCATTATCGGCAGGTGTAGAAAATTATTTATGATAAAATTAGTCGGACAGATCGAGATGTTTTAAATATGTAAGATTGTTCGCAAAACGAGCCATTCTACGTGAACGTTTGCGTGTTTATTGTTTTCTTAATTAAAGCGGTATACATATGTACTTACACACAATGTAGAGGAAAATAATAAAGCTAAAAAAAGTATTTTCAAAAATCACTCACCAGCTCATATTACAGTCAATGTGTAACAATAAATGTTAGTTGAGAAAGTTGTTTCAACGTTTTATGAACATTAATTTTGTCGTTGATGACCTGCATTATTTTGAAAGCAATCAATTTTACTGAATATTTTGTTTTAGTGTGATAATTTGGTCTTTTCCCGCCGTGAACAATTCCATTGAAATCATGTTGATGTAGTGAAATGTTGAAAATTGCCCTCTTTGAGTCCTGTATAATGTTATCTTAGACGAGTATGGAGATTTTGGAGGTGACGGTAGTAATAATCAATAAATTTATTGTAATTAATGTTTTGAATTTGATTTCTGAACGGCCCCCATATGGAAGATTAAGTATTGCTGAGATGGTTTTATAATCCCATGACCTATTAAAAATAATGATAAAGTTCTCGCAGAACAATTGCCGTTGACATGTCATGTGATAGTTTTATCTAAGTTGCAAGAGGAGTTTGAGTATGTCGTTTCAAAGCGATGATCCATTGCCACATTTTTACTGGACATATTTAACTAACCTTCTAATTTTAGTATTCACTAGCAAACTGCCCTCGCTTCGCTTCGGGAAAACCACGCCTTACGCCAAGAAATGGTACCCGCACTCTTTTTAGTTAATTAATATTTTTTTTATTTATGGACGGATTGCAATGACACAAACTTTAAGTATTAAGTGATGCTCACTGCAACACAATAATAAAGACCAGAACGAAATCGGTAAGGCCGTTTCTGAGATTAGCGCGAACAATCCCTCAGACAAACAGACAAAAATTCTAACAACTATTGTTTTGTGTTGTGTTGCGTAAAAAAGACCCCTGATAATGTTTTTTCTCATATATCGTTCATGTACAGAAAGCGATCCCTTAGAATTTTATTGTATGCATAGAAGTAGTGAACAAAATAAATACACAATATGCGAGTATCCACCTAATTGATGCGCTCGTCGCTAGTCAACTGAGCTCGGCATAAGTCTCAGTAGCGGTGAGATGTATTCGATTTGTGAAGTGAGACGTTTCCTCTTTAAGCTAACGTAGATAACAATACTGAACAGGGTGTCACCAGTTATTTTTCTTTTATAGGCCGGACGAGAGCATCAATAAAACGAAAGAGGACTTTAAAGCTGGAAAACGAGGAGATTGAGACGATACCTAAATTAGTTAATCGTGAAAAGCATCCTCCAGAGATGCAGAAGCAGTGGCACAACTTGACCACTTTGCTCAAATATTCGAACGCAACGCCCTTCAAAGACAGAAACGATGCGGGATACGTGTGCGCGTACTGCTACAAGACATATCCCGATCCTGACACGTTACGGAATCACAGCACTCATGATCATGTCAGGGAAAAACCGTCGTACAAAGCCTGTTCGGGGATGAGCAGTTTCGTAGCGTTCTTGGATATTGTAGACTTAAAATGCACAATCTGTGATTACCCTATGGACAGCTTAAGGATGTTGACGGAGCACTTAGTTAATGTACACGAAAAGAAATACTATCTAGAAGTAACCGATTACTTCCAACCGTTCAAGCTGACGAATGAGCAGCAGATGAATTGTTGCCTCTGCAGCGAAGTATTCCACAATATGAAGCTGTTGATGCAGCATATGAATAATCATTTTAGGAACTTTATTTGCACCGTATGCGGTGCCGGATTCGTGAATAGCTTTCGACGTAATCGGCATGAGACCACGCATGCGAAGAAATCGAGCTTCTCTTGCAAGTATTGCGGGCAAATTTTTGCTGCGGAGTCAAAAAAAAAGGCGCATGTGAATACCGAGCACAAGGGAATAGCTGGTGACAGCGTGTGCCAAATTTGTAAGGCTAGATTCAAAAACTATTATCAGAAGACGAGACACATGATGCAAGTACATAACGTCGAAGGAATAAAATGTGACAAATGCGATAAGAAGTTTAATTTGAAGTCGAATTTGATGCTTCACATGCGAAGCGTTCATTTGAAGGAACGGCCGTTTGAATGCTCAGTGTGCAACATGGGATTCTTTATCAAGAGACATATGATAGGACACTACATGGCGACGCACACAAACGAGCGAAAGTTTAAGTGTGAAGTGTGTGGGAAGGCGTATGCAACCCAGAACAGTAAACGAAAACATATGAAGAAAAATCATGGATTATCTAAGAACTCTATCCTTTCTAACGTGCCCAAATAGGACTAGTGTTCTGTGATGTACCTTATAGTATTATTAGAACTAATTTTGGCAATACATAGATTTGAAACAATTATTTGTGTTTGATTCAACATATTGCTTTGGAACAATTTTTACCGATAGGTACAATTTATTCAGCAGAATTAAATGATTCGATAGATTATTACCTAGCTACCTCGTCGCAAACATCATTTCGTTTGTGCAAATCAGTGTTTCTACTAAACATTATATAAATGAGATAACGTCGTTCAAGTGACCTATTTAACACATTCCTTTTCATTGTAGGTTTGGGCGGCAACACATCTATGGAATTTTATTCCATATTTCAGTCAAAAGTCAGAAATCATAAAAATAATATACGGAAAATATCAAATTCTAAAGATGATTGGAATATTACGGCAAGTAAAGGAAACCAAGAGCTAAAAGACAATTGTAAAATATTGACTACCAGACAGGGCACGATAAGATTGGCATTCAACAGAAATAACAGAACGAAAATTATAAGGGATGTAGTAAAGATAAAAAAAACTATACCAAAAATAATGCCTAAAGTAATGAAACCACAGCAGCAACCAAACTCTAATCCTATAAGACTAGCGTTTAATAAAATGAAACCTAAGAAATTTTTATCAGAGTTACATAAACATTTGCACAATATTAGAACTATTTTGTTGAATTCCAACGCAACGCCAATTAAACACCATAACGGCATGGGTTATATTTGTGGATATTGTAATGTTTGTTGTGAAAAACCTACAGATCTCAAAACGCATACCTTACAAACACACGTTATTTCTGAAAAAGAGAAATTTATGGAACAATCCATTTTGTCGACATATATAGTTATGATCGATATAACCGGCCTGTTATGCAGTATTTGTGGTGAAGATGTCGAAGGATTGGAACAGATAATCAGTCATCTACAAAATGGACATAATATAAAGATTTTTAGTGATATCAAAAACCGTATAGTTCCTTTCCAATTTAACGGAAACTCTTTAAAATGTTGTATTTGTTCCAGCCCATATGGAACTTTTAAAATTTTACGTCAGCATATGCATACGCATTACGGTAATTTTGAATGTGAAGTATGTTCTCAAACTTTTATTACGCAAAGGATGCTGCAGAACCACGCTTCACTTCATAAAAAAGGTGAATTCAAGTGTTCCTATTGTCCTAAAACATTCGAAATGCAATGTTACAAATATAACCATGAAAAGTTTGTACACATGGAGAATAAACTAAGAAACAAATGTCCGTATTGCGATGAAAAGTTTATGACTTACAGAAGTAAACGCGAACACATGGAGAAGGAACACGGGGTTGAGCCACGAGTGCTTCGTTGCATGGCTTGTGACAAAACATTCTCATGTAAAACCAGATTGACAATTCACACGAAGCGATCCCATTTGATGCAGAAAGATTTTTCATGCAACGTTTGCGACATGAAATTTTTCTCCGGATCGGAGTTGCGCTTCCACATGTTAAAACACACGGGCGAGAAACCATTCAAATGTGATGTTTGTTCAAAGTCATATGGACGAAAGAGCACTTTGCGGGAACACGCGCGAATCCATTTGAATGATCGCCGATTTAAATGTGAACATTGTGGAGTGGCGTTTGTCCAAAAATGTTCATGGAGGAGCCATATGAGGTCGAAACACTCGGAAGTGATTTAAGTTAACAATTGTAGTAAAATTCTACTTTATTAAAAATCCGATGACTTTATTCTCTTTAATCTCATGATTACATTACATGTATAATGTAAATTATTTGCGGTTTGTTAGCTACAGCAAACATAGGAAATGTTTAGACATTCCTCATATTTATAATTGTAATTAGATACGTAAATAAAAATATAAAAGGTTATATATGCGGTATTATTTACATGAATATCATTTAAAATATTCCTTAATATCTAATATGCCTTTGTCGTTTACCAAAAAAAAAAACTTGTTTCGAACATTAGTGGTGTAAAAGCTTTTGTTTGGAACGATCTGAATAACCTTACGCTGAAGTTTTTAATCTGTCACTCGAAGACATAGACAGTGAAATATGTTTAACAGCAGAAAAATTTGCGACTAAATCTTAAAGTACAGTTTATGTTCTAATCAACAATGCAGTCGTTTTGAGAAACCGGCATGTGGTGGATTATTTTAGCATAAGCGGAAAAGTGAAAATGAATAACTTGTGCTTTTCTTTGTAGGTGCACAACGTAAAGATAAAGCGAAAACAGAAAAACGAGTCGCCCAAGTTGCTAAGACTTCCAGACTTCTTAAAAGGCAGTTGGTTGTCAAAACCGAACCCGTAAGCACAAACTTTGAAATGAAAGAGACGAGAGAACTAGAGAAACATCGTTTTAATATCAGACAAATTCTACAATATTCTAATGCGACTCCGATACGTTGCCGTGGTGGTATAGGATACGCTTGTTGTTTCTGCACTAATCAGTTCCCAGATCCAACGGATTTGAAAAAACATACTTTGGGATTTCACGACGATAAGTCTAAACGATTTTTCATGAAGGGCAAGATGATGTTTTCTTATCTCGTTAAACTCGATATAACCTCACTAGAGTGTAGAATTTGTGACACCCCCATTGATACCCTCGAACAGCTCATCGACCACCTCATAAAGGTTCATCAGAAAAGCATGTTTACGGATATAAAAAATCACATAATGCCATTCAAATTTACCGATGAAGTGCTTAGATGTATAGCTTGTCCGTCCGTTTTTAATAAATTCAAAGCTTTACAAGAACATATGAACACGCATTATAGGAATTATATTTGTGAGGTATGCGATGCTGGCTTCGTCAACAAGAATATCCTTTTAAGTCATGCCGAAGGCCACAAAACAGGGACTTTCAAATGTGACTTTTGTGCAAAAGTGTACACGTCGCATAGAAAAAAGAAATCGCACGAAAAATCTGTACACATTCACGCGAACATGTTAAATAGATGCGGCTACTGTAACGAGAAATTTAAAGATTACCGTTCAAAAGAAAAGCACTTATCTACCGTACACGGCGTTCAGACGTCACCGCTGAAGTGTCAAGCCTGCGAAAAATCTTTCAGTACTAAAACTGCGTTAACAGTTCATACGAAACGAGACCATCTCATGGAGAGGCGGCATGAATGTAAGGTGTGCGACATGAAGTTTTTCGTGACAAATGAGCTAAAGGAACATATGGTGGTTCACACCGGAATAAGAAAATTTGAGTGTCAAGTGTGCCACAAGGCGTATGGGAGAAGGAAGACTCTTCGAGAACACATGCGGATACACGCGGACGATCGTAGATTCAAATGCGAACATTGTGGGATGGCGTTTGTGCAAAAGTGTAGCTGGCGCGGGCATGTTCGAGCCAAACATGGAGAAAAAGTATAATGTGACAAATGTTTAACCAAACTTCAATTTCGTGTCTAACACGGACTTCCTACTAACTTATAGTTAAATATACTATGGAAAAAAATATGATTGGTTGTTTATTTTATTTCTTTTCAGAATGAAATTCGAAATCTTTCGCAACAAAATTGTTATTTGTGATTAGTGTGATAATTAAACGAGGGAAGAAGTCGTCATATATCTAGTGATAACTATGCTAGATGATGTGTATCGATAATTGTTTTTGTAAAACTGGGATATTAACTTGCAGCTTTCAAAAGGTTCAAAAATTACAGTGACAACTAATAAAATCACGACAAATTCCTTGAAATCGGTAATCATCCATGTAGATTTTGGTAAATACTCCATTGAATAAATATCATAGAACTGATGTAATGTGAAAACTGACAATTTAAAGCTTTTAATCTGCTTTAAAAGTTACTAGAAATTTAAAATATGTTATAAAATATCATGAAGTGATTTAAAGTAACAAGTTTTTTTATTGAATAATTTACATTTATCTCCTTATTTTTTATCCTTTATTAGCTTTTCAGTAAAGAAAGACATTTGAATGTATAAAGTATTTCATCTGTAGCGGTATTTCAAAATGGATTACTAAATATTTTTTTCCATTGTGAGAAACCTAGCCAATTGATGTGAAAACAAGAATAATTTGAAAAAGCCAAATGAGACTCGACGAATACATATTCATACACATGGAAGACAAGGCAAATTTAATGACAGAAAAATAATATGTGGTTTTCTTTGTAGGTATCGTCAGTGTCGTGTCCGCAGACGTAAACGCGATAAGCGGCCCGGCTGTAGTACTAGTCAAAGATGAAGTACCTGAACAGAGAACAACACATAGATCAAAGAGAATAACAGCTAAAAAGGATTGTGAATCTGAAATGATGGAAAACGTAGTTGAGAAAAACGAACCGATCAAGAAAAGAAGGAAATATAATAGTAACAGATTAGGTGGTAGCGAGCTACAAAAACATTTTGCTAATATGAAAGAAATACTGCAGTGGTCCAATGCCACTCCAATACGCTGTCGTGGCGGCATTGGGTACTCGTGTTGCTACTGTATTGAACAGTTTCCTGATCCGGCTGAACTTAAACGCCATACTCTTCTCTCCCACGTGGGAATATCAAATGCATGCTTTACGAAGAAACGAGACATGACTGGCCTGGTCCTCAAGGTGGACATAACTAACTTGCGCTGCAAAATATGCTCTAAAGACATCGATGATCTTAATATTTTAATGCAGCACCTAGTACAAGAACACTGTATAAAACTTCATATGGATATCAAGAATCATATGTTACCTTTTAAATTTGAAAGCGATTTGCTGCGCTGCTTTATTTGCCTTAACGTATACCACAGATTTAAGGTGCTATTAGAGCATATGAGTGGTGTTCACAACAGGAATTACATTTGTGATGTTTGCGATGCTGGTTTCGTGAATCTTCGAAAACTTGTTACTCACGCTAAGGGACACAAAACGGGAACATTTAAATGCGGATACTGCGATAAATTATTTATGTCCCTAAAGAAGCAGAAGTCACACGAGAAATGCGTGCACACTCATCCGAAGGGTAATAGATGTGGATATTGCAATGAAACCTTCAAAGTTCACGCTCAAAAGGAAAAACATTTAGTTGAAATTCATGGAGCTCAGATTCCCACGTACAACTGTACCGCTTGTGACAGACAATTTACAACCCGCAGAGCTTATAGAGTTCATACATTAAGAGATCATCTGATGGAAAGAAAGCACGCTTGTAAAGAATGTGACATGAAATTTTTCTCAGCAACAGATTTGAAAGAGCATATGCACAAACATACGGGTATTAAGAACTTTGAATGCAATATTTGCCTAAAGTCTTATTCTCGGAGGTCAACATTACGGGAACATTTGAGGATTCACGCTAATGATCGTAGATTCAAGTGTGAAATTTGTGAGATGGCATTCGTGCAGAGGTGCAGCTGGCGTGCGCACGTCCGTGCTAAACACGGTCAAAATGTTTGATTCCTTTAAGTATATTTCTTAATTTGAAAAAAAAATATTCTGAAATCTATAGATCAATAAAGTTTTGTGTTACCACTTTATTGTTTCCGATTCAAATTTAATTCTAACCTTGTTAATGAGTTTTGTCGTTGTACGATACCCACAGTTACATAAAATGTTTCGTTCTTTGGAGAAAAAATTTTAAAAATGATATTAATTTAACAATCTATCGGTCGATCGAATGTTATATTTTATATCTTAGCCTACCGATATAATATCCGTTTATAACAAAAAGCTAGTTATTGATATATGATTTTAAAATGTTCTTCGTACAAAAAAAAAAATGTCTATTATCTATGTCTGAATGTTCTTCGGCATTAAAATGTATCCTTTTCTTTGTAGGTACATTCCTACGACAAAAAGATAAAAGTGATAATATTAAGGTGACAATGAAAAAGGAAATTATGAGCAAAATAGCTAATATATTGCTAGTAACAAAAGAACATACCGTCAGTAATCCTAATAAAGTAAAGAAAGTGACATCAACTCACCCATCAGAACGTGAGATGCTTTTGACAAATGTGAGTGAAATTTTGAAATGTTCAAACGCAACGCTCATTCGATGTCTCGGCCGTATTGGATACGCCTGCTGCTATTGCGAGGATCAGTACCCGGAGCCTGCTCTCTTAAAAAAACACACCCTAGAATCTCATGTAAACGTCCAACATGCCAACTTTATTAAAACACTTCACATGACGAGGTTTCACGTCAAAGTGGATATCACAGGACTACAATGTAAGATCTGCTTCAAAAATATTGACATGCTGGATAAATTGATGCATCATCTTCATGAAGATCACGAGAAAAAACTGTTCATGAACATTTCGAATTATATGGTGCCGTTCAAATTCGACAGCGATGCGTTGCGATGTTCTGTCTGCAGTAACAAATTTACCAGCTTTAAAATGCTATTGGAACACATGAACGTCCATTGCAGGAATTTCGTATGTGAAGTGTGCGATGCTGGTTTCATTACACGTATTAGTTTGAACATACATTCTAAAAGTCACGTCACTGGATCGTTCAGCTGTAAATTCTGCGACAAAGTTTACAGCACGATTCAGAAGAAGAAATATCACGAAAAGTACGTTCACAGCGGTACCAAACTCAATAAGTGCGGTTACTGCAGTGAAAGCTTCAAAGGGTACCATAAGAAGCAAAAGCATTTACAAGACGTTCATGCCATAGCACCAACTATAATCAAGTGCCATGCTTGCGAGCGGACTTTCACATGTCAAAAGACTTACAGAAACCATACCAAAAGGGATCACCTAATGGAAAGAAGATTCAAGTGCACGCAATGTGCCATGGAATTTTATTCCAAGCGCGAATTGACCAATCATGTGATCAAACATACAGGCATGCGACAATTTCAATGCGAAGTGTGCCACAAAGTATATGGAAGAAAGAAAACATTGAGCGAACACATGAAAATACATATCGGCGATCGTCGATTTAAATGTGAGCATTGTGGCATGGCATTTGTACAAAAGTGCAGCTGGCGAGGGCACATGCGGACTAAGCATGGTGAACGAGTATAGGTAGATGCAATATGAATTTATACAACCATAAATCAATAAACATAATTCAACGCACATTTTACATATGTATAATTGAGGGACTAACAGAGTCCCGAAGATTTGTCTGGATGCTGTCGTCAGCGATTTTCCAGTGACTGATATATATCGGGATATGTTTTAAAAAACCCCAACTGCTTATAATTGTATTCTTAACGGCATACTTAGCATTCACTACATAAAATGTGTTTGTTATACGTAAATAATTTTGATGTAATAAAGACAAAGAATAAGTAATTTTCAAATCTTCCTTTGACGTTGATATTTTCATCTCCTTTTTTATTTCACAGTACTTAATTTTAGTCATTGTTAAGCATAATCCATAATCACGAGGGCTACGTGGATAAAATATTATTTTAGAAGTGAACATAGATTTTTACAATTTTAAATGTTTAGTTTCATAACATTTTAACTTTATTCGGACAAAAAATTACAACGTTTTTTTTCTATGTCGTGTGCTCTTACCGTAAATGTCGAACTACAAAGTCGTAGGTTTTTGTTGGTGATCTAATTTGTTTCGATAATATTTAATACTGTAGTTGTAACTATGACTTTGTAGTAGCTATTGATAACATTGTTTATTTGGCTACCAAACTATTCCAGTACGGTAATCCTACGGAGATTTAATTATAAATTCACAGATTAAACTTTCAAGTGATTCGGTATGAAAATAATACAATACACACCAAATACCATGGTAACATCAGTATAATAAAAATTGTAATTATTTTATCTAACGATTAATTTATAAGTAAATTAACAATTAACAATTGCAATATTCTCATCCCAGAAACTCAGAATTTGATCCGCGACTAAAGGTTTGAAACTTGGTTTGTCTAAAATAGTAGTTAGGAGTAGAATGAAATATATACAGTAAATCGGTAGGTATAAATACATAGACATAAAAACCTGGTAAGGGTTTAGTAAAAAAATAAGTTGTTTATTTACGAACAGTTTCTGCAATAGCCCCTGTCCTAAATTAATAATGGGAGATTTTGATTTTAACGTTGTTATTTTCTTTTTATACAATTTTTTTTTTGTAAACTTTAACGTTACTACGTTAAATGTTTGAGGTCAAAAATATCTAAATAACTTTTTAGTCGTTGAAATTAAAGACAACGGAGCAATATAATTATTGCGGCCGCATTTTTTATGAACACCATTTATTTATTCGTGAACAGTAACGAAGATGACATCTTATGGATACGATTAGATCGATTGTTATCACTATTTTACGCAGATGTAGTCTCTCATTTAAGAAAAGATCAGTCTATAATCAATATCAATCCTTATAGTCTACATTTAAACACACCGGTAGAATTAGCGGAACATAAAAAAAAGGAAAATCAAATGTATTTTTTTCGTAACACTGGCTGGTTACATTACTTTTTTTTTATTTATGACTTATTTGAAAATGGAACATTAGCCGGCAGTCACTTTTTTCATTCATTTGTTTTAATTTTTCATTCACACATCTCTATCGGTTGCTTCAAAATTGATTTTCCGTTTGCGTAAAGATTGTAATTCTCGTTTCAAAAACATTGTATTGCAGTTTTCTGAGGATTTTGTGTTTTCTCGCATATTGATCAGTTACGAGCGTAGGTTATGCCTGATTTAAGGCTATCAGAAATCATTAGGGCAGATGAGATGAGAAGAAATGGTCAATCCTACAGATCGATTGCCACAAGACTTCGTCGATCGTTATCAACGATTCATCGTAGCATCCAATGGTACAGATTGACGAATTCTTTAGTGAGGAGGTGAGGACAAGGCAGAAAGAGGTGTACTACAAGGATAGGTGACCGATTTCTACAACTTCAAGTTCGTCGGAACACGAAACTGACGGCGGTGCAGGCCCGAAATGTATTGGAGGAGGTTCGAGGAGTAAGAGTGAGTGAGCGGACAGTTTGCAGAAGATTCGAAGAAGTCGGTATAGGCTCATTTGTGCCCGCCAAAGCACCAAAACTTGAGAGACACCACCGCACAAACCGACTATACTTTGCTCGTGAACATCGTCATTGGAACTTCGACGAGTGGGGACAGGTTCTCTTTACTGATGAATGCAGAATTCTATTAAATCAGATTGATGGAAGGCAGCGAGTATTGAGACAGATATAACAAAGGAGAGTGTTATATCCAGTCTAATTTTGAAAATTCAGTGGCATATGGCGGCGGCTCAATTATGGTCTGGGGAGGGATATGTTTAGGAGCTCGCACAGAGTTGGTGGTGATCGATGGTGGGAATCTGACTGCTGATCGGTATATCAGGGAGATTTTAGAATAACATGTTGTGTCATTTGCCCCCTTTATTGGCAACAAATTCATTTTAATGCAGGATAATGCTCATGCTCACGGTGCTCGCATAGTACAGGCATACCTAAACCATGTTGGTATAACGGTGATGGAGTAGCCAGAACGGTCCCCGGATATGATTCCAATCGAACATGTTTGGGACTTGCTAAAGAGGACTGTCAAATCAAGAATGCCACCTCCAACAATCTGGGCGAGTTACGAAACGCATTACTTGAAGAATGGCAGAGGTTGCCCCAAGAAATCATCGACAGCATCATCCGTAGCATGCCCAGACGGATGGAAACCTTGGTCAGAGCACGGGGGGAAACACTCGTTATTAAAAATGCATTTAATTAATTGTGAACCGTCAGAAAATTTTAAATTTTCAAATGTTTCTCTGTCATTACGATACCGAAGAAAAATGCATTTTGTTTAATTTGTTTTTTTTTTTCGTTAAAATGTATGTATGGTGTTGCAAATTAATGTGAAAACATGTCAATTTAATTCATGTTTCGTGTTAAATTATTATTTGTTTAAAAATAAAATTAACTATTTGACAATATCCCTTTTTTATGTTCCGCTAATTCTGCCGGTGTGTGTATATTAATTTTATAAAGACAGTGCAATTTTCTATGTTTGTGGATGCGGAATGTAATTTCCGAAACCATGGTAACTATTTGCAAAATTCTTTCACAATTTGAAAGGTACATTATTCCGTATAAACATAGGCTATTATAAATCATGCTTATTTATATGTATAATAGTTCAACTATTCAAACTCAGTTGGTGCGGACCGCTAATAAAAGATAAACGTTTTACAGCGTCAATGATATTATATTGGCATTCATGCTCCCAATATGGCCTATAAGATCTTTCTCGATAGAAAATATTTTTTTTAAATCTACCCGCAATTTTTTAAGATACCCTGCTACTAATTTTTGCGTGATATTCAAATGGTAAAATTCTCTTTGTCTGTAACTAGTATACACAGTTACATGCACTGACCTCTATATATGCGTACTAGTATATATAGAGGTCAGTGGTTACATGGTATAATGACGTGCCTGTACAGATTATTTAAATTCTGTCAGGTTTATATAAATAGTCAGTCTTAATATCTATCTAACTATATTATCTACTGCTCGGATTCATTGAATCTCTGAGAATGCCCACACGGGCAGATCAGAACGATCTTCGACATTAAAGTTTGTCCTTTTCTTTGTAGGTACCTACGCACAACAGAACGATCACATCATATATGCATATCCAAAAGCAGTGAGGGTAAAAGATAATGCAAGAAAGATTTCTAGTAATTTGTTGGTTCCTAAAATGAGAATGAATGATGCAAACAAATTGGTAAACAAACCTCTTGATCGCGTTAAAATTTTGTCAAATATAAAAGAGGTTTTAAAGTGGTCTAATGCAACGCCAATTCGATGCCTTGGTTCTAGTGGATACGTATGCTGCTATTGTGATGACCAGTATCCAGACCCTGCCCAATTAAAACAACACACTCAAGACACTCACTCCAGTGACGAAACTTCCAGCTTTACAAAATCACATGATATGTCTAGATTTCATGTCAAAATGGACATTACAGAACTTCATTGTAAAATATGCTCAAGGAATGTCGCCACCTTGGATCAAATGATGCAACATCTTCACGTAGACCACGAGAAAAAACTATTCATGGACATAAAAAATTATATGGTACCATTCAAATTTGACAGCGACGTGCTCCGATGCTTCATATGTCTTAATAAATTTAACCGATTTAAAATTCTTTTAGAACATATGAATGTGCATTGCAGGAATTTTGTGTGTGAAGTTTGCGATGCTGGTTTCGTCACTCGCACTGGATTAGCAAATCATGCAAAATGCCATGAGACTGGAACATTTAGCTGCGAATTTTGTGAGAAAATCTTTAACACTTTGCAAAGAAAAAAGTCTCACATCAAATATGTTCACAGTGGTGCGATGCTCAATAAATGCGGCCATTGCAACGAGAGTTTCAGGGACTATCACAAGAAGCTTAAACATTTGCTGAACGTCCATAACATATCTCCAATTACGCTTAAATGTCACGCTTGCGACCGGATTTTCATGAGCCAAAAGTCTTTTAGAAACCACACAAAGCGGTATCACCTCATGGAGAGAAGGTTCACGTGTAGCGAGTGTGAAATGACATTTTACACGTCACATGAACTGAAGGATCACATGCTGAAACACACGGGCGTGAGAGACTTCCAATGTTACGTGTGTCTAAAATTATACGGAAGGAAGAGTACACTGCGGGAGCATATGCGAATACACGCGGACGATCGGCGGTTCAAGTGTGAACATTGTAGCATGGCATTTGTGCAGAGATGCAGTTGGCGTGTGCATATGCGGACAAAGCACGGGGAACAAGTATGATGTCAGTTTTCATCAAACGTTTTTGGAACATTACACGAAAGGTAGTTTATTTGATTTTAAACTTAAATTATTGTGAATTGTACATAATTATCTTGTTAGATAATTTGACCTAGTTGCCGCTGCGGATAGACAGATTCACTGACGATCTATGCTACTAAGTTGTAATATCGGTGTACAGTACACACATCGTATGTACTTGTATCATAACACAATGTAATTGAATCTTTTTGCAATCCGAATAAAATATTTAATTTATTACTTGTTTTATTATAATACATAATTTTCAATTGATTTGGAGACCATTACAAAGATTAAGTTATCTTAGTAAATGTATTCTTAATATTTAATATATTTTATTTTATTTTACATCTTTATCTTATTAATATCACAGACGAATTCATAGTATTCAATAGTGCAAATAATATGAAAATTAACTATTCTACAACGATATAATACCTTTATTTTATTTATTTATTTGGTTTACCAACAATTGTTACATTATTTCATACTTGGTACAACATACACAATATTATAAGCTTAATGCACAATCTCTTATAGGTAAACACTGCATGCAATATACATATCAATCCAGTAACTATAGTAATTTTTACAGTGATGTGTTCTAATATACAAAATAACAAAGTTAATAATAATTTTTGTTTTACAATCTTAGGATTGATGTGGAAGGTTTAATGTTAAGAATTTGTCAAGTGTTGGTTGACAGTTCATTGTAGGTTTTACATAAATGAGATAAAGGAGTTTTTTAACCCCAAACAGTAGATCTTAATGGGGGAACAAAAAGAGTTACAGGCTTTCGTGGAGCGGTACAGGGCATCCTTTACAATAATTAGCGCGAACAAACGCACAGACTAACAGAAACAAAATTTAATAACTATTGTTTTGTGTTCCATTGCGTCAATAAGGGCTCCTTATAGTAGTTTTTCCTTAACATATCATATAATTATCTTAATGTACAGAAGCGATTAGTTTGAATTTTACTATATGTATAAACTATTTGAAGTCTGATGCATCTCTTATTCGTAGCTGTGATAGAATCCAAAGGAAAACTGTAATAATTTATATATGAATGCATAACCGTGAGTACTGCCCACTACCGTGCCCACTAATATGACTATCTGGGCTAGCTAGAATATTTATAAAATACGCTAATTAACTAATGAGCTACGAGGCCGATATTTCAATATTTTGTGTGTGATTCTGGCTCTTTTGACGTATGAAGTATCCATTAATTTGGTTGGTTTGGGCATCAGTGATGCCCCGTATGACATCAAATTTTATTCCGAATTGGTATTTATGAACACTTTTCAATTATGTTATTCGGGACATAGGTAATCTTTATTTTTATAAAGATTTATGATTTATATTTTAAAGAAAAAGCACACATCTCACTTTATCCGCGTTTAGTCCCATATTTATGCAAAAATTTTGTTGAGATACTCTAAGTAAAAATTTAAAGAAATATAAAATTTTTACGAGAGTTGTGTTGTTTACAATACTTTTAAGTAGTAAATAATCATCCGTACCTTGCAGTAGGTTCTAAATTATAAGTTTTGAATTAAATGCAAACTACCCTCCCTTCGTTTCAGGAAAACTACAGTTAGAAATAGCACCATGCTATTTTAGAACTGTTTTTCTCGTTCTATGAAATACAATTTACAATATAAATTTATAACTTTCTTATTTATGGACGGATTGCAATGAAACAAGCTTTAAGTATTAATGACGCTTACTGCAATCCAGAAGTGAAAACCAGAACGAAATCGATTAAAATCGTTTCTGAGATTAGCGCGAACAAACGCTCAAACAGACAAAAATTCTAACAACTATGGTTTTGTGTTCTATTGCGTTCATAAAGAAGCCTAATAATGTTTTTTTCTCATATATCATTCATGTACTGAAAGCGATCAGTTAGAATTTTGTTATACGTATATATATTTGACCTATCCTATTTCCGAATGTTAAATCTACTTGACTGTTTCCACACCCTGTTCTTTACATAGCCTTCGGTTCCAGAATCGTTGTTACAAACTGGAGATGACAATATATAAAACAAGACATTAATTCGATTGAAGAAAATGTAAAAAAACAATTTTTGTTGTTGATATTTGAATCAATGAAATTCAACTATTAAAGTGCGATTTCAATCCTATGTTTTTCTTTGTAGGTCAAGAACGTCAAGTTGTCATCAATATTGATAACTGGGATTGTAGAACGGGACAAATCAGAACAGAGCGTATTATATTGAAAAAAGTAAGTAAGGACCAAAAGATTAAACAACACATAAAATCAATACATAACGAAGAACAGGAGAAGAAAATACGAGTTAAAAAGGTAAAAGAGAAACCGAAAGAAGAATATAAGTTAAAAAAGAATGTTGAAAGTCTCACAAACAGATCCCCAGAGCTAACTAAAAATCGAATAAATTTAAAGGCAATACTACAGTACTCAAACGCGACACCAATACGGTGTCATGGAGATATTGGTTACGCGTGTTGCTTCTGCGAAAACCAGTATCCTAAGCCAGCTGACCTAAAGAAGCATACAATAGAAGCACACGACTATAACACTATGTGTATGTTGATGAAAGAAAAAAGAGTTTACTCGGTCAAATTAGATATAACAGAATTGGAGTGTAAAATATGCTATAAGAATTTGCACAACGTCGAACAATTAGTAGACCATTTAGTGGACGCACACCATATGTCCTTGTTTAAAAATATAAAAAGTTACATAATGCCTATGAAATTTGAAACCAATGTTCTGCAATGTTTCATATGTTTTAGTTCGTTTAATAAATTCAAAGGATTAATAGAGCATATGAATACTCACTCTAGAAATTTTGTCTGCGAAGTCTGTGATGCTGGTTTCTTGAATAGAGCTATATTACGTCATCATTCGAAAGCTCATTTAATTGGATCTTACAATTGTGATCATTGCGTTAAAACATTTAATACTTACCGAAAAAAGAAATCGCACGAGAGGTCAGTGCACATCCAAAGGTATATGTTAAATAAGTGTGGATTATGTAATGAAAGGTTCAATGGACATTATAAAAAGATAGTACACTTGTCAGAAGTACATGGTGTCGGACCCACGGTATTGAATTGCCAAGCTTGTGAAAAAACGTTTAAGAATCAGAGCGCTTTGAGAGTGCATATTCAAAGGTTTCATTTAATGACGAGGCCACATAGTTGTCCGGAGTGCGATTTAAGTTTCTATCAGAAAATTGAGCTAGATAAGCATATGGTGAAACACACTGGTAGAAAAGAGTTTCAATGCGATATATGTTTAAAAACGTACGGACGGAAGAGTTCTTTACGTGAACATATGAGGATACATGAGGACGATCGTCGGTTTAAATGCGAAATCTGTGGCATGAGATTTGTGCAAAGGTGCAGTTGGCGATCACATATGCGTTCCAAACATGGAATAAAAGTTTAATATTTAATTCCAAACTATTGCTAACTTATTACTGTTTGTAATATAATAAGTAATTAAAATATATGTGAGCTTGTTATTTGAATTTGGATTAATAAAGTAAACAAGGTGTTTGAGAACTTATTATTATTTTTAAATTGACTTGAAAAAAATTACATGCAAAAAAATATTCATTGTAGTTAGAATTTAATGCTTTAATTTAAAGTGTTTCTAGGCGATATCACATACTTGACGTTATGACTTTAAAATATTACAGCGATACATAAATATGATAATATAAATATGATCAATATGTTATATAATCATGAGTGTATCTTTCCGCCGTCTGCAGCAAACATCATTGACTTCTACTTAAAAAAAGAATTCCAAAACAGTTAAACTGCTTTGACTGAATGTAGTTGTTACTTCCATTGTGAAAACATCTACATCTGTGAACTAAAAGAGTATTGGCCCATCTCTATTCTGTTCTTCCTTCCGAAAGTCATTCATACGTATATGTTTCCATAGTTCTAGCATGTGTCTTAACATATCTGCGAGGTCGCTGATAGGCTATCAGAGTTAAAGGTACCCTCTGTAATTGCTGTAACCTTAGCTCTGGCGTGCCCCAAAAAATGAAGAAGAGACTTTTATTTGTTTAAATTTTTATTGAAATTTACTTTTTACATTAAGCTTTTCTTGTGTTTAGCGATTTATAAGCATGATTTGAAAATTTGTATTCTAATCGACTTCAACGATACTGTGTTGTATACCTGCAGCAAAATCAATTTGACTTTAATAATGTTAGCTTCTGATCATAGAATTTGATTCCAAATCAAAACCCCTGCCAACCCTGCAAACCAAATCAAAGACCCTGCAAAATGTCAAGTCCTCAATGCAAGTAGATCCCGTCAGTTAAAAATGAAGAAGAGATTTTAATTGCATTCCGCGTATTGTCTTTGATTAGCAAATGCCTTACTATTCTAATGTCATGGGCCATGATATTCATATTAGAGCTTCTTGAATTGGAATACTTGAGACATAAATTTGTCGCGTTGTGACATTCCTTAATCGTTTTGAAAATTTTCTTATTTTTTAAGACAATACCAGCACAAAATGGAAAATTATTTATTACGGTGACGTTAAATGATTGCTACAAACTGGATCGACTCATAAATAATGACGATGTTTTTGCTTTGTCGCTTTGCTTTGTTGCTTGAGCGTTTGCCTATATGTAAGTATATCTTGTGTTTTATCTTTATATATTTACGCACGCTAAATTTGCTTCCACTCCTCGTTCTTCTGAAGGGATTTCTTTTAGAAATAAGCACTATCTTTAGACAAGTTTCCTTTTGTGATTTATGTGGAGTCCAAAAAAAAATTGAATAAATAGTTATGAAAGCAATTAAATCTACGAAATAAAATTGAAATCAAAACTGAGAACTTTCACGAATAACTTGAATGCTGAAACATCAAATAAAATTGTACGGTTGTGGTTTAATACAACACTCTGTTTAAATCAAAATCAGATTTGAACACTAGTGTTTCTTTTGCCGAGAGTCGTTTCAAGCATTAACAGTATATAGTGAAACGAACAGTGCTAACTTCATGAACATTTACATGACTAACTTCTGTTGTTAAGGAATTATATATGCGCGGAAGTTATTACAGATTTTGATAAATAACAAACGGACCGTCAATTCACATGCTGTGGTGCACGAATTGGATGCCTTTAAATGCCAGTTCTGTGCTAAAATGTTCGATACGTTGTACCATGCAGTACTATGAAAATGGTCAACGCAGACGTAATAAAGAAGATTAAATGTGCTTATTGCAATTTGTGATATAGAGAATCTTACAAAAGATACAGATGATGTCTACTTGGCGAATGTACCCAAACCTAAATGCCAGGCCTTCGGAAAAGCGTTTCACAATCGAGTCTTTCTGATGACGAATACTGATACGAAACGAAATCATTTGCTGGTAGGAAAATGCAGTTGTTCATAATGTAATCAAAAATACGTCGTGAAATCTGCGTTAAGGCTGCACATGGTAAAGCACGCCGGAGCCAACTCGGGGTGTGTTTTTCGGAACAATGGAAACACTGATACGAGAAAATGAAGCTGCAGCAATATACTGGTCATCAATGTGACAGAGTTCAGCAGTAAAATACATATTGAAGATTGTAAGTTATTTATATCGACAAATTAACAAGAAATAATAGTTTCTTCAAACATCGTATTTTACTTTCAGTTTCATCGTATTTTACTATTGATATTAAAAACTAGATAATCTGGAATTAGGATAAAAACACCTATTTTTAGTCATGTTTATTGTCTCATGTTGTAATGATTTTATCATCGTCATCTTTTGTCATTACTTACTGCAGACATTCAACTTATTTACATGTACCTTACTTGAATGAATTTAATTTAAAGTAAATAATCTCTCAATATGGCGCTGATATTGTCTTATATGTATATATCAGAAAAAGACGTGCAACTTGCTACCCGAGAACTATATGTTGCTTGTCAAAACCTATATGATATTTTAAGTAGATTGAATTTAACTATATCTCCGACGAAAAGCAAGCTGTGTATTTTTAAGAAAGGTTGCTTTAGAAAAACTATAGAATTTAAGATTAATAACCAGATAATACCTATAGTCAAACATGTCAAATACCTTGGTTTGTGGTTGGATAGTTCTCTCAGATGGGGAAAACATATTAATGAGACAAGTCAAAAAGTTACTAGATACATAAATACTTTAAAAATGTTATCTGGATCGGGATGGGGTGTTCATCAAAAACATTTAAGGCGGGTATATATATCCATGATACGTAGTAGAATCGATTATGCCAGCTTTTTGTATGATAACGCTTGTCGTTCAAATTTATTAAAATTAGATAAAATTCAAAATGAAGCCTTACGTGTAATTGGCGGCTTTATAAGAAGTACGCCTATTCATGTAACGGAGAATGAGTTGTGTCTTGTACCTTTAAAATTTCGTAGACAATATCTCGCTGAAATTTTTTTCTTAAAATCCACATCTTTTGCAAATAACAAAACTATCAATTTGCTACAAATATTGGCATCTCTTATTAATGTTCGTCATTGGTATAATAAAAGAATTCCATTGCTTATCGGTTCTCTTAATAGCTTAGGTTCCACTACAGTATCTAGTAGCAATACACTTAACATGTACTCATTGGATACTTGGGTCAGTAATATTCATCTACAACACGTGATATGTGAAACAATCCCGAATATTAATCAAGCCAAACGCACCTATCACTCTTACCAGCTAAAGACGACCTGTATACGCTTTATCCAAGAAAATTATAGTGGCTGTTATAAAATTTTCACTGGGATTCACTGACCTGGGAAATTTTCACTGACCTGGGATGTGGGATGAAATTTAAGATCGAAGCTCATATTTCTATTATGCACTTAGATCTTATTGTCATAGAAGAAGCGCTGTCGTATATCACTTCCAAAAACTACGATCGGGTTGTTATTTTGACGGATTCTAAAAGTGCCTTACAATATTTGGCTCGTTGTTCCTCTCCCGTGAGAGAACTACCGATTGCCTATCGAATAATAAAATCGATTTTAAGATTACAATCCCACAACATAAAAATAATACTTCAATGGATTCCATTTCATATTGGCCTGAAAGAGAATGACAAAGTGGACTTATTAACTAAAGAAACGACCAAGAACGGAGTCCCGCTAGCGGTGGCACCTGTTTTTTCAGAATATTTTTCTTTAATTAAAGGGCAATGTCAACAGTCGTGGCAGGAATATTTTGATAAATGTTCACTTGAAAAAGGCATCTGGTATAGAACTATTCAGCCACAAATATCTCAAATCCCATGGATTGATAAAACACTGTGTAATAGACAATACCTTACGATGGTTCTTAGATTACGTTCCGGATACATTTCGTCAAATAAGTTTGTATTTTTAATGAAGAAAACCCAATCCTCTAAATGTAATGAGTGCGGTACAATTGAAGATGTTCAACACATGTTGACGGAATGTGAGCGGACAGAATCACTGAGGTTACAGTGTTTTACAAGAACAATGCAGATTGGAAAACTAAACAGTATTTTGGCCTCTCCAATGTCGGAGAAAGCCAGGATACTATGCAGGCTGGGTACTGTAGGCCTTGCAAAACATTAAATTTTGATTGTCTTGTATGCTAATTATATAATTATGTGTGTGTGTATTAATATATTGTTGATCCTTTACGGGACAATGTGGTCGCTCAGCGACAAAGTCCCTTTAATAATAAATAAAAAAAAAGTAAGTTCTAGGGATTGAAACAAAAGAGAAATGTCTTTTAACTTTCTTAAAACCTAAAACTATACGTATGTGACTTTAACGTCATTCGCTAAATCTCTCTTTATAGCTATAAATACCTAATATGTTAAAATAAGTTCAGGCCATTAGTTTAACAGTAACACTTTGATGCCCCTAAAATATATCTGTGCGTAGTTTTCATGTACTTTAATTTAAATATAATAAATGCTACTACTTTATTCGAAATTGTTACTTAGAAACAAGTATTGTTGTGAAATATAATAATATAATTTTAATATAATTATTTTGTGAAATATACTAATATAATTTTTATATTCATTCACAACTTCAACGAATCAATTCCCACTAAATTGTAGAAAAAAAATTTAAATTGTTTGAAATTTTTCTTTTTAAATTTATAGGTAAACGGCAAGGGAAAAAGGAAGACATCCCCAAAAATTATAAACTACAAGCATTGAAGACAGAAGTCGATATCGAAAAGGTTTTAACCGATTTAAATGAAAGTGTTGATGACAAATCTCAAGAAATAGGGAATTTGAAAAGATATAAAAGAAAACCAGTGATCAAATTGATCAAGGAGTTGGACAAACATCGGAACAATATCAAAGAGGTGTTACTGTGGTCGAATGCTACGATCATTCGTTCCCATAGTGACCTAGGCTACTTATGCTTCTTCTGCAAAGAACAATACCTAAACCCGGCTGATTTAAAAAGTCACAATCTTAAACAACATTATACAGATATTACCACAGCTAGGTTTAAGAAAGAGCGGGATCTCAAAACCTTTTCTATAAAGCTCGACATTACTAAATTAATTTGCAAAATATGTCACAAAAGCATAGAGTCACTGCAGGATCTGTTTGTTCATTTGATAAATGAACACAAAAAAAATGTTTTCACAGATATAAAGAATCATATTGTTCCCTTTAAATTTGACACTGAAATCCTACAGTGTGCAATATGTTCCCTCGAAATCAGTACTTTCAAATGCCTCTTCGAGCACATGCATAAACACTTTAGGAACTTTGTATGTGAAATATGTGACGCGGGCTTCATCAATCGGAGAGGTCTTAACTCACATTTGGATCGCCACAACATTGGAGTATACACTTGTGAATACTGCAAGAAGGTTTTCGACACGAGAAGAAAAAAAGTAGCTCATGAACAGGGGGTCCACGTACATTCCAACTTAAGAAATAAATGCGGTTATTGCAATGAGAAATTCAGTAACCTGAGGAAAAAGGAACTGCATTTAGAGACAGTGCACGGAGCTAAATCGGTGGCTGTCAAATGTCAGGCTTGTGATAAGATGTTGGCTAATCGCGATGCTCTTAGGATACATATTAAGAGACATCACTTAATGGAAAAGCGGCATGAGTGTCCAGAATGCGATATGAAGTTTTTTTCAAATAGCGCACTTGTGATTCATATGGTAAAACACTCAAAAATCCGCGAGTTTGAGTGTCAAATATGCTATAAAAGATATGGGAGAAAGAAGACACTGCGTGAACATTTGCGCATACATGCCAACGATCGACGCTACAAGTGTGAATTTTGCGGGATGACGTTTGTCCAAAAGTGTAGTTTAACCGGCCACTTGCGCTCCAAACATCCAGAAGAAATAGATCCATGAAAACTAAGCGTTTCAGTACCTAAATTACGTAGTCATTAAATGTATAATGATAAAACATTATATATTGTTGCTTATGAACGAATTATTAAATGAATTAGTTGAATTTGAAGTCTTTTTCAATTTTTCGAATTAGTAACATCCTGATCAGTAATATATTTATATATATGTCTGGATTGTTCGTTATTAGAGGGAAGTCTTGATGAATTGCAGAGTTATATAGGATTCATACCCATCGACACCATAAGGCATAATCGTAAACATCGATGTGGGATATTTTTAATTGAAAATTACTTTGATATTCCCAGAGAGTACATTTATATACAAATTTGGCTTTATTGTCTTTAGATAATATATATGTCTATCCATATTAGTACAATATGAAATTTATGTATATCATATAATAAATTTAATAGGAAAAAGGATAGTGGTTTGTGGTCTATTTGAATTGTTAAACTATTATATGTTATTAGGATTATTAAGAGCTGAAGATTTGTGAATGATAAAAATAAGCCCTTGACGACTTCGTTAAACGCGGAATTTATTAGAGCCACAGTTCCTCCATAGCAATGGTTATTACAAGTGGAAAGCCACTTTGTTACTTAATCACCTTTTCTATTTCTGTGTTTAGCTCTTCTCACTTCACACTGGTTCGCTTTCTCCTCAAAGACTAGCTATGGTGCTTCCATTTTTGAACTAACTAGTTTTGAAAGAAATATTCCGTAAGTCGACGTATTTGTTAACTAGGGTCCCGAAATGTCTGTATTGATTTATCATTTTCTCTCTGAATATTTTTTTAGAATCCTACAAATAGAAATACTCAAAAAATTCTGAAAATGAGCATAATATGTATTTCCAAAGTCGTGTTTGGTATAGCCAAGCTTTTGAACTTGACAATTCCTCTTCGAATCGAAGTACGAATCCTCTGCGGGAAAATTTTACTTGCATTCTTTTTAAACAACATTGTCGATATTTTTATCATTTTATCATGTTGTTAAATAAATTACAGTATGTATAAACAATTTTGAGCGCCAGTATTGGTATTGAGATTTTACAGCGAATAAAATATTTTGTCAAAAAATTGTTAAGCTTCGTTTATCTTGAAGATCAACTATGATAAATGTTCATTTAATTGCGGGATTATTTTTAAAACTAAGTAATGATTTACAGTTTCCTTAACACTTATATGGTATTGGGCCTGTAACCTACGAGTCAGAGTTCAACTAAAACACAATTGAATAACATGTCCTTTTCTTTGTAGGTGCGAGACGTATCACCAAATCTGTAAATGGACCAACAAAAATCAAGGATGAACCAGATATATTAAATAAAACAAAAAAAATTGTGAAAATTAAAGTTGAAGATAAGCCCAAAAAGGGGGGAGAGTTGCAAAAGCATCGAACCAATATGAGAGAAATACTAATGAATTCTAATGCAACACCTATTAGATGCAGAGGCGGAATTGGGTACGCCTGTTGTTTTTGTACCGATCAATTCCCAGACCCGGCGGATCTAAAGCAACACACTATTAACTCGCACGACGAAAAAGCTAAAATTAATTTTATGAAAGGAAAGGACATGTATAAACTGCATGTGAAGCTCGATATAACAGATCTGAAGTGTAACATTTGTAATGAAAGTATAGACACACTAGAACTCTTAATCGATCATCTAATAAAAGTTCATAAAAGAAATATGCATACAGATATAAGGAACCAAGTGTTACCGTTCAAATTTGATTCGGAAAATTTAAGGTGCTTCATGTGTTTGAATGTTTTTCACAAATTCAAGATGTTGTTGGAGCATATGAATATACATTATAGGAATTATATTTGTGAAATATGTGATGCAGGTTTCGTTAGCCGAGTGATCCTTGCGCAGCATGCACAGAGTCACAAGCTAGGAAAATTCAAGTGTGATTTTTGTCTCAAAGTATTTGACACGCTTAGAAAGAAACGGTCTCATGAAAAGTGCGTTCATACACACGCTACAACATTGAACAAATGTGGTTATTGCCACGAGAAATTCAAGGATTATCGCAAAAAGGAGCAGCATCTGGCTAAAGAACACGGGGTTCATTCGAAATTGCTGTCTTGCCAAGCGTGTGATAAGACATTTAGCAACCAGAAGGATTACACGGTTCATGTTAAAAGACTGCATTTGATGGATAGGCGATATAAGTGTACGGACTGCGAGATGACGTTCTTTTCAGTATCAGAATTGAAAAATCATGTGGTTAAACACACTGGAGTGAGAAAATTTGTCTGTGAAGTATGCCATAAGGCGTACGGAAGAAAGAAGACCCTCAATGAACATATGAGGATCCATGCTGACGATCGTAGGTTCAAATGTGAATACTGTGGAATGGCTTTTGTTCAAAAATGTAGTTGGCGCGGCCACATGCGCTCTAAACATGGGAAGCAAGTGTAGATCATAGTTAGATTTGTTTCTATACAAACATATTAAAAATTATATTTTTAAATTGAGTTACATAGAAATTACATTTTGTTTAGAAATTAATTTTCTATTTGTTTTATTTAACAGTAAAATTAACTTTGTACTACCTCTTAGTTAATCATTTATGCCAACTGCTCTTGAGCGTAATTTTACCTAAACATCACTTACCGGACGTTTTTTGCTGACCTCTCGAAATGATCATGTGTGAATACGCTTATGATAGCTCATTGGACGTGATTAAAAGAAAAAGATTTAAAATTGTTATCAATTGATAACAAATAAGTCTAACTTTTCTTTACCTTTGAAGGGTTACCGTGCTATAAATAATTTAGTGATATTGAAGAAGAGTCGCTCGATTTTGATCTACATTATGGCATACTAGACACATGCTGGAGCGGTGATAGAAGTACCTTCATACGAGTCTCACGTAACCTTACATAATATGTGTTAGTGAAACTTATCTATTCATAAATAGCCAATTTTTTCTGGACAGATAAGAAAATAACAATTTCATTTTATGATCTGATGTTATGCATACCAGACCAAAAATAATTTAGTATTTTCTTTATAGGTCTGTTGCAAGGTAAAACTATCTACAAAAACGAGGCAACAAAACCTTCGAAAACAGAAGACAAAATAAAGAAAAAGAAAGCTAATTTTAAACTAGGTGAAGAGATGGAGAAACATAAAGTAAACGCCGTGCAAATACTGCAATGGTCGAATGCGACGCCGATACGTTGGTATGCTGGTAGGGGATATGAATGCTGCTTCTGCGATGAACAGTTCCCAGAACCTGCAGATTTAAAAAAACATTCAGCAGAATCGCACGACATGATTAAAGAAATAATTACCGTCCTCGGTAAAGACAGCTACAGGCTTTGTATCAAACTCGACATAACGGCATTGCAATGCAATATATGCTACGAAAAAATTGATAACGTGGAACTTTTGATGGATCATTTGAATTCTGTGCACGGTAAAAAAATATATATAGACATCAAACATCAGATTTTGCCATTTAAATTCGATAGTGAAATTCTAAGATGTTATATCTGTCAGAATGTATTCAACAAATTCAAGGCGCTGCTAGAACATATGAGCATACACTATAAGAATTTTACCTGTGATGAGTGCGATGCTGGATTCGTCAATCGTAAAAAATTATATTTTCATAAGGCAAACCATAAAACGGGTGTGTTCATCTGCGATCACTGCCCCAAGATCTTTACAACTAATTTGAAAAAGAAAGCACATGAATCCCAAGTTCATATACATTCGAGACTGATGAACAAATGTCGGTACTGTGATGCAAAGTTCAGGGATGCTAGACAGAAAGACATGCATATAGCGAAAGTCCACGGAGTAACAACGTTTGCACGTAAATGTCAAGCTTGCGAGAAAACGTTCGTTCATCAAAATGCATTGATGATACACATGAAACGACACCATTTGATTGAAAGGCCACACAAGTGTACGTTATGTGAAAAAGCTTTCTTTTCATCTACGGAGTTGAAAGGACATATGCTTAAACATACAGGTCAGAGGGAATTTCAGTGTAAAATTTGCTTGAAGTCATACGGCAGAAAATGGACTTTGACAGAACACATGCGGATCCATGCGGACGACAGGCGGTTCAAGTGCGAACGTTGTGACATGGCATTTGTGCAAAAATGCAGCTGGCGAGGACATATGAAGTCAAAGCATGGAGAAAGAGAATTGTGTTAAAAGCCTGTTTTGTAACTATAGAGAGACTATTGTGAAGAAAAAATTAAATTGCTGAATATTTTTATATGTTCAAATTCATTCTCTGTACATGGATTGGCTTTGAAAGTATGATGATTGTAATAATTAAATATATTAGCAAACCAAAGAGGTGGTCAAACCTCTGAATGAGATCATCATTGTTATTTTATATATTATGTGGTTTTTTTATATTAAATTAAATAGCAAAATAATTTCTTCCTTTTCATTTACACATACCCATAAATAAAAAAAATGCATGTAGACTTTAAATAAGTAAAGGCAAATACTTCATAAATAAATGAATAAAAATAAAGTACCGAAATGGAGAAGTGTTGGATAAATATGTGAGAGATTTTCAATTCCAATGTGTCACCATTTCGTCGTCGAGCAGGCATTAGGTAAGTTTGTTGTTGTTTCATCAAAATCAAACCCTCGAGACGCTCCATGTTTGGCTCCTATTTACAAAACCAGGGCCATTTGACGATGAAGTGCCTCAAATGTAATAAAATAATGCACGCTCTATTGGAAGAAAAAAATATACATTATGAAAGATAACGATGGGTTTAAAGGAGTTGTGATATGATGTATTTGAAATCATACGGAAGACTTGACGTCAAAAAATGATATCATTGTGTTGCACAAAAAAAATGCTGTATAAAATCCTTTTATTAGTGCTTTAAAATTCATAATATCCTCAAACACGGTATTTTATTAAAGAAACCAAAACCGTTGTAAATAATTGAAATATAATGTTGAAGTTATTTATGATCATTATTAGTGCTATTGTTGACAATTTCGCTCAAAATAAATTACAAAAATTCTATAGAAGCTTAATTGATAGAAAACGTATTGAAATGTTGTAATTATTATGTAAGTTAAGATAACAATTCATGTCCTATTTAAACTGTGAAATAACCACAATCCAAAAAACATTGATATAACTAATGATGATTGTGTATTCGTGGCTTAAATACCTTCATTGATAAAATTGGTCTATATCCATTTGCCTTTGAAGATAGTGATCAGTCGCTAATGAATATTTCTCTTTATAGGTATACAAAGGATTACGATCACAAGGAAAATATCACCCCGAACGGAAGTGCGGTTCGTACAGAAAAAAAAGGTCGTAGTAACTGAAGCGAAAGATAAAATATCTTTAATGATATCGGACCGAAAGAAGAATCAACAGAACCTGAGGCAAATATTGATCTATTCCAATGCAAACCCAATTAGACTAAAAGATAGTCTTGGTTATATGTGTTCTTTCTGCACAGAACAGTATCCGGAACCTTTAGATCTCAAAAACCATTTTAAAGAAGAACACCACAGAGATAAATCAGCAAAAATCTTAATAGCTAGGCTCTTCGAACATGTCGTCAAGTTAGATATCACTTATCTCAATTGCTTGACGTGTAACAAAAACTTTTCTAAACTAGATGACTACATCCTGCACCTAAAAGTCGAACACGAAAGAGTAGTTTACACCGAAGTCAAAAGTATGATACTTCCTTTTAAATTCGATACACCAGAATTACGATGTGCGGTATGCTCCGCGGAATATGCTAACTTCAAGCTACTCCAGGAGCACATGAGCACACATTATCGTAATCATATCTGCGATCTTTGTGGAGCTTGCTTTGTAACTGAGCGTCTTCTAACCAGCCACATTAAGAGACACAGCACAGGGGAATACAGTTGTGCTCAGTGCGACAAAATATTCAATAATAAACAGAAGTTACGAGAGCATGAACGTAGGACACATCTTGGTTTTGGTAAACGTAATAAATGCCAATACTGTGATGAGAGATTTGTTGATTACTGGAAGAAAATCGACCATATGGTTAAAGAGCATGGTGCACCACCAGTTGTTTTAAAATGCCAAGCTTGTGATAGGACCTTTCATAACCAAAGAGCCCTGTCAAGACACACGAAGAAGGATCATCTGTTGGAGAGAAAAAATAAGTGCTTGGAGTGTGAGATGACATTTTTCTGTAAGGGCAGCTTAAAAAGACACATGGCGAAACATTCAGGGTTAAGGCAATTCAGGTGTGATGTATGCTTCAAAGCTTATGGGAGGAAGAATACTCTAAGAGAGCACATGCGAATTCATGCAGACGATAGAAGATTTGCATGTGTTCATTGTGGTATGGCTTTTGTACAGAAGTGTAGCTGGCGTAGTCACATGCGTTCTAAACACGGGGAAGAAGTATAATAAATATCTTTTCGTTATTCTAAAATAAAACTATAGTACCAATCTATACATAATAAACGCTGATTATTATTATATTCTACTGTATTAAACATTAAACATGACACATACCCAATGTTATACCTTATTGTACCCAACACTGTAAGTAATGTTTAAGTATATAATACATAAATTATTTTGCATATTTATAATTTGTCCAAGCAACATTGAAATAACTGATCATCTGACTATTATTTTCTTCTTTGTAGGTGACGACCAGCAACATACAGGACCAAATTTATTGAAAGAGGAAACAAACGAGAAAGATAAAACGCAAGTTATGCCTAAACTTAAATCATATTCTAAGCCTATCAAGGAATCTAAAAAACATTTAGCAAACTTAAAAAGTATATTAGAATATTCAAACGCGACCTTAATAAGAGGAAAAGATGGCGATGGCTACAAATGTAACTTTTGCATAAAGAAGTACCAATTACCCAAAGATTTAAAAATCCATTTTCTCCAGCAGCATAACGATTTTCAGACAATTAAGTTACCTAAGATTTTTCAATACGTCTTGAAAATAGATATAACCGAGCTGTCTTGCAAAATATGTGGCAAAGGTCTCGAAAGTCTTGAAGTATTAACGAATCATCTGCAAAAAGTACACGATAAAACTATCTACACAGATATAATAAACCAAATGATTCCCTTCAAATTCGATTCAAATGTACTACGCTGTGCGATTTGCGCAACTGAATTCACTAACTACAAAATTCTTCAAGAGCATATGCACGTGCATTTCAGGAATTTCGTATGTGAAATTTGTAATGCGGGTTTTGTTACCAAACGGTTATTAGTCTGCCATAAGCGGATGCATGGAAAGGATAGATTTAAATGTTCTCACTGCGAGAAAATCTTCAGCTGTGATCGAAAACGCAGAGACCACGAGCAAAGGATTCATTTAGGATTGAAGAAAAAGAACAAATGCCACTTCTGTAATGAAAAATTTGCCGATTATTGGACAAAAATCAACCACATGATTAAGGATCATGGAGCTCCACCAGTAGTTCTGAAATGCCAAGCTTGTGAAAGATCTTTTTCCAACAAGAGAGCCTTAACACGACACGTGAAAAAGGATCATTTGATGGAAAGAAAACATGTGTGTAGCATCTGCAATATGCAATTCTTTTTAAAATGCAGGTTGGAGGATCATATGGCAGTACATACGGGTGACAAAAGATTTCAATGTCATGTCTGCACTAGATGGTATATGACTAAGAAGTCATTAGGACAGCACTTAAGGTCTCATGCCGATGATAGGAAGTTTAAGTGTACTAAATGTCCTCAAGCATTTGTGTACCAAAGTAGTTTAAATAGTCATATTAGAATTAAGCATGCAGATTAGTACTTTATATTAAGATTTCATAATATCTATAAGAGTAATTGAAAAATTAAAATGAACCATTTACGAGTAAACAGAAAACTTTTATTTCTTCAATTTTTAATTTGTATAATAGTTTCCAATGATATAATAACTAGATAGCTAGAAACATTCGGTTCAAAGTAACTTCTTTTAAACAGCAGACGGGGCATCGTTTGGTACAACATTACAGCTGTCCATGGACATTCGCAGATTTAGCTCACTACATAAAAAAGAATCAACAAACATGTTTATTTTTTGGTTCTTCAATTTTGCAAGTATTCAAATATTTGGTAGTAACTTAGTACTACCCGCTAGGATTAAAACCTTATAATTATATAAGCATACAATAGAGTAATAAAGTACTGAGTAATATAGAACCTAAAATGGTAGAGTGTAAAGACCATGATAGGAGTGTAAAGACGCTCCACCATTTTTATGGTAACTTTTAAAATGGGATTTATTAAATATTTCGTGTCACCAGAAGCCATCAGCGATAAGTGATGGTATTTGAAAATAAACAAAATGATATATTTTGTAGATATAACGCCAATAGTGATATGTGACAGAACAGTACTTTCATCGCCAACCACTTAGGCGTCACAGAACAACAGCTGGCAAAAACAAAATGCTACAAAAGTTTTTGTAATATTAAACTGAATTCCTTTAATTAGAAACCACGTCGAAGGCTCCAAAAAATTTTGATTGGTAAATGTTTTCAGGAGGTATTGCAAATTAATCCTTTACCTATTTCTAAAATATATTTTTTTATACCAACTACTCTGTTAATAACAATCTTTCTTTGTAGGTGTCCGGAACAAGAAAAAATCTCGTCCCAAGCATAGTAAAGAACTGAAAAGTGATAAAGATAATAGCAAAAAGCGATTAGAAGTTGAAGAACCTGAAATGCAAATTACATTAAAAACTTTAAATATCATCCCACGAAGAGAGGTTGACAAACACTTGAGCAATATACGAGAAATATTAATTAATACCAACGCAACCCCGATCAGATGCCACGGTGGTAAAGGATATGCTTGTAGTTTTTGTGTCGAACAATATCATAATCCAGCGGATTTAAAACGGCACACAAGAGACAAACACGATGATGCGGAAAAAATGGACTTTATGAAAGGCAAAGAAATGCATGGATACTTCGTAAAATTGGACATAACAAGTCTCGAGTGCAAACTATGTAATGAAAAGATAGCTACACTTGAAAATGTGATGGAACATCTGCAGGAAATTCATAAAAAATGCATGTTTTTGGATATAAAGAACCATATACTTCCCTTCAAATTCGACAGCGAATCCCTTACTTGCTGCATATGTTCTAATGTCTTCAATTCCTTCAAAGCTCTGTTAGAACATGTTAACGTACACTATAGAAATTTTATCTGCGAGGTATGCAATGCAGGCTTTGTCAACAAGAACATTCTTTTACGACATGGGGATGCGCACAAAACTGGAACGTTTACATGCACGGATTGTCCAAAAGTCTTCGACACGGCCAGAAAGCAGAAGCTTCACGTGCGAGCGAAACACGCTAGAGATTTGCCGCACAAATGCGGCTATTGCACTGAGAGGTTTAAGGAGATTTGGGCAAAGAAGAACCACATGATGAAAGTACACGACATAAAAGGTCCAGGGGTGAAATGCAAGGCCTGTGACAAGCATTTCGCAACAAAACAAGGCTGGCGATTACACACTGCGCGAGTGCACTTGATGCAGAAACATTACAAATGCAATGAATGTGAAATGGAATTCCATACGAAGAAAGAATTGGTAATACATGTAGTAAAGCACACGGGGGCACGGGAGTTTAGATGCGACGTGTGTTTTAAGGCGTACGGGAGACATAAAACGCTAAAGGAACATATTCGACGAATTCATCCATAGACTGTTTTCAAATATTTGTGTCCTATATTTGGTGGACTCTGGAATTTGATTTTTTTAAGGTGAATAATCAATAAAATCGGTCACTGCCATTTCTCCTTAACGCAGAATGTAGCAGACATGCAGGATATATTTACTCGTTTCTGTAGTAAAACGAACAGACTTAGTGGAAAATGACCCAAAATACGTTCTATTTATGAAACGCCCCGATAGTCCAGTTGGTAATGACCCTAGGTGCCGAGCGACGAGTCCCGGGTTCGATTCCTGGCCGGGGCAGACATTTATGTGACAGATAAATGTTTGTTCTCTGATCATGAGTGTTTGTAATGTCACATTTGTGTATGTCAACGCCACTCGCAACACAGGGAAATCTAGTACGGGGTGTGTGTGTGTGTAAACATTTATTCTTCATTAAACGTTTATTTATATTGACTATATGAGGTATTTTGAAAGAGTGGAATAAGTTTTTAATATTATTTTTACAATTCAGTTGTAATTAAGAGAATGAAAGATTAAAGAAAGAAATAGTGTCTTCCGTGAGGCTAATGGAAGCCTTTAGTTATTATTCGGATTATAAAAGTAAATAACTAGTAGAATAGATCTCTAAAAAGGAGCCAACATCAGAAATCGCAAAAGCTTATAATTAAAATACACTTTATCCCACCCGACCGTTATAAACAGATTATATCTATAGAATTTTGCCAGTAGGTGTTCATTAGTATATCCATCACAACATGTTCGTTGTTATTGCGATAGATAGGAATCTATGAGGATTTATCTTTGGCTTGAGGAAATAATATTTTGATATTAAAGGGTAAAACATGCATACATCTTGCATTTATATTGATAAATATTAAAAAATATAGACTTACAATGGTTTTTTAATACCATACTTATAATACATTTATAGCTTTTCAAAATCACGTACAATCACGTAGATCAACTAAATTATGTTATCATCATCTCAGCCGGACAACGCCTACTGCTGGGCATAGGCCACCCCCAAGGATCTCCACGACGATCAGTCCTGCGTTGCCCTCAGCCAGTGGCTACCCGCGACCTTCACCAGATCGTCGGTCCATCTCGTTGAGGGTCTACCCACTGAGCGTCGTCCGATGCGTGGTTGCCATTCGAGAACCTTTTCGCCCTAACGGCCATCGGTTCTCCTATGTGTCCCGCCCACAGCCGCTTCAGCCGAGCAATCCTTCGAGCGTTGTCGGTAACTTCAGTTCGCCTACTGATCTTATCGTTTCTAATTCGATCACGTAAGGAAATACCGAGCATTCTCTCTCCTGTTCTGATGAAATGGGCTCCATTCATTATTGACATCGTGCCTGCTTCTCCAGTTGCATCTTAATGCCCAGTGGACGACAATCAAACGTCGCTAGATCCTTTATGTTATTGGACTCTGGACCACTCGATGTAATCTTATGTAATTATATCGTACAAGGTACATGAAAAGCCATTACGCTCCTAAAATCAATTTAACGTGTTTCGGTTGCAGAGTTGGGAGATTTAAGAAGCGCAAACCTTATTTAGCTGGCAATCCATCAGACCACTAATTTTGCAGATTCTATTGACGACGATAGCCACTTACCATCAGCTTGTCACGGCTTAAAAATGACTTGCAAGTGTTAAAATTCTGGTATAATTAAATCCTGAGAACAAAATTAGACCACTTCATTTTAATTGAACTACGCTTTTTAGGCTGAAACTGCTACGGACGACGAATAGTAGAAGAATGTTAAATATCTGATTTCGAGGAGGTATCATGATTATGTAGGGTACAATTTGTTTGTCTATTTGTGGCAAAATTAAGAACAACATGTATAATTTATATTTATGTCTTGATTTATTTTAAACTAATACCAGGTTAGTAGTAGCCAAGCCAGCAAAAGCCGACTCAGAATTTTTAAATAACCGTTACAACGTAACTTTATATTATAACTACCCACGTAGGACTCCAATATTGCTGTTTTTAAAACTTAACAGGTCAAAGTTTAAAGTTATGGAATGAAACTTCTACATTTTCTAAAACTTAATCCAATTATTTAAAAAATCTTACGCAATAAATAAATATCTTACAAACACTCATTCCGTAATTGACTTTTGATTACAATATTATTTCAGTCTTCCCAGAGATGGGTTGCTGTCACTAACAATTTTGCTATTCACTGATGATACATTTTGTTAAAAATGAAGTTTCAGTGCAAGACAGCTGCATGTTACCAAGTTATGTATTAAATATGACTCACATTGCAAACAATACCTGTTTCACAGGATATTATTATTATTTTTCTAACTCTTGTATATATTTTATTGTATGTTCACTACATTCTAAATTCCGTCTATATGTATTTAAGAAAATAATTAAAAAATATATCCTTTACAGATAAAAAACAACGGAAAAACATCACAGTTATCAAGAATTTTACGAATAAAAAAGTTAAAATCACGATACCTCGGCAAACGCATCAGAAAATTAAGGTCATGGTGAGAAAGAAAGCCGAAAGTGACAAGCATCAGAACAATATTAAAGAAATACTTCTCGGCTCCAACGCCACGCCAATACGTCGAAGGTTCGGTATTGGGTACATGTGTTGCTTCTGTCCAGATAGCTATCCAAACCCAGCAGATCTGAAAGAACATACGATAAATGCTCACGATAATGCAACTAAATCTGACTATCTAAAAGGATCCCCAATGCTCAATTTCATTGTTAAATTGGACATCACTGACCTCAAATGTACAATATGCAATGTTAATATCAAAGAAATGGAAGACTTGATGCATCACTTACAAACCGAACACGATAAGCATCTCCACAACGATATAAAGTCACATTTTGTACCTTTTAGGTTCGGAAACAGTTTACTTCGGTGTGTATATTGTAGTAAAGAGACTAATAATTTCAAAATTATGCTCGAACACATGAATGTACATTACAAGAATTACGTTTGTGATGTCTGTGGAGCCGGATTTGTCAACAAAAGGATTTTAATGACGCATGCATATAGACATAGAACCGGAGTGTTCAATTGTGATTATTGCACGAAGGTTTTTGATACACGTATTAAGAAAAAGGATCATGAAAGGGCAGTGCATATATGTCTGAATAAACGAAGTAAGTGCGGGTATTGTGGGGAGAAATTTACTGACTATGCGAAGAAAAATGATCATGAAATTAAAGTACATGGCGCTAAATTAATAACATTGAAATGTCAGGCGTGCGATAAAAGTTTCGACAACCAGAGGGCGCTGACTGTTCATATTAAGACTTATCACCTGTTGGATCGTTTCAATAAAAAGTCAGTTTAATAATAAAACTCGTTTCTTTACCTGATTTGTTACGAGCTTGGCGCCTAAGTTCGAACGCGTGAATTTATTAGCACCACCCATTTAAGTATAAATTTTTCAGTATAAAGGTGTTTAAATCTCTTAAATATTTGAATTAATGATACCAAGAAAAGAAAAGGGATTTATCTAACCGAATCTTTTAATGAACAGAACTGCCGAAGTGAAAGCCACATTTTCATTGAGATTTTCATACAAAATGTTCCGGTGGATTTTCAAAAAATGTTAATTCATACCTTCGATCGCACCTTGTCTTACCAATTATGAACACAACAAAAAAATCAGGCAATCGGTCGGGCTATTTTCATGTGACATTCTTTCATTAATGCTGCATGTCACATATATGTATATTTTTATATTCCTATCGCTACCAACTGGGCTACAAGGCGGACTGAATGGTATTTTGGAAAAGGTGTTTCTGTTTCTGAAAATGTCTGAAAATAAAGAACAAATTAAAGTTGCGTTAGATGATAGTGAAGATATTTCTCTATATGGTGAAGATACCCCAGATATATCCATGCAAGATATTAACTCTGCAAAATTTGGTTCTGTTCTTGAAACAGTTTCTCTAGATAAAGATCAGGTTAAAGTTGAGGTAGAAGTTGAAATGTATAATAAAGATATGTGAAAGACATAAATGTATGTAAAGAAAAAGAAATGCCATTTTTTAAGTTTAAAGTCTAAATAGAGAGATTAGGATTAATAATAATAATCACAGTTAGAGGCTAATATACAGAGATACGGTTATAGTATGTGATGATGAAAATAGTGGCTTTGTAAATGAAATAGGACATTTTCAGAAGAAACTGACAGTACACATAAGTTTAACAATCATCCTTTAAATTTAAAAACTATCCTAGAAAGTACGAATGCCAATCTGTTTCGGTCATATTTACACATTGGTTACGCTTGTTTTTTTCTGTGCTGACTGCTACAGAAACCCATCAGGATTGAAGGAACATTGCTTGGATAGCCACACAAATGTTGACGATTAAAATTATTTAAGAAGCGCTGCATCGAAATTTGATATTGCCGATCTGTACTGTACATTCTGTAAGAGCAATATTGATACTCTCTAGAATTTAATTGATCATTTAAAATAAATTTACATGATAAAGGTATTCGTTAATAGTATGAAGCAAATACGGGTAGTCAAATTTGATAATAGTTTATACTAATGTGGAGTATGCTCAGAAGTACCTATTTGATAAGTTTCGTACCTTATTGGCACACTTTTCACAAACGTACTACAAAAATGACGAGTGCAATGAATGTAACATGGGTTTTTTTAACGAATCTGTCCCGTTTTATTAACATCATATGCTCAACATTCACTATGACAGTTTTACATTTGATTTCTGCTCTGATCAATTCAACACGTAATTTCCATAGATACATATGAAAAGCAGTTCATTTTAACTTTTGGACATACAAATGTGATTTCTGTTAGAAAACGTTCAAGCATTCGCCTCAGAAAAAAGGCATACCTTTAAGGCTTATACTAGAAAATCTTCGGGTAAGCGCCATTTTCTCTATGATTATAGGCATTGTACGACATACTTTTTTATTTAATGTGTCACGACGTGCACTAAATAATTAGCTTCATCTATTGTGAGAGAAGATTCGTGCGAAAGGTGGGCAACGAAGGATGTAATAATTTTGCTCAAAAGCAATCCATGTAAGCCAAAATTTCAAATAATTTAATTTATTTATAAGTTTAGCTGAAGAAAGCAATAGTTGGAAATGTGAAAATGATGTTTAATAGTTGAGATGATAAACCGAACGTCAGATAAAATTAAACTAATAATAAATTAAAAGAAATCATATTCAAATTAAAAGAAAGAAAAAAACTAGATAAACATATTTACAACATAAGGACCATATTGGAATGTACAAATGCAACATTAATTCGTTCATATGAAAATCTAGGCTACTCCTGTTTCTTCTGTGAGAAATGTTTTAAAAATTCCATAAAGTTAAAAGAACACGCTACAAATACCATACAATTATCAACAAAAATTATTTAAGAAATATTGACGAAGGCTATGTAGCCAAACTCGACGTGACTGGACTATATTGCAAGTTTTGCTACCGTTATATAGACGCTCTTCAAGACTTAGGCAGCCACCTAAATGAAATTCATAATAAAAATTTGTTTATTGACATGAAAAACCAAATAGTGCCTTTAATCTTTAACAAGGGTAGTCCTGTAAGTTGCATTTGCTTCAAATCTTGGAAGTCTTACCGAGGACTTCTGTTACACTTGTTGGTGCATTACAAAAAATATTTATGGAAAGAATGTGATTTAAGCTCTAATCAATCAATAATTGATATGGAAAAATTACACGAAAACTTTCCGTGCAATTATTGTCCTAATTTATTTCACAATGAGCTTAAAAAGATAGATCATGAAAATCAAGTTCACAGAGATAGAATTCTACGGTTGGATGTACGAGAAATGGAACAAAAAAAATAGATTACAAACACAAAAAATTGTACAGGTTAACAGCTCGTATTGTTAAACTTAGAAAATAAATTTACCAAATATTTAAATTAACATATAGACGTTTCAAACATACAACTAAGGCGGAGACTGTTCTGAAGTATAGATTTTGATACGCCAAATAAAACTATTCTACAAAACTATCTGTCGATCGTGCAAGCACATACTTCAGAGTGGTAAGTACTTAATAATTGCTTGGATGAATTGATGCTTTGATTTGACTCTTTCGCGACGCCTGTAATGCAATAGTATAGCGTGGATATAATGGCCCATTTTTTTTTTTGACATTAGTCAGCAAACTTATTCACGGGCAAAATATTTTACGATTGACTATGGAGGTAGTTAGCCAAGTAGGTAAATAGAGACTAGCGATCTCCTCGCCAGTTATTCAACACAATATACCATGATTAAGAGCTTGGACTCCAATGGTTGGTTCCACTTGCATCCCAGAGTGCTTTATAAGGAAGCCAAAATGAACTTTTGAATGAAAATAAATTTTTCCGCTAAGACGACCACTCTTGTATTCTTATATGCTCATGGTTTGTGACGTGAATTCGTGAGTTCGAGTATTCACTTACAATATGACGGGTGAAGGCATGGACCACCACGCTAGTAAAATGCGAGTTGGTAGACTTCACACATCTTTGACATAATTGTGAAGAATGTCTTCGACAATAAGTTTCCTGGCAATGTTTCCTTTCAACGAAGCAAGTGAAAATAAATTAATGTAATTGGTTTCCCCAGAAAGGACCGAAAATATTTTTGAATACTACTAGGTAGTCTTAAGCAACATTAACAATGCTTAAAATTTAATGAACTTATAAATAAAATTAAATAAGTCGGACAGTGGTCTTAGAGGTAAATTCCGTCATTATTACAACCCATAATTGTCCCACTGCTGGGCCTGGATCTCCTGTCCTGTTACGATGAAAGGTGTTAAGTCTGTAATCTGTCACGCTGACCAACTGCAGATTGGTAGATTCTACATAGATGCCTACATAAACTTTCAGGTACGCAGGTTTCCTCACGCCTAATTATTAGTTTTTTCTAAGCAGAGTAATTTACAGTTTCAATATTATGATGTAATTTATTGAACGGAACAAAATATATTTTTATTAAATCATTACTATAATAAATAGAATTTAATAAGATTAGATTTATTAATAAGTTTTTAATACAACTATTATTTCAGTGATTATTATGTTTTTAATAAATAAAAATCTTAATTTGTGATTACCTCCATAATTTATCATATTTTCACTTAAAAAATCAATAACAGGACTTTTAAGTATCTTTTAGATAACAAAAAATGGCGTTTTAAAGTTAAGAAGAAATAAAATATAACGTAATGTAGATATTCGCAAGATATTCATGAAATAAATTATACATTCTATAAATTATTTAAATTGTTGTAACGTATGTTTTGACACAAAAGTTAACAATAATTGGCGTCTGTAAATAAGCCTATTTACTTCGAGTCTTAAAATATTCATTCTGCCTATTACATCTTATCCCAGTCCCAATGAAGTACAGGAATAATATTATGGTTTATTTTATTCATATAATAAAAGATAACTAATAACTATGGCGTATGACATAACTATGGCGTATGAAATCAACAAAAGCGAGTTGAAGAGTTCTGTCAAGTTGACAAATGACAATTTTACAACATTGGATTAAACTTCAACACTAACAAAAACTTCAAATTCAGACGAAAACAAAGTGAACAAACAAAACAAATCAATTGCCTGTACCTTTCTTGGATATGATACGCTTTGGACGCTTTTAATAATTGCAACTGTTTGTATTCTAAATATGAAGTAAAAGGTACAAAAAAATCTGCACGCGCGGGTCTGAAAAACCAATAACACTGAAGTCACGGGAGATAAGATGAAAAATACGATAATATTAACACATTATAAGCCTCAATAATAACTATCCCAGTAATAACAATACTAAAAGTGTTTGAAACAGTAGTATCTCTATTAATTCTAAACAACATAATATTTGTGATAGGTGAGTAATTTTTCTTGATCTTGATCAGTCTTTTTTTCTTGACGTTATCTTCAGATATGTTATAGTTATGAGTGAAATGGTTTTCAAATATTCCTGGCAGAAATAGCAGGTAGCACCAGCATTACTTGGTATACTGTAAGAGTGTAAACAGATTTTCAGAGTTGTTAATTTATTTTTGGTGCTTTATGAAATAAATGAATGGTACAATGTATGGAGAGTATCCCCAGATTAAACCACTAACACTATAGTACCAATGATATATTTTGCATTTTTATTTGTAATGTACTTAGAATTGGTGTACCTTGCCCATATAGATGTTCTTATCTAATTATATTATGAGTGTTATAAAGCTATGAATTTATAGGCTTTTACTAAGTTAGAGTTGGCCATTAAAGAATATACTGTTACTTACATCATGTGATATTTTAGTTAATGTTAAGTTACAATAAGGAAAAAAGAAATATAGGCTGAGTTTATATTATTTTTAAGAAAATAGGCACTTAACTGAAATTCCAGAACTGAAGGATGAATGAATGAAATAAAATTTATTCTAAGTTAGTTTTTACAAACACTTTGAAAGTCAAACTATACCTTTGCATCAACAAATCTGTGAGTGGCCTAGAAGAAAAAAAGCTACAAGAAACTTCCAAAGAGTTTTTTTTTACTCACAATTATAGACTTACCACTAGTTATGGCTATATAATAAACTCATATCTAAGCAATCTTATCTTTAATGTTTTTGTCTAGTTGGTAAATAACCTTTCACCATAAGTATACTTTTGATGTGAATTTCTAATTTGCGGCAGTTTGGTCAATTCTTATGAAGTTTTATTATAAGTTTTCATACATACACATAGAAAGACCTATCAATTTTGCTAAATTTGAAATATGGTATAATCAATGAAGCTTTATTCCTAGTAATAATGTTGTGAATTTACATTACTCTTACCTTAATCTTGTAAAGAAAACTACCTACGTAATACCTATCAGCCAGGGGATACTGAATGAGAAATTATGTTTTATTATTGTAAACTATAATTTTTACCTCTAATTATAAAGTAGCCAAAATTTTATATGAATATTTCACTGCTATTTCTATACAGTTGCATGGATTGTGCTCGTAGCTAAATTATTTTCATTTTATTTCATTTTCATTTCATTTTAATCATAAAATATGTACGATCCACAAAAACTAACATTTCATTATTAAATATTTTTACAGTACATGAATAAAAGAAATTGAAATGAAAAATAAGTCGGAGCCTCAGATGATAGTGAAGATAGAACCGGAGGAAGAAGGTGATCAATGCACGGGTATTCAATGCACTCACAATGGTGAAGTCAGTAATATTAATGATGCAAGTAAGATTATGAAACCATTATCATTTGTGTTAAGATGGTGTTGTATCTCAATTGGTACTGGTACGCAGGTAATTTCAAGTTTAAAGGAAACATCAGTGAGATATGCTGAACTTCCCCTTTGAATGGATAGAATTGTCATTAATGGCAGTAACTATCAGAGGCTCATTTGCTTATTTATGAAATTAATTATTTTGTACACACAATGTAATTACAGGAAACAAATTTTATTTGAAAGTTTTGTACAAGAGTGTTTCTTATTCCTAATCATAAATTATCCATCCATCCATCCATCCATTCCAGCAGGTCCAAAACTGGAAAAGTGATGTAAAGAGAAACTAAGTGTGTACCTAAATAATAATATATAACAAACACAAGTATGATATTGCATATTTACATAAAAAAAGTTATGCACTTGTTTTTGTATTTGTCTAATCCATGCTTTCATCACAGCAAATCCTGGAGTATACTCAGGAAAATGGTAGTAAACTTGGTTTTTTATACTATTTTAAACAAGTATCTTATTTGACTATAAACCACTGGATATATTAATGGTATTGGGTAGATAGGTGCCTACATAAATATTCATATTTATCCGCTTGATTGCATTTACATTCATCCACATCCTAACTCATAATGTTCTCAAAAGTTATGAAGTCTGCTAATATGTACTTACCAAAAGAGCATACTTGGTCTATGGTCTTTTTCATATGTCACATGTCTTTGTCATATTATGAGAGGAGAGCAATGCATGACCCAACGTCAGCCATTCTGACAGTTATTTACATATTAGTAAAATATTATCTTTTCCAGAGTCAACAATCAAACTGGAGCCATTGTCAACATCAGGAGATGTTCCATCTTCTGTTAACAATGTTTGTAAAGATAACAGTCACCTTGTAGAGAGACAATATGGTAAAAATATTATTTATTAAGTTAGAAACTAGTCAATTTAAAAACAGATTAATATGTCCAAGGAGTGCTATGAGCGTTAAGCATGTGTCGAGTTTGCAGTAGTAGCATTATATCTTAAGAATGTTCACTGTACTATGTGACAGAGATTAGTTTTATCTGTAATTTATTATACTGATATAATTGAGAGCTAATAATAATAAAGCTCATAATAATAGACCTAATATTTTACTCTGGGATTCTGGAATCGATTCCTGACGCCTCTTTTATATTTTTAATATTGATATTGGGCAAATTCGATCATATGTACTCATCTATTAAATTAATGAAAATAAAAGTAATATATGTAATTATTCCAGTTATGATTAAATTGGAACGCCCATCAACACCAGAACATGAATCGTCTGTGGCGGGTTCGTGTGAAGACAACAGTGCACCCTTCACTGTCAAGAGTGAATACGGTAAGTTGACACCTCCACAGTTGGCCTAACTGCTGTAGAACAGTTTAGCGTACCCTGTACAAGAAAGTAGTTGCCGTCTTATCCAACGAATCGTTATGCCTCATCTCGAAATAATGCCCCGATATCACGGTTCTCTGTCTCTATCTGTGTATTTTTTTTCTCAGATAAAGACAAAGAATCCAGTAATATTGGAAGAGAAGAACCAAGTATAAACACAAAACCTCAATATTCAGTGGACATTAAAGTGGAAGTAACTGCTAGCGAAGAAAAAGAAGTAGATAAAAGTATTTCTTTTCTTCGAGACAATTTATCTGAGAAGGATAAACATTTCTTTAACATAAAATCTTTATTGGAAAGTACAAATGCAACTCTGATAAGGTCTCAAGAAGATATCGGTTACACGTGTTACTTCTGCGATAAATACTATCAAAACCCAGCGGATTTAAAGGAACACGCAACGAATACACACACGATTATCGATGAGAAGGACTTCACGAAGATATACGTAGCGGGATATGTGGCTAAGCTCGACATTACCGGTCTTTACTGCAAACTTTGCTATAGCAATATAGACACTCTGGAGAACTCAATAGCTCACTTAAACGAAGCGCATAAGAAAAATCTTTTCCTCGACATCAAAAACCAGATACTTCCGTTCAAATTCAATGCCAACGTTCACAGATGCTGCATCTGCTCGAAGGATTTCAACAAATTCCGTAGTCTCCAATCACATGTACAGACCCATTACAGGAATTACGAATGCGGCGAATGCGATTTGGCTTTCATTAACAGAATGAAGTTGGTGCAACATTTGCAAGCGCACAGGGTCGGAAACTTCACGTGTCAGTTCTGCTCGAAGGAGTTCAATACGGAGTTTAAGAAGAAAAAACACGAGAAAAACGTTCACGACCAAAGTTTAAAAGTCAAGTGCGGCTTGTGTAACGAGAGGTTTAAATATCCTCGACAAAAAGAACTGCACCTTACTAAAGTTCACAGTGTGGAGCCCACGAATAAGTGTCATTTGTGCGAAAAAGTGTTTGTGACTCAAGACGCTCTTTCCGTTCACGTGAAAAGAGATCACTTAAAGACGCGTAACGCTCGCTGCACTGAGTGTGAAATGAGTTTCTTTTCGCCGAGCCAGCTCCGAGTCCACATGGTGAAACATACTGGCATACCACAGTTTGAATGTGAGGTCTGTCATAAGTCGTACAGGCGTAAGAATTATTATTACGAACATATGCGGATGCATACAAACGACCGTCGACATAAGTGCAAGCATTGTGAAATAGCGTTCGTTCATAAGACCAGCTTGCGTCACCATTTGCGATCGAAGCATGGTGAGAATTATACCCCTGGGTAGTTTTTTGCCCGAATTTATGGAAGGTGTCATAGTCTGAAAACTTCAACACAGAATTTTTACACGCTTTCGACTGAAAAAGCCATTTCTGCTAGTAGCTACTCTGTTGCTTCCATTTCCATTTTACTCTAAAAGTTGTGTAAGCATTCTAATGCAATCCTTGATAGGTCCAATTTCAAATTAGCTATTGATTCATGCTCATAAATGCTCATCATGCTCTAAGTTAATGATCCAATGAGATTTACATATTTTATAGATCATTCAGTTGTCATACAGCTGTCAGCCCACTACTCAAAAACGACATCTACATTTATAAGAAAAATATGATTATTAAAATAATACACAGTTTTCATAATATTGGTTTAATTTAATATGTAATTAAAAACCTTTCATAATGTTCCGTCCATTTTCATTACAATATTTTGAGAACTGCAGGTGTATTTTTATTGCCCTTCGCTTTATAACTGATTTCACGTGTCATATTACCTCAAGTTCATGTTTTGGATGATTGGTTAATTCGCTTCGTTCTGTCTATCGCTGTAATATCTGGATGGTTCTGAATCGACTTCCAGCGAGATTCAATCAACAAAGACACATTGTTGTTCATGACATACATAGTTCTATAGCCCCGAGGATCTATTGATTACCAAAGTTAGATGAGGTTAAGCAAGTTCATATGAAAAAGAAACAAACTGTTAATTAGCAGCAAGGGATAGATTTGTTATAGGAATTGGTAGTAAGATAAATGGTACGGGCTGGGTTAGCAGTGGTATGGTTGACCATTGTAACAAATTTGCTTGAGCCCAGAAGAGATTTTGAAGGTACTTAGTCTGTGCCAGTTATCGTCAATTAGCAATCATTCAACCTCCGAATGGCATAACATCTCGCAAGTCATTGGAAAACTTTCCCGATGGTAGTACATAGATAAGTGTTTTAAGTGTATGTAAATATGTAAAATAAAAGTTTCCCTGTAAGGTGCGCTTCATTTTGTTGTCTACTGAATGAAAGTGTTTGGGAGGGATATTGGAAGTTTCTAAGAAAATGTTGACGCCAGTACACAACATTACGTGTCTTAAATCACGTACTTGGGTTTCACGTGACAAAATAATTGTCTAAAAATTGCAATCTTAATTTTTGGCCAAACGCAATTTAAAAATTGTATACTTCTATAATAAATTGATCATGTGTATATGTGTAGTGCTTTAATTTTTATTGACGGTTAATGTGTAAATATTGGTTAAATATACAAATTTCTGAACTTTTTTTTTTCATTTTTTTATTACGCCCAAAGATGTGAAGAACTGATGATACCTGGTCATCGCCACTCATGGACATCCATAACACCATAATCTATTCATTTTCAAGCATCATTGGCCCCAACACTGAAATATATAATATTACAAAAATCAATGCAAAATAACAAATGTATGAACTTTACAAATCTACAAAGTTTTACACTTATTAATCAGGTCACACAGAAACTTACAAGTGAAGCGTGAAGATTAACAGACCCATTTATCTCAACCCGCATGATTAAAGTAACTTATGGCAGAACGCGCAATGACATAAAAACATGCTTTCGTGGCCTTATGATCCCTGGCATATTGAACGTACGAGTCAAAAGCGGAAAGGACAACCCGTAAATTCTTCAACATGATGATATGATATGATCTTCATAATGTGTGATTCACGATGGACGGATTGGAGCAATCGGTAATTAACGTTAAACCGTATTGGGGCGGCCTAGAATACTTCCCCTAATCCCATGCTGGCAGAACAGGGTGTCGTAAGAGGCAACAGAAGCCGGCTTGCTTGGTGGTAGGGCTTCGCGTAAGGATTACATTATCACTATTATTATTAAGTCATTAATATTATTACTACATAGTATTATCTCCGGGAAGCCTGCCTGGCTAGCTACCACCCTCCTGCTTAAGTCAGCCGTCAAACGACTCGTCATATTCCGGCAGGGGGCTTGAGAGCCACTAGTTTCTTTCTTACCTTTTTGTCATTTCCTGGCCGACGACGCATCAGTGATACCTTTGGTCTTACTGATGTCCATGAGCGACAGTGACCGCTTCGTCACCATCAGGTGGCTCGTGTGCTTGTTCGTGGGCTATTAACATAAAAAAAATACCATACACCAACTTGTGTGTCGGGAAACATCAGAACAAGCCTCAAACTGTTTGTGCATTGCAGCCATCACCACGTTGTCGTTTTTAACGTCTGACAGTGCCCTGTCACAGGAGACCGCGATTACATGACACGACGAAATCGTCATCGTAGTTTCTTTATGCCATGACATCTACGTCTCCTCCGGTAAAATTCAGAATGTCACCTTTCGCCAGTTCTATTTCATCCAGATCGGCAAGCTGTATTGGGTCAAATTTCTGATCAGTACTTAATATGCCCGCGAAGTCGGATCCAAGAAATTTTGGCTTTCTTGCAAAAGTTGGGTAGTTGTAAAGTTAATTCACTAGCGCTTACCCATATTTGGATTTCTTTAATATTCAACCCGTCTAGACTGTAATAAGTCAATATAATGTTGTGTGTATGTTGTGAAGCTTGTTCAGACGACGAAAGATATTCTGATCCTTCAATTGTCTTTTAACGCTTTCATAAATCCACACTGCAAATATGCAGGACCTCACATTTTCTAAGATAATCAATGGCCAATAAATGAGTTGTAACCAAGACATATTCTTCTAAACTTTAATGTACTCCCAAATGAAACACAATTTTATTGTTTGTAAAATATTTATTCTTTCTTATTTACTTGACTCTCCTTGAAAAACGGTGAAATTATAAATAACTAATATAACCGAAATTTTTCGTAGTAGCACCGGAAATAATAAACCAACCTTATACCTTTAACCTCAAAGGATACAATTCCTGCAATAAATTAATAAACAAATATTAATAATTATTTTAAACCATTCCGGGATGATGTTTCCTGATGTGATACGTTAAACTCGATTGTTGTACGAATCGCATCTCGCACGCTTTGCATGCGTGTCTTCTGTCATCCAAATGCATCATGATGTGGGTCTGCAGATTCTTCTTCCATTTAAATGCCGAATCGCAGAAGGCACACTTGAACGGCCTGGTAGGCGAATGCGCTCGTTCGTGGCGCCTCAGATCATTCCTAGTGCTGAATTTCATCGTACAATTGGCGCAAGAGAATTTCTTCTCACCCATGTGAAAAGATTTTTGATGCTGCAATACCTGTAAAATTGGAATGGTGGGATCAGCTCCAGGACTATTTTTTGTTTTCATGGAAATCTAAAAACTTAGATTTATGTATAGGCTTTCCCGTAAGTATAAGCTAGGTGTTTTTTTTTTATTTTACACACAGTCAAAATTTCAGTAATTTTGTTCATAATTAAACGGTCAAAATCTGTATTTTTTACAATGTTAATACCATGTTTTTTTTATTAGCTCGCTTGCTTGTATGTCTGTCCGGCTGAAATTTTGTAATTGATTTTAAACTAACTTTGAAATGAGCTAGATACTCGAAATTTGGATCATGGCTCAGAAGTGGATGACAATGCATGAAAATGTGAAAAATGAAGAAGAAGAATTTTATACTTTTTAGTCCGTTATAAAAATATGGTACAGTATTTTTTTTTATTTCATTTGATATTTCACATGATGCGTTTGACACGTTTTTTTGTAATCTTCTTATTATCCACAAAACTTAACCCATGAAATTAAAAATAGTTTTATGGTATGCATCGGATATTTAATCACAACTCTTTATGATATTTAAGCTACATCTGATCTGTAGTTTCTGAGGTAAAATGTAATCCCAGATGAACAGACACAGAGACGCAATTGATTCAAAGAGAATTATATTTCTCTATCGGATATTAATAAGATCAAAGTTATCCTAAAAGGTTTCTTTCTATACGAAGGCATTTAATATCAACGAAACTTGTAAATGAAGCCAATCTTAAAGATTATAGATAACAAAGGGTTTCAGGAATCATTTAGTAATAGTTGTAGAATGAAAGTTTAAAAGAAGTATATATTCGTGTTGCTTAAATGATTAAGCTAATGCATACCAGTAAATAGTTGTTGTAAAAATTCTTTAAAATGTGAAGCTATCGTCCAATATATGTGGGTAACATTACCTGAAAAGGATAGGCGAACTTCTTCCCGCAAGCTCCGCACGAGGGAGCAGGACGGCCATGTGCTTTCTCCATGTGAAACGATCGCAAATGAGCTGGTACTTTCTCATTACAAAGGTAACAGGACCGGACCTTGAAAATTAAATCAAATAAAATAATACTTTTGATCACATATTACAATGTACATACTAATATAATATGAAGTTAATCTCCGAATTAGTATACAACTATCTAAGGAAAGAGAAAGAATAGGATGTAGAGGAGCCTTTACTAGCATAGATAAATGTGTGAACATTTATTCATTTTATTTTAGCTTAACCTTTTGTTTATCCTTAAGTTATTCTAAGATGATAACTAGTTCCTAACAGAAAATTATCTAACTGTCCCTCTGATATTTTCATACTATATGACGTCAAGTGACTGTATTACCGACGGACGTATGGAAAACCGAGCGTGCCAAACATACATACGGATAGTAACGTCGCTTAAAGGTTTTTTGATGTGCACTACTAAAAAATAGTTTTTTATTGATTATAACCATAGATGTATGCACAATTAAGCATTTTATGGTTTTAACATAATGATTTGCTGTTTGATGTCGCTACGCTTAAAATAAACTAAAGTAATGCATGACAGTTGGTAAATGGCACCAACTTCAAGCTCGCCAGGATGAAACGTTGGCGTTAGTTAGCCATATCTGTAGTTAGTTAAAGCTACCAACTAGTCGAACGGAAAATTCGAGAAACGCTACATCCTGCGACTCGGTAACGTGTAAGATCAAAGTTAACAACATCTATAATTATTTCTATAATTGATTGGCCTATTGTGACGACGATTTGCCTTCCAACGCGCCCGCTTGCTTGCGGAATGGACGCGTGAGTATTCAAGTCTAACGTTTCACCTTTTTACCACCCGGTGAAACCTATTTTATGTCCGAGTAAAACGCCATACTATGACTTTTAATCCAGTAAAATAAAACTACGAAATGCTACAAAAAAAAAAATATTATACGCGCCATATATTAAAATATTGAAAGACAGTGTCGACCAAATAAGTAGTTGGAAGGTACGCTGGGTTAAATCCTGCCGCATCGGATTTTATTAATATTATATTCGTTATTAATTATGGTGTTTAAATCGTAATAGATGAGAATTAATGTTTCATACTTGGCATTAATAATAAAAAATATGTTAATTCAATTTTTTTTTAATAATAATGACGATTGTCCTTGTATTTATTGCAACGACCTGTATTCTAGTTCAGAGGTACAAGTGGTTTGGTTAAAATGCCTAATATGTACAATATAGGTCCGTGCATCATACGTAGACGTTCTTAAGAAGAGGAAGGTTTTTGTTTTCGATTTGCAAATAATTAATACCATGTCATTTTATTCACATACACTAATGTCGTTATCTTCGCCTAGGGTGGTCAAAAAGGATTATTTCCAATATTAATTATTAATTATAATTTGTTTATAATTATATGTTTTATGCCAACACCAAATCATAATTTAGACGTTAATTTGGATATACATATAATGAACCAAGGTATGTGAAGGCTGATTGTTATATTAAAGAATGTTGATAAATAAAAAGTACAACAAAATGAGCGGAGAGTATGTCATTTCGTTCGCCAATCCCCTTATTCTATCATTAGGTATTATAACTAAGCGTTAGTAGGTGCAAAATATGATGTTCATAGGAGTATTGATAATATTAATACGTAGATAAAATAAATATTGTTTTATAATGCCGTTATTCAGCTATACAGTGTTTTGTGCTATTCCCATTTATCTGCCTGAAAAATCGACCTGTTTAAGCAAAATTTTTTACATCTTTAAAATGCGATCAGCAAGATCAGCTTGAAATATTGCTTGGGGAAATTGACAGATTTTTAGCTGAATAGGTAAGATAATAGAACAAAAGGCTACATTTGAAATGAGTGAAATTATTACCTTGGGCCGAAGTTTAAGATGAACATGGCGGACATGCTGGGTATAAAGATCTCGCTTCTTAAAAGTACGTTTGCATAACCTGCACGTGTATAGGTATGACCCATCCGGACCAGACACGACAAGGAATTTGTCATATGTTGTGCTAATGTCTGAAAAAATATTTTATGGGTGAAATTAGGACCTTCCTCTTTTTTAAGTATCTTCTCAGTATCATAACATAGAATATTCGCATTAAACAGACACATTACAAAGATGGTCTCATCGCTATAACGATCTCTGTTACATATTGAGACAGAAGACGCTAGAAAGAGAAAAAGTGTAATGGCGCATAAGAAAGAATACTGCTAAATAAGACAAATGTAAAGACTGCAGATTAAGATAATTCAATTTCAATGGAATCCTTAAAGATTTGGATAATTAGTTGTATATAAATGGGAATTTAAAAGTGGTAGTTAGGTACAATGAAAGACTTGATGTGGAGTAGGAGGAACAAAAGATAAATGTTAGAAGCTAAAACACTAAATTATGAGATTAACAAATGGTAAAACTGAATATTTGAAGAATTCTTTCAGGTCGAAAGGACGTACATAATTGTTCCATTGCTGGGCTCGGTGACTGGGAACGATGAAGGACATAGTCCGTCCCGCTGGCAACGTGCAGATTAACGGACTTCACACAATTTCGACAATTTTACGGACAATTTTTAAGCATGCAGATTGTCACATAATGTTTCATCTAAGCGGTGATAAATTATAATTAAATTGCATTAGAGGTGCGTGCAGGACTCAAAATCGAATCACCCGTGTGGGAGACTGACATTCAACCGAGACAGGAGGAATGTATTTAAATAGCACAATATGAAGCGGAAAAATGGTGACATTTTTTTCTATTAATAGCCAGCATACTAGCAGACCGATCACCTGATGGCAAGTTTGTCACTGACGTAATACTGACCAACAAGGTATTGGTCAAGCCGATTGTGAACTGCCTATTCAAAAGTAAAAGCACACACTTAAAAACAATTCACCTTTAATGTTTGAAGAATGATTTCTTTATAAGTTAGTGAGCTACCAGAATGTTTCGACTAAAGCGCGTGCTTTTACAGCATTTAGATCAACTTAATGAATGTCACGAAGTACTATGAAGATATTTATATGTAAGAAATAGACACGAGATCTCAAAGACTAAGAAGTTTAAGGATGTATAAGGATTTCAATCAGGCCTCAAGTCAATTAACTTAAGCAGTCATTTCGCATGAAAAGGTTTGTTAAAAGGCCGTATTTTTAAATTTCACGTAAGTCTGAAGTCCTTACTTATAGGAGCTCGAGTGATATTAAAAAAAATAGATTTTCTTGCTGGTACTATTATATTTCTTGACATTTCCGGCAAACTAGCCTTATTAATCTTAAGTATTTTTAATTCAAAATAATCTCTTTACTCGGAATCTTATTAATCTCACAAAAGTAAGGAACAGACCTGAAACATAGCGAAATACACAAAGAATAATAGCGGACCACGAGATACTCCCTTGTATAACCCCTTAAATTTATTGTATATTTGTGGAGAAATCTTACTATTTACAAGAAATTAATAAGATTACTTATATAGACAGTTTAGACTTAGTTTAATTATTACTGTATACACAAACTTTTGCAAAGTGTAACATTAAGGATCTTATAAATGTACAAAAGTATTAATTAAAAGTAGCAGTGAATTTGAAGTTCGGTTGACTGCCATACCTACTTTCGTTAAATGTAATTTGTATCATTACTAAGTATTAATTAATAATCCGGTAATCATTGCTTAAAGCAAAAGGTGGTAATGTAGATAAATAAAAAACAGTATGTAATACTTTTTTATTCTATATATGTTTTATAAACATTAATCAAAAAGCTTTTTCTGTTGATATTTTTATACAACCTTTTACTACAAAATGGACACGGTAATACAAAATGGTCATAACCATTTAGAACCTATGTTCACCAGCATACACACTTATCTACTCTCAAATGTTATTATGAACTACTTATAATAACAATATTGGACAAAATGTATACTTTACTTTGTATTTAATTTTCACCTAAACATTATATCACATGTCTAATATAAAACTGCGACCCTGACATAACTGAAATAACAAAAATCTTAAAGATAACACATGCGACCCTCTCTGCGTAATAAGCAATGTTATACAACGAGGAAATGCTGCCAGCATCTTGAATACTGCACCACAAGAGCCTAATTATTGATTTAAATTCAAAGAATGGATTGCTCGACATTCCCATAAACATTAGAAACTATTATACATAAAACCTTGTTTAATAAATGAAAAAAATTGTTCTATTGTAAACTTCTTTGTGGTGTCGGTATCAAAAAACTATTGTTACTTGTAGTTTTCTAGTTAGTTCTTCAACTTCAGTTGATCCACAATTCTTTAAAATATGTTAGGAACTTAATTGAAAAGCTTAAAAAAGTTTTTTTTTATGTAAATTGCCCATTTTTTGCTGACTATATTTTTTTTATAAAGTGTAAAAAATATTCACATAAATATTATATGTGTATAGTAAGCTAAACTGGCCATGACACCTTCGGCCAAAACTTCGTTATTAAACTCAGGCGCACAAACACGTACTAATACACTTACAAACATACACACGTAGAACGATCGGACTAGAGCAAGAATAAAAAAGTGTAGTGTAGAAACTATACTCACTATACGACGTCTTCTCTCAATACCACTCGGCAATATACAAGCGTACACAAGGATACATACGTAAATTGCTTGATGGACAATAGAAAAGAGAGGGAACGCTACAAAGCATCGCACAAAGAGACCGAGTAATATGAAACACTGTATAATGTATAATGTATTCGATCTCATTCTCTCGCAGGCTAAATCCTATAGATGTATGCGTTTAGCTCTTTTTTCATGATAGGGCTTAAGAAGTTTTACTTCAAAAATGTTCGTAGATATTTTGGGAGCAAATTTTCCTATCATAGTCTATCTATCAAATTTATTCCCAGTAGGATGTATGGTATGTTTGTATTGGTATGTATGGTAGGTAGATTTTCACTTGCATAAGGGTAATCTCTCATCTCATATGTAGAATATCAAGTAGAATGGGAAATGAGGGTAGTTCGTCATATACTTAAACTAAACTTAAAAGGGAATGTAACCGAAAGTAGTCATCTTTCTACTATCTGTGTATAATGTGAAGGGAAAAATCAGTTGTGTAAAAGAAAAAAAAACTTATAAGTATTATATGATATGCTGCCAGCATTTTGGGTACTGCACGACAAGGAGCTAGTAATATAAACTAATTTGAATTAATTAATTTATCTTAATTTTTCATAAACATAAGGATTATGTCACTTCTGATAATAAATAATATTATCATTTTGCTTCTTAAGCTTCTCGATCAGTTTTGCCTCTTCATATGCAACATAACATGTCTGCTGAGGTGTTTTCTCCACTTGAACGCCTTTTCACAATAGTCGCACTTGAAGTTGCGGACCGTTGAGTGCTTAACCACGTGTTGTCTTAGACTATTCCCCCTAGCAAATGTCATGTTACAAATGTCACATTCGTATTTCTTCTCGCCCATGTGGAAGATCTGCTGATGGCGCAACAATTCACAGTTCCGCGCGAATTTCTTCCCACACGCGTTGCACGTTGGTGCCGGGATCCCGTGCATTTCCTCCAAGTGAAATGCTCGCAAATGCGGAGGTACTTTCACATCGCAGTAGTAGCAGCCTATCAATTTGGGGCGAAGGTTCAGATGCACGTGGTTGTAATGCTGCTTGAAACACGGTCGATTCTTAAAATTCTTTTGGCAATTGTTGCACGTGTAATTCTCTGAGCCGTCCGCTCCTTTGTTCAGCGTATAGTTCAGTTCCTCCTCCTGTCGCTTGCCTAAAACAAAAACATACCATCTGAGTTATTATTTCTGTTAGGTAATAAAGAGCATCATTCGCTCCGTTTTCAATCGTCAATGATTTCATTCGTGGTATAGACAGTGCAATGCTTTAATCATCAATTTTTTTTTCAAGTTTGAATTATCAACCTCTCAGCATATTCTCTTCGTACCCCAGAGTCATTATCAGTAATCTAGCTACGACTATTGAAATGGCATTTAAGAATTTATTAGTGGACACCTACCATCATGATATCATCATCATAAATATCATCATGATAAAATGCGTATTATTTTCGAAATGAACACACAAAATTCCGTCCCTGACAAGATTTATTTATTAATTATTTATGATGATTTCATCTTCATAATTTATAGTTTCACATAGTACATTTTTTATTTATTTGTGGGTATGTCAAGATATAATAAACTGACAGATTTCAAAGGATCATATATTATTTTAATTAACGGTTACTTTTAAAAATGTAATTTAGTAATAATTTATTATTTTTAAGATAAATATTATCAAATAAATTATTTTCAATTGAAATTAAGACAATTGTCTTTTTCGAATTCGTTCTCAGTCATAGATTAGCTTATATAAATTATTTTTTACAATTATATCAACATCAATATCATATCAGCCGCGCTTTCTATAATGCCGTTTATAATCTATTATAATTGAGTTTTCGAATTCAATATTCACTTGCATCTAAGAAAATTCTCTCTCCGTATCCAAGACACCTATTTCACGAAACTTTCTGGCGTTTCATATGCAATAACATATGTCTTGCTAGATGCTTCCTCCACTTGAAAGCCTCGCTGCAATAATCACATTTAAAGCTTCGAACGGACGAATGTTTCACGACGTGTTGTCTTAAATTGTTTCTCCTAGCAAAGGACATGTTGCAAATATCACAAACAAACTTCTTTTCGCCCATATGATAGATCTTCTGATGCCGCAGTACTTCAAATGGGAACGCAAATTTCTTCCCACAAGCATTGCAGGTCGGCGCAGGAATTCCGTGCATTTTTTCTAAATGAAACGCCCTCAAATGTCCGGGGACTTTCTCATTACAGAGGTAGCAACCTCTGAGCTTGGGACGCAGATGTAAATGCACATGGTTGTAGTGCTGTTTGAAACACATTTTATTCTTGAAAGCGCGTTGACAGGTGTTGCAGGAATAATATTCTGTACCGTCTGCCTCTCTCGTCAGTGTATAGTTCACTTCTTCCTCTTGTGGCTTCCCTAAAACAAAAACAGACGGTCAGAGTGAATCCCATCCAACTCAGTTTAGTTTTATTTGTTGGTAATCATTTTTATAAGAATAGTTTTCATTTTGTACCTCAATCGGTATCACATATTGTCTTAAAACATCATTGATCGGTAGAATCATTAAAGCTCCGATAGAGAACACAAAATTTCTTGAAAATAAATTTAACATTCCAATTACAAAACCTACAAAAGTAGCCATGAAAGTCGGTAAAAACGAAATACAAAATCTATATAAGATCTCCTCGGTGTGTTGCTTTATTTACTTGAGTTATTTATTTCTCCTTCTTTCTGGGCCGTCTGCATAAAAACCTATTTTGCGCGATAACGCCGCCTGTAATTTTATTTTCCTTTCTTATACTGTTTATATACGTTTTTAAATGAGGTATCAATAACAAATAAAGTATCTATAAATATTGTCCTCTGGAATGTTTGCTAAGAGCTATTAGACATATGGATTTGCAAATTAACCACAGTAACATCTATAAAAAAAATGTATCATTTTATGAATACTGCTTTATTTACATAAACAATTTAACTACCTAATTTTTACTTACTACCACTATATCAAAAGCTTCACTAAGATCATAGTTGAGGCGAAATCCTTTTTTGCTATTATTTTGAAACTGAAAACAATATAATTGGTGAGTTTATAACTTTTTGATTCTACCAACTAAGGTATTCTAAATATACTTCCTAACCATGTATAATTCAAGGTGATGTAAGCGGTTAACATATAATAATTATACAACAAATTCTTAAATCATTTTAATATTTTAAATTCCAGCCAAATTAATTTCAAGTGTAATTGAAATATCTCAAACTTACACCATTAATTTTCACAATGATAAACGCGAAATATTGTGTGCATATAACGATTACTGGAATGCAAAACACGGTCGAAATATCAATTTCTAATTATTTTTCTCATAAAATCGCGGACTGTATATCCTCCAAGTGCTAAAGCCCATGGATTATTTCATCAATGCCTTTCTTTTCAAAAAGTCAAGCTACACAATACTCGATTGCTTTTCTTTCTGTCTTTTCACGTGCAGCTTCACATGCCTCAAATAGCGTCTTCCACCATTTAAAAGCCTCATTGCAATAATCCCACTTGTAAGGACGTTCTAAGTGTTTCTTAGCATGCTTCCTTAATGTGTATCCTTCATAGAACTTTATGTTATAGACGTCCCAAGAATATTTTTTCTCGACTATGTGAAAGATTTTATGATGACTCAAAACTTTTTCCTGCAAGCATGACAAGTCGGTGTCGTATTATCATGCTTCTTCTCTAAATGGAACGCCCTGGAATGAGCCGGCACTTTTTCTCCGCAAAGGTAACATCCTCTTAGTTTTGGACACAGATGTAAATGGACATTATTGTAATTATTATAAAGAAAAATATTCTTGAAATTTCGTTTGCACTCGTTGCAGCTGTAACGCTCTTTACTGTTTAGTTCTCTCGTTTGACTACAGTTCTGATCATCTACTCGTTGCTTGCCTAAAATAAAAACAAGAAGGTCTGAGCCCGGATTTCTCTTCTAAACTTTGGATATCTTCAGAATTTCCTTTTTGAAATGTGTTCATTGGGTATGACTTCCATGAAGTGTTGAGTAATTCTATCTTTACGTGTACTTTGTTTGTTGATGAACCTAATTTAAAATTCGCTCATTGTACAAACTAAAATGCATATACTGATTCAAAATAAGTATAATTTTAGTACCAAGAACTGGATGAGATTAGCAGAGATACAGTGGACAAACTATATGTAGTCCAGTATAAGTACAATTTTAAGGAAATAGTTGAGTCAGGAATTACTCTTACCACGTGGTAAAACTTTTGTACTCCGCGACTGCTACCGTTTGTTCATACTTTCGACTATTTCTATCGTAGGAGGATTGTATTTGTATTTGCACTGTAAAATGAAAGTTGTACATATCCTTACAAGGTTTTAAAATTCAGTTTTGGGGCAAATAAGAACACTTATTTGACAAGTATCAAAAAAGGAGCATGTACATTGTGGTTATTTGTTCATGACCTCACTTCTTTCTCTTCTATAGGAACAGAAAGAGAACGTATAACCTTTTAAAATTGATAATTACTAAATACAAATAAATAATAATAACAACCTTTTCCTCTTCATGCATGGTTATTTTTCCTCTATTCACCCTAGGTCCTTTACCACTGTCGCTGTACTTCTCTGGCGATCTCTTTCCTTTAAAATACATTGTGCTCAGCTACTTGTTAGTTTTAAAAAACAGGTTAAAGAATTTTATCTTGCTATGTTAAATCTTTCCTCTTTAATTACTATTGCATTTGTTATCACTGTTATTAACTTTCGACTTTGTAATCTTCCTTTAAACATTTTTGTACACCGCTACACCATTGTATGAACAATTTTTATATTGTCCTCTACAGAAAAACTCCCTGAAAGAGATCGCTATCTTAGGAATAAGGTCGTCCTTTGTATACCTTATGTAACTTTCTAATCACTGTTTATTATTTTATTTGGTGTACAAATAAAGAATATTTGTATTAGTAATGTTTGCTATTACTTAAATTTCAAGTTATTATATAATTTTTCAAGATAATTTCTCTGTAAAACAAATTTTCCATGACATTTTTATCACATGTTAAACGAGAGGTTTACATTTATCTGCCTTTATAGCAAGCATAAATATGCTTTTACAGCATTGATATAATGTTGCCCAAAAATTTCTGGGAAAAATATGCCCAATTGTATAGACAGTTGCTCAAGGATCACATCATCACTATAGCTAATAATAACTGGTGAAATATGTTTGAATAACAATTTGCCAAAGCTTTATAACAACACTAATGAATCTTTTCAGTTCTCTTCGTATGTACTTTCTGGTGCTGTGTGAGATGTTTTTTCAACTTAAAAGCTTCTTGACATAACTCGCACTTGAAATTCCGAACCGTCGAATGTTTTATCATGTGTTGCGCGAGGTTCTTCCTTGACGCGAACGCCATCTCGCAAATGTCACATATGAACATCCTCTCTCCCATGTGGAATGTTTGCTGATGCTTTACAACTTGGTACGGGTAAGAGAATTTTTTCCCACACGCGTTGCACGTCGGCGCTGGAATAGCGTGTACTTTTTCCAAATGAAACGCCCTTCTATAACCGGGAACCTTATCGTTGCAGAGGTAACAACCTCGCAATTTAGGACGCTGTTTCAAATGCACATGACTAAAGTGCTGCTTCATGCTGTCCTTTCGCTTATAAACTCGCTTGCACACATTGCAAGTGTAAGAATCAGATCCATCCGCATCTCTCGTCATTGTATAATTTTGATCGGCTCCCGTCTCGCCTAGAACAAAAAGGCAGTAGCTCAATGCTTGTGTAGCCGTATAGTGTTTGATTTGCGATTCTCTTACAGCCATTATTGATGACATTACAGCTGTATACGTAAGATTTCTTCTCTTTTAGACTGTGGAAGAAATGTTCTGACAGGTGCCCAATTAAACGATTTATATCGTTTGTTATGTAGCAAGACGTTCAAGGTTTAAATAGGACATTTGGTTGTTGTTTGAGGCTTAATCTTGGCCGCTGTTTTAGGTGAACATTCTTATAATGCTGTTTCATAGAGTTGATATTTTTAAAATTTCAGTAGCAAACACTTCATATGTATTTTTCACTTCAAATGTGTAGAAGCAGCAATTGCAGACGGTCAAACCTATTTTTTTCAATCTTAGTTGTATGTCTAAAAAATATTTCTATCTTCGATATACATAATTCCTAGAATAAAAGCGTTACAAGTGGATCTAGAATCTACATCTACAGCCTAGGTAGGTATAAATATATATTTTAAACCCTAACATAAAACGTTGGAATATATAATTTTAAACTCTAATATAAAACGGCGGTAGAAGAAAAAAATGACGTTCATAAGTGTATTTACAGAATACCTAGATGATTAAATGATTTTGAATTTGAATTTGAAATTTCATGTACTCTTTTAGGGTCTGTCTGCTTTAACACTACACCATTTGTATGTAAAAATTAGTATACACCATGTTGAAAGGTAATACGAAAAAGTGCGCGTTAAACAAACACAAAAAAAAATACCGTGCTTCAGGGTGTCACGTTGCATCATGATAACGCCTCGTCACAGACATAAAACAAAGGCGTTTATTGAGGAATGTGGTGTTGGAAACCTAACAGCTACTTACAACCCTGACCTCGGTTCGTGTAATTTCGTTTTGTTTCTAATACTTAAAGGAAAGCAAAAGTTTGTTCGTGCACCGAAGCTTCCTTGTTCACCTGTTGGGTCAAGATTGACATAAGTATTTTTGATGCTGGATTAGACGATTAAACTTTGTATAGAGCATGAAGAAGAGTATTTTGTAGATTTTAAATAAATAACACTAATATGCTGAATACTTTTCCTTATCCCAAAAGTTGATAAGTGACCTACGTATATGGTAGGTACCTTTTAAAATATCAAATATCTAGTAAGCTATCGATTACTAACGGTAAGTGCTTTAATCTATTTTCTCATACAAAGAATGGCACAGCATTTCTCTTGTATGAGAAATTGTATCTTGTATCAGACAAGTTTAATCTAATAAGCACGTTACGTTGAAAAATTTGAGGTTCCTGCTTAATTCAAAGCAGAACAGGTGTTCAAGCCGCAATAACATTACTATGTAATTATTGAAGAGAATATAATTAACGGGGATAGAGTTCATTGAATAAAATCAGGTTTAAACTTTTGTAATTAGCATGTGTTGTTTTAAAAGATATACTGAGGAGTTTCTTTCGCCGTTTCTTCTCCTCAATGTTAAAGCACCTTTTTAAACGGTAGTAGAAGCAAAAAATGACGTCCATAAGTGAATTTAAACAATAACTAAATGAATAAATGATTTTGAATTGGAAAATAATTAAATATCTTCCTGTTGCCCCTATAGTTTTTCCCTGTGGATACAGTTAGTTAAATGTGTATAAAATAATTAAAAACTACCTTGTCTACAATAATAATATTGAAGTCGATATGGAATTTATACTAACATTATACAGAGAGAGTGCGAATTTTGTGCAGATAGTTCCAATTGGTGGATTAATGCAAATATCTGTGTACCACACCCGGTTTAATGCCATCTTTCCTCTAAAAATCCAAGCGTCTCAATGCCATATAACGAACGGTGTTACCATTTTCTTCTTGGCCCGCAACGCTTTGTTAACGCTTCTAGTGTTAGAGGTGCATTGAGGTCGATGACCACCTACCATCTTCTGTTATTAACAAACAAAACAAATGATTGTTCATCGATATCATTCCTAAGCTATCAAATAAAGTTCTGAATATAAGATTATTTTAAGATAAAAAAATTAAGAACTTCAAGATATTTAATAACATAAATTGGGTTTCTGACTATTAATAAAATTCTATTCTAATGAAAAAATGTGTTTTAATAATAATAATAATAATTCTTTATCATAACAATACCTATAATTATTATTTTTACAAGCCATATAATATCATAGTTTTAGAATTTTTTTACATTGATAATTTAATACGAAAATGTGATATTTTCATTGTAATTAATAATATTAATTATAGAAACATACAAAATTGCAATACTCTTATATCATACCTAAAAGATACAAGCGTACGAACAATATTTTCTGTCAAAGTTGCACTAATATGGTGACATTACGCTATATCAAATTATCATTCCGCTAAAAGTTTAGGCAAGATACAACGATCATTTCAGGGCGGTACTTTGCCATATGACAGATCAAGATTGCCTTCTAGAAGAAGCCTTAGCCACACAATACAAATCGTTCTTTCCTCCGTATACCGATACAAAAAAATCACTTCAGTATGGTACTTTGTCATGGGCTAGTTCAACCTCGCATTCTTAACAAAAGCTTGGTGATATTCCTTGTTAAACTACCTCTTTGACACTCCAGTATTCTGTTGTGAAAAGCCAAAATACGGATTTTGAAAAATCTTCGCTGTTTTCAGGTTTACCATATAATTCAGCTAAACAACTCGAACTTACATTGTTTGCAATTGAGTTTCTTTACAACACAATTATTTATAACTATTCAGTTAAACTTTATTAATGAAGATGCTACTTTATGAATGTCGAACGATTTAGATGTTAATTTTACTAAAGTACCTTTCTGTATAAATTTTGCAATCTAATTTTATCGTCTTGCATCTCGCCACTGAAGATCAGCGAAGGCTGATTTGTTGTATTCGTCACCTGACATAAATGTAACTTCAATTCGCCTTGGCACATTTAAATCTGTCTTCGTAGCAAAGTGTTCATCCTTTATTTTTATTACTACTTCGTTGTGTTCGTTATGTTAAATGTAAACCGTAAAAAATCCTAGTTAAATAATGGTCGTTTTCAATTATCTGTGTACCCACAATTTATTTACTTGAGGTCCAAATTTCGATGTGTTGATAGCCTTATGCATTTGTATAATGTACCGATTGATAAGTATATCTATCTTATAGTTTGATCTATTGAGAGGATCAGCAATAAATCTATTGCTACACCTACATGCAATCTAAATCTGTTGAGCTTCTCATGTCTCGAGGTAACTCAAGAACGGCTCGACCAATCTCCATGAAAATCGGTATGTAGGGTATGTAGGGATAACAAGTGACTGTGAATTTTTCATAATCATTTATATATAGTCAAAACCTGAACGAAGTCAGACGGGGCCACTAGTCTTTTAATGAAAATACTCATTGCATGCATTTCAATATTTCCCTATAGATACATATATATAGATAAGTCTTGTCTGTGAGAATAGAAACAGGGTGAAGACTAAACACCTGATATTTTTGCAAGTTAACCTATCCATGCAAAGATAGTGTATTTTAAGGTGGTGTACTTTAAGGTCGTGTCTTGCGTAACTGCGTCTTGGCACAGTCCGTTATTTTATTAATTCTTGGGCTTGTTGAGTGTTAACTATTATGGTGACAGCTTATTGTTACATCAAAGACGTCAGACTAATAATAATAAGACTGTGTGAAAACATTCAAATCGCATTCATGGCTGTATAGTCGTGTTTACTAGTGTGCCGATACGGGCTTGGAATTTTATGGGGCTTGAAGTTAGTTTTTACAATAAGGTTCCAAAGTTGATACGTGAGTTATCTATTGGAACTTTTAAGCGACGCGTTAAACCACATAGGTCAAGGATGTTATAGTACAGATGAATATATTAATGACAAAGACGCTTGGAAATAACAGTGTCGAAACCAGTTCCGCATTGGTTTAAACTTTTGTAATTAACATGTGTTGTTTTAAAATATATGCTAAGGAGTTTCTTTCGCCGTTTCTTCCCCTCAATGTTAAATCACCTTTTCGAAACGGTAGTAGAAGCAAAAAACTACGTGCATAAGTCTATTTATAGAATACCAATATAATTAAATGATTTTAAATTTGAATTTGATACCGTGGTGAAAGGCGCAGCGGATGATAAGATTAAGATAAAAAAAAAATCTTTGACCACGCCACGGAAGTTACACCTTGTAACACACAAATAAATAAAAAGACAAGTTGAATTTCCTTACTATACGGTCGAGGTCGAGCAATACCACGCTAATCAATACTAAAGCATAATTTATTTATAGGCGTGTAAAGCTATTATCCTATAATATATTGAATTGATACTGTGTTAGGAACTCTTTCAACTATCAGCTAAACAATCATGGTAAATAACTAAAACAATTGAAAAACATGTAGATTGTCAACAATGACCAGTTCATTGCTAGATTCATATACATACATCAAACATCCCAAATTCAAGCAATTTTAGTACTAGTCACTGGATTAGGCTGCATTATTACTTGATTTCAAACCTTATTGCCTTTCCTATCCCGTAAAGTCGGCATTTCCTTAGTTTAAACACAGCTCTCAAAAGTTCACTTCAAGACAGTACTTCGCCATATCGTAATTCTAAGTTGCATTTTGGTGAAAAGCTTCACCACACTTATGAACTGGAGCGAAACTACATAAATTCATTAATCGTTGTATCAATATGAGCGATATTGAAAACTACATAAATCACATTGTTACAAGATAAACTTCACAAAAAAAAATTACACACACAACGATAAAATTTGATCGGAGGACAAATTTCCACTGTGTTTCTGAAAAATTGTATAGGAAAGTCTTAAACACTGTTTTGTAAAAATCTATATTTATTATTAAATTGCATAAAGCCATTTCGCGTCATCACACGTAACTCCCCGGACGGATGCACGTTGATAACTCATTTAAGAAGACCGTGTAAGGTAAGGCCTATACCAGAAAATGAAGTTCCTGTAAACACACGCAAACCACCTAATAAAGTTACAACAGTAGTTGTAAATAAACAAACAAAATACAACGGGTGCATTATACTAATATTAACAAGGCCACAAGTTTGTACAATTAATATTACAATAAAGTTACTATGGGTGCTATAAATTAAGGCACATATTATTGCTTTGTTTGGTTACTATTTCAATAGCTGTATATGGGATCATCAGCGGTTCACGCGGTTTTTGAAAAGATTTTGTTTACAAACTCGTTACAATTTAGTTGTAAGTTTCTGTTTGCTTTTTACGTGTGGTTATTTCATAGTTAACGTAGTAGAATTATACTTTGCTGTATGCCAAAAAAACAGGCGACATGTTCTGCATTCCCCTGCCCCCGTGTGTAGATATTTAAAATTACAGTTCAGGATGACACTTTGCAATATGACAATTTAAAACACTACGTATCACATTCTGAATACACTTGTCCCCCGTGCGTGCATACTAAAAGTTCACCTCAGGATGATACTTTGCCATATGATAATTTAAGCTCGCTTTCTGAACAAAAGCTTGACCGCACAATTTGCACACCTTCCTCCTGTCGCCTGTGTGAATGCGCTCGTGAAGATCTAAGTTTGCTTTCCTCAAAAACGACTTCCTACAGAACCTGCAATGGTGATCCTTCACCGTTTTGTGTTTAAACTTGTGCTTGTATAGACCCTCGTAGCTAAACGATTCATATTTACAATGCTCACACTTGTGTTTCTCCCCCATCATGTGGTAATTATTTATGTGTTTGCGCAGCTGCACCCTGGTATTAAACGCGCTGTTACACGCGTTGCATTTGAATCTATCGTCAATGTCGTGTACCTCGAGCTTGTGCACAGTGAACCTTGCTTGCGTCATGAACATCTCGGTGCAAATTTCGCACACAAACTTCGGCGTATTGTAGTGCTTCGTCTTGATATGATATCGCAGCGTTAAGAATTTGGTGTACCGGTTCTCGCAATGTAAGCAGTGGTAATCGCTACCCTCTTTTCTATAATCTTCTGGCTGTAGCACAAACTTCTTCCAGCCGCCTGAAGACAGAAAAACACATTTTCAGTTCGTCTTCAGCCAGGCTACTCACATTTCATCGAGCCCTCTCGTCAAACTTCTCGGTTCCTTGACTGATTTTTATTCCAAGTGTGGTATATTTGTTCTATATTATCTATCACGACAGTTGTGTAAATACAATTATTACACGAAATATACGAGTTTATGTGGGGACAAACAGAGCAATAAGGACATGAGTAAAAAAAATTCAACAAAAATCTATAACCGTGTAACATCATCGGCATCGATTTAGAATTTATTAAATCCTTGATACTGTAGTAATAGCACTACTAGTAGTAGTACTAATAGTATTATTAGTAATGGTAGTTACCCAGCGATGGCTTGCGATAACTGCTGTCTCTATCTGACAATGAAAGCAGTATACGCACGCAGGTAGGCACGCACGCGCACTCACGTATGCACCAAAGTGCAGCGCGAGGGTTTTGGTCAGAAACAAAAATATGGTCAGAGATGAACAGATAAATAATAACAAATCTCATCATACCGGTCGACGCAAAATTAGCTTACGGTGATTCATTCAATACCCGCTATATTTTTTTATACTTTTTTTTTTTTTTGGAAATGCTGATCAAAATACTATTCGCGACTATAATGAAGATATGTTAGTTTAGTTCTAACCATCTAAATAAACAATAATTTTTGAGTATCTATTCAATTTTTCAATTAAAATAATATCTAGATGAGTAGTAATCTAGAGAGCTTTTCTATTATTATTCAATAACATATAACATTGTTGCAGCTGTCGTAAACAATCTGCAAAAAAGAGAAATTTCGCGGACTACATCAAAGTCGATTAAAAAAGCTTCATAATTTCTATGGTATTATTTTTATGCGATCGTAACATGGCTCTATATTTAAGTCAAATATTTAATTGACAAGTTTTCGGGTGATATATTTTGCTGTAATTGTTTCGTCTATTTATGCATCTTACAAAATATAGCTAATAATGTAAATGTATAATAAAATTAATAATTTTATTGTATTCTGTCACGCATAAATTTGTACTTAATGGATACTATATTTGTATTGTTTTATGTAGGTATTCACTACAACATCATTTTATTGTTTGCTATAATAAAAACAATATTTTGACATCAGCAATATCTTAATCCAACCACATCATAGCAATAAACTTGACAGTTTTAACTATTGTGTTCCATTACATCCACTACAGAAGGGCTGCCTTAACGGTAAGGTCGCCTTTATATTACAATAGCGACCCGGCCCGACTTCGCTGGGATTGAATAATTATGCTAATTTAGACATACATATGTATACACAATAAACATCCTATTTATCTTTCAAATATATATCTAATATATATCTTTCAAATGGTAAAAGAATTTTTCAAATAGGCGCCGTAGCTCCAGAGATTACCTTCCGCATGTTCACAAACTCACAAAATTCACACTCTCTCTCATAATATTAGTATAGATTATAGTTTATGTAACTTTATTTTAAAACGCTGTATATGAATTATTAGTATTTGATGCACAAATGGAGGAAAAAAAAACCTCATTGCACAGCTTAGGCCAGTCACTTGATACAGTTGTCACTGCTACATGACAGAATAGACTAGCAGTCAGAAGGTGGCGTGATCGAACCACGGCCTCTGGATAATTCATGCACGCAAGACTATTTTTATATGTAAAGTCACGATCCACCTCATCTTAGCACGGAGGCAATTAGTAAAATGAAGAAAATGAGAAGCGGCCAGTCAGACAGTTCAACGTATCCAACCAAAAATTTTTCATTGAAAAGAAATGTCAAACTGACCGTCATTTTTTTTTATTAAGATTTACATAGAAAACTTCCCTGTCAGATTTCTTTTTGAGTTAATTTTCCAAAAAATTTTATAAAAATCCATGCCCCAAGATTGACACACACAACACAAAAATCAGCCAAACAAAAATCGGTCCAGCCAGTCGTTTTTAGCCGACAAACATGCGATTTTTTTATTTAAAATTTAACACTTGTCCTATAAATTACGTCATACATGGATACGTCATACATGTCCGTTAGTGCAAATGAACAGACGTGCCTCTAATATTACGAGAGGGCTATTAGTGGGTCATACTAGAGTTTACTGCAAATAAAGTACGGTGGCAAGCCTTCGTATTAACATACTCTCCGGCTCTACAACCGAAGCCCATGAAAAACATTATACACTTAACATTATGAATAGATAACTCGATTGTCAAGGGGCTCAATCATCGCTCGAGTACAATGCCCACTTTTCGTAAGTGTATTGATTGTTTGTTTGTTTGCACTTTACTGAAAATGCAAAACAATTACAATGAGCGGACATTGCGATTTGCCATGCGACATCTTCCAGTGAACCCTGAGTGTTGTCCGAAAATTGGTGGTACGTGCAAAAAAATCTAAAGTAGACTTCACACTATAATTGATCATTTACCGTATCGGGATGTATCGAAAAAAGTGTTAAACATAAATTCCTCAATGAATAATAAATAATATTCATTATTTTATTTACAAATTCACATCCCCGCCGCATTGCGTATCCATGTGTCACGGACGACACGGGCAAAAACAAGTAATCCATGACTAAAAAACAATATATCTCACACAACCATCTGCCGTGGTTGGGAATCCAACCTGGGACCCGTCGCTCGTCGAGCTGGGATTATCAACATGTACTCTCTAAAATGAAACAAACTGATGGTCGTTTCAAAACATTCCTCTCGAATCCATTTATCGGAGAAGTAGTGAAGAAAACTTGTAATTTTTAAATTGAAGACGTAATTAATTAACTTAATGAAAACTAAAACGTCAACCAATTAGTTACCCGTTATAGGAAACGAATCATCGAGATCTGGAGATTAGAACACGACACTGCACCAGTGCGGATTGATGGATTTAAAAACAATATACTACACGAACAATAAACTGGGAATCGTCTAGTGATATAAAAATCGGTCTCTCACTTCGAGGGCGTGCTTGAAAACAATTTACTCAAAAAAAATCGCAAGGAAACCTTCATATAGGATACTTCTCCATATTGTTATCAAAAGTGTGTGAAACCTACCAACTCGCAAATGGCTAGTACACAACTCCCATACACTTTTAATATAACATTGAATATAAATGGTAATCAAAATGACACAGACGAAAATGATAGCTACTGAGACAGTGGTTTATCGACAAGAAGTTACAATGTAATAATACGCACAGCAAATAGGTAGATACACACATACACCCACGCACATTTACACACAAATTATTCGTGGC